>CM060478.1:5872726-6372726 GCA_030544235.1 Lepturacanthus savala
ATTTTTCAAAAAATTTTCCATGTTATTTAAAATTGTTTTCTAAGTGTTATTTATTTAATCACCATAATTATAGACACAGCTGCTGTATTCCTGTTGTTTGGTTTTGTCTTTGTTTATTGTTTGTTTCAGGAGACATTTCTAGTATTTTAATAACTACTAGTGGCTCCTGCTGGTCAGTGGAATGTTAACAGTTGAATGAGCAGTTGACAGAACTCTGCTGTGATTTATAAGATTCTGATAGTTTAAATATTGACACATATCTTTAAGCTCCACAGTTCTACAACCTTTAACCTTTGACCTGAGGACAATCCGAACTCTCTGAGACCTTCCAGTTCTTACTTGTTTGGATTAAAACTACAACTTCCGCTCATTGATGCTGGTTAAAAGATAATTCAGCATTCAGATGACCCACGCTGTAAAAAGTGAAACCTGCTCATGTTAAAATATTATATTATTGTATTTGGTAGAATTCGTCCAGTCATGAATAATGTTGAATGATCACTGAATTTTAATTTTGAATCAGTGGTTTAAGTGTTTTATTTTAAATTAGAATCTGTGGTTTTAGTGTATTGATTTTTATTTTGAATCAGTGGTTTTAGTGTTTTAATTTTTATTTAAATTTTTAAACAGAGGATGTAGTGTTTTAATACAAATCACAGGTCAAAACAGCGCTAAATTTGGCTGAATTACAAAAAGTGGTAAAATGGAGAGTCGTTTGAGAGCCGAAAGAGCCGGCTCTTCTTGAGCTGAGCCAAATGATCCGGCTCACTAAACAGCGATGAATTTCCCATCATAATTACTGAAGATAAATGAGATTATTTCAGGTGTTTGTTCAGTTTTAAAAACATCCAGGAGCAGAAACGTCACATTGCTGTTTCAGATATGTCATGAAATTTATCACAACTTGATTCAACATGTATGAAAGAAAGATGAAAAACACACTTGTCTTTGTCTGTAGCCATAAACATCATAAACATCATATATCTGCACATTTTAACCACGGTTCACAAGTTTCAAGAGATTCACAACAACAGCACCAAAGAGCTTCTGATCGATTCCTCAACCCGCTAATACATTCATCCATTATTCTTCAGATATACTAATAATCTATTAATTACAGAAGTGAATAATTTACAATAAAATAACAATTTTAAAGGTACATTTCTCATTTCCAGTATTTTATTCTACAATAATTCATCCAAGCTCCACCTGCCTGTCTGTGGATTAAAGGTTATTTTAATGGTTAAAATCATTTTTACTGTCAACAAAGCAGCAGATACTGATGTTGAACAGCTGTTCTTTAGGCCCCGCCCCCTCGCTGCGGCTCCACAGGACAGAAACCCGAACACGAACTGCCGTCACATGGACAAATAAAACCAGCTTCTGCATCTCAAAGACGGAAAATGTCACAGAGTGAAGACTCGTTGAGAAAAGTTCCGATTGTCACTGAAAAAAAACAACAACGACAACAACGGAACCGTCGTCATGACGACGGCTTCTTCCACGGCGTCCAATGAGCGGCCTCCTGTTTGTTCCACATGAACAAATATATGTAAATTATATCAAATTAAAACATCACATTCTTTTCTCCCGCTTCAGTCTTGATCATAAAAACATTTCATCAGTTTCAGGATTTTAACCCTTTAAATGTTTTTTCTTTTTTCTTTTTTTTACAAGATGCACATTTCTGTGTTTTTTTTTTTCATGAGAAACAAACAGCGTAAAAAATATATTAGAAATCAAATATGAGAACAGGAACATGTGTCTGAGGATGCTACAGGTGTTGATGCAGACAGAGATCATTCTATTGCTCTACAGTCACATTCTGCTGCAGATTCCACCATCGTTTTCTTTCTCTGCAGCGACACAATCACACATCTACACGCAAACAAAGGTCCCATCACTTTACTCTTCATGTCACCAACCATCACGTCCCTGCTGATGTGCACTTTCTGCTGCTTCTTTCTGCGCCAGAGCTTTTTTTTGAGTGGATATACCTCAGAATATTCTAGTTTTTGGATGAATAGATTGAAAACTGCTGATCCCTCAGTCGTCGGGAGCAAAACTCTGGATGAGCATTTTGGGCAAAATATTTCCACCGCTGCAAACATCAGCTCAGTGTCTCCAGAGGAAACATCAGCTTTGTCTCCAGGGGAAATATTCGATCAGCTCAGCGTCTACAGACGAAACATCGGATCAGTCTGCAGAGAAAACACCAGCTCAGTGTTTCTAGTGGAAACATCAGCTCTGGCTCTAGAAGAAAGATCAGCTCAGTGTCTCCAGAAGAAACATCAGCTCTGTCTCAGAGGGAAATGTTGACATTTTATGTTTATTTTTATGTCAAATCAACGTTTCACACGAAGTTGATTGACATTTGTCCGTCACTGATCATTTAAACCAAACATGATGTTTTTAAACACTAACCTGAACCTAACCACCTTAACCACAGAGCTAAAACAAACACTGATATGATCAGGATGGAACGTTAGCATTCAACAGATCTGCTAAAACATAAAGTGTCTGTGTTTCCCTCTACAGACTGAGTTCCATAGCGTTGGTGTTAATCCCTCTGCAGAGCAGCAGGGGGCGCTGGTCTGTGTCCGTTATTCTCGAAGGGAAACTGGAAGACAAAGGACCCGGTTTCTAACCCAGAATCTGTCTCTTAAGAAGCTGAGACGCTGTTTTCAGTCCGAGTCTTTTATTACTTTTGCTCTTCTTGTTGGGATGGATTCATGATGCTAACAACACAGCTGCGGTTTCTTGTATCAATCAATCAATCAAGCATTTAACCAGAATGATCTGTTCCACCGATGGTTACCAGGAGCTGAAAACTACAGACAGACGACGACCCAACTCTGTTTGAGGGAGCCTGTGTTCCTGCTTTGTTCTGTGACCATAGGACCTTTTCATAAAAGGTTTCTATGGTCCCCTCTATATCCCCCAGACCCCTAAACCAGGAGTGGGCAACCCTGGTCCTGGAGATCCAGTGTGGGTGCAGGTTTTTGTTCTAAACAAGGCTGGAACAAAACCTTGCATCCACAGTAGCCCTCTAGGACCAGGGTTGCCCCCCCCCGCCCTAAACCCTACAACTCAAACCCTGACCCTAACCCAGTGGGGATTTCAAGGCCTTTAGCGGCGTCCATGTTTTTTTTTTTTTTTTTTTCTCTTTGACCTTTGACGGAACATGACACAGATGAAACAGAACGAACAAACACAGTAAAAGCCGAGAAAACAACACGTGTCCGGAGGGGGAAAAACAAAGATCATTCCATCATTTTCTTGTCCATTGAATCTTTGCCATTTGTCCGCGAGTATGGCTCAAACGCCGAGGAGTTCAGGTAGCGGGCGGAGAGTTCCTGCAGGTTCCCGGCCATGGACAGCGGGTTGGACGCCATGCGGGAGGCCACGCCGCTGAGCAGGGAGGGGACGGGGAAGCTGAAGAGGCCGTGAGGGGCCGGGGAGCCCTGCAGGCTCGCCACCGTCCCTGAGCTGCTGACGGCGGGGAGAGGAGGGCTGCCGCCCGCCGTGCCCGTGCTGCCGCTGCTTCCGCCGCCTCCACCGCCGCCGCCGCCCCCGGCCATGGTCATGGAGGGCGGGCGCAGAGCGGAGCCGCAGTGGGGCAGGAGGCCCGGCAGGCCGGAGGGCGTCAGCAGCCGACCCTGCTCCAGCAGCCGCAGGACGCTGCAGGTCGCCGCCGTCTCCGAAACCACCGAACGCAGCTCCGAGTCCTTCCCCTGGTCCTTCTTCTGCTTGGTGCGGCGGTTCTGGAACCAGACCTTCACCTGGACACACACACACACATTTATTACCACAAGTGGAACAGAACTACCATTTACTACACAAGTGCTTTTTTTAAGGTAGTATTATCATGTGACTGTACTTCTCTACATTTATATGAAGCTTTAGTTTCTGTAAGATTATTACATATACATACATATTTTACATAAATATATAACCTTTAAGAGTATTATTATTATTTTTATTCTATTAAATTGTCTCTTTTATTTTTAAATTTGTGTGAAAGCTGTCAAGCCAAATATTATGATGCAGTACTTTTATTGTTAATCTACACAAAGTCTCTCAAATGTGCTCCACACTGATTAAACATTAAAATACTCTCACATGTATTTAATGATTAAAACAAGTATTATAATGCATCATAATAATATAACAGTCTGTATTATCAAATGTATAAAAGTAACATTTTCAATTCCTATATTTTTAAACAGCGTTATTTTTAGTAATTTGTTATATGTTAAATGACAATAGTAATTTAGTCTCCACTTTAAAATAACCTTAAAAATCTTTGCTGTTTGCTCAGTAAATAATTATTCTACAGTGTTAATCTGATAATCTGTGTTTGGAGATAATTAATCTATGAGCTATTCACAGTCTAAGATTAAGTTGATGCTTTTGTTCTCAATACAAGGACGGTCCCCCCAAACACACACACACACACACGCATGCATGCACACGTACGCATGCACACACACACACACACACTCGATCATTGAGGTGACGATTATTGACTGATTGAGTGATTCAGAGACGCTCGGCTCTTAATTTAATCAAAAGTTGTTTCATCCGTAAAAAGTGTGAGGCCCTGCAGTAAATATTTAAACTGTCTCAGCATCAATTCTTTTCTAAAATGTAATGTTTAAATATTAAACGAGGGTTTATCTCAATAAACAATTAGACAAAACAGATTCAATGTTGATATGTTTGAGTCAAAGGTTTGTTCAGAGTTTATTTCTATAGTTTAATATTTCACAGTTTATTGATTTTAAAGTCACTTTATGTTGAAGTGTGACAGTTTCATCCTCATCTTTATTTTTATCTCCACAAACAGAACAAACTGATTATGTCATATCATTTTAATATGAAGTTATGTTTTTTTTTATTTAGTTGATTGTGAATCATTGAAGTAAATTGCCAAATCTCAGATTATTGAAACTGAAGCTGTTTTGAATCCAAAGGTTCAAACATTTGACAAAATTTTGTACTTTCTGAGATTCAGACATTGAGATTTAACTTATTTTTATCTAAATATTATTATGTAAAAAATACAATAATAAAACAGGACAGGATGATAGAGAAACCTCAATCTTTGCTGAGTGAAAACATGTTCTCAGGAAATTTATAAATTAATGGATTAAATAAACAATTATTAAATTGAAAAAAATAGTTATTTGAAAAAATAGTTATTTTCTGTTCATTTTAAAGTAAAAATAATACTGATCGATAAGATGAAGCTTCAGCTTCAGAATCACAGATATTGATTTAAGATCATAGAATCAGACACTGAAAAATCCTCATTTTATTGAAGTTCTGTTACTGTGTGTTAATGGTTCATCGTTGTTTAGATGCTTTTATAAAGTTACAACTGATATTTACAATAGATAGATATTAATTAGTAAATTATTATTTATCAATAATTAGTAAATCAACTAAGGTTCTTTGATGATTTTATTATAAATTCCTTAAATTTAAAGATAAGGATTACGGAAATCTCAAAAAAGCAAGCAATTAAATGTAAATGTTTGTCAGCATGATCATATATTCTCATAATATATATTCTCATGAATCGATAATAATTAAATACAGATGCTTCACTGAGTTATTGATGAAGCTGCAGCAGAAACTTGTGTTTTCAGGATTAATCGTCATTTGTCGGCTCCTCAAATCCATGGTTATTTTGACTTTAGTTATTAATCTATTGTTCAGATTCACGTCGTTTAATTGAATAAATGTCAGAACCAGAGTAGTTTTCTGTTCCTCTGTTTACTTTAAGTCGCCTGTAATCACAGCTGATGGCTCCACGTGAACCAATCAGCAGCTGCTCAGCGTGTTCACTGCTCCAATCACATCTGAATATTTCTGTCTTCCCCTCAGTCAAAGATTAAATTCTTCACCAGCTGATAACAACCAGGAGCCAATAAATCCAGGTTCCTGCTGCTCCCGGTGAACAGGGCTCACCATAAACTACAAACTATACAGAAAAGACTACAACGTCCTGTTCAGTTCAGAGCTGAAGCTGCTGAGTTTAGACACAGACGCTGCTGTGTCCATCGTTGATTTCAGCTTGTCGGCAGCAAAGAAACAGCAGACGTGAAGCTGGTTAAAGGGTCAGTTCACCCAAATGATCGAAACCACATCTGGATCTGCTCTAGTCTCTATATCTATAACTGATTATATTAGATATTTATATTGTATCTAGTTATATCTAGATATTTGTAAAAGTTTTTTAACGGACTTAAAAGATTAAGCCCTCATTTTACAGGAAAGGTTATTTTCATGCCTGAAGAGGCAAATTTCTGAACCTTCTCTTCAAATAAAGAGGAAACTGAGGTTGTGACATTTCAGATATTAAATGATCATAAAATAAATGTCAGATGTTAATTTTCTTATTTTTTTGAGAACGGTCTACTTTCCCGATTTAAAGAAAAAAACATGTACATCTCTGATTTTCTTCTACGGGCAGAATAACATTTGACGTCTTTACATGTTCAAGATCAGTCTGAATTTAGATCAAAAGTGGTAGAGTTGGTTTAAAAGGTTAAAAAAAAAAGCAGCGAGTTTGTGTTTAACAACAGAGAAATATTTTTTTAATCTTTTAAAAATATGTATGTGTGAAGAAAACAATAACAGTCACATTCATATACTTGTTTTTTGAAACCAGAACAGATTAACATTGTTATGGAATTTGCTGAAGGTCAAACACACACACACAGACTGAGACCAAGGCCAGAGCTACGTTCACCATTTACACATAACAAAAAAAAGAATAGAAGCTTAAAATATAGCAAAGCAGCCGAGAGACAAGGAGACGCGTCCCTCACGTCCACATCAGACAGTTACAGAGCAGCCGAGAGACGCTTTGGAATCTGGTGTCGAACACACACAGAACAAAGGAAGTTCACACATGGATTGTGACCTCCCGCTAACCCTCGGTTCACACACACACACACACACACACACACACACACACACACACACACCTCCCCCGACACACGGAGAAACTTCTGTCGGAAATTTTTTTAGCTCAAAGTGAGAACGTTTTGATTATCTTTATTTTTTCAAATTTATAATATATATATTAATTAATTAATTAAGACAATATATTTTCAATTAAAAGGTTAAATTTTTTGCAGTGCAGCCTTAGGTTTAAATAAATCAAATATGAAATATTCAACGATATATAGTATGTTTTTTTAAACTTTACAGGGACACATGTTGCAGAATAACAGTATAAATGGCTAATACTTAAATGAATAATCTAATATATATATATATATATATATATATATATATATATATATATATATATATATATATATATATATATATATATATATATATATATATATATATATATATATATATATATATATATACTTTTCAAATGCAAACCTTTTTATATGTTAACTGACAGCTGACAACAGAATAGAATGTGACAGAATACAATACAACCAAAAGCTCTGCAATTATATATGTTTGTGTGTGTGTGTGTGTGTGTGTTTGTGTGTGTGTGTGTGTGTGTGTGTGCCTTTAAAATCAACAGTGTGTGTGTGTGTGTGTGTGTGAGAAAGGTCAAATAGCAGGTAGCGTTAGCAGTAAAAAGGTCCAGCACTCACAAAAAAGGAAATGAAATGAAACCCACTCTCTGGTTTACCTGATTGCTTCAGAAACACATGAAAACACGTTGAGACGGAGGAAGGATGTGGAGCGTTTACAGACCTGAGTTTCAGACAGGTTGAGCTGTCGGGACAGTTCTGTTCGTTCCCTCCCGACCACGTACTGACACCTCTGGAACTCCATCTCTAACCGGTACAGCTGCTCCGCCGTGAAAGAGGTTCGGGTCCGTTTGGGCCGGTCCAGATCCAAACCCTTCGGCAGGATGATCTCACGAATGGAACCTTTAGCATCTGCAACAGGGATCATGAGAATAAACCATAGATGGACCACTAAATGGACAAATACATCAAAGACACTATAAGGGGACAAATACATCAAAGGCACTATAAAAAAGACAAATACATCAAATACACTATAAAGGGACAAATACAAGAGAAAAATACATCAGAGACACTATAAAGGGATAAATACTCCAAAGACATACGTAATACTACAAAGAAATAATTAGATTAGACAAGTGTTAATACAAAGTAACAATTACATCAAAGACAAATGTGATACTACACATTCACAATTACATCAAAGACATGTGATGTTACAAAGTAACAATTAGATCAAAGACACATGTGATACTACAAAGTAACAATTAGACCAAATACATGTGATACTGCAAAGAATCAATTGGATCAAAGGCATGTGAATATAATGGAAATAATGTGTTCTTTTAGTAGTGTATAGTAAAAAAAATGTCAGATACATTTAATAAAAAATATCAATCAATCAATCAGTCAGTGAATGGCAGGAAACCTGCACCTGAAAGTGGTTTTTGTTCAATACCTGAGAGTTTAATTAACCTGTTGTTTCCTATTATGGAGTAATTATGTTTCTCTGTGAATGACTGATGTCTGTGAAATAAATGTATTTCTACTTATTCATTTTAATAATTATTTCATCTCATTTTTAAAATATGAGGTTATATTTCAGCCAGTGTTCTGTTTTATAATGAACACAACTAAAATCATTTAAATTTGTGTAAGCAGGATAGTGGAGATACTGAGAATTCATGATGATGAATTATTTGTTTTAACAGTTAATTTGGAGATAAATGCTTAAATAGTGTTTTACATCTATAGGTTTACAACAGCCGACGCTTTAAGTATGTAAAGGAGAAAAGGAAAAATATTAAATTCAATGGACAAGCAACTGAAATTGTGCTTTATGGTATTAATTCAATTTAGATTTTTTTTTTTATTATAGAAATGTGTTAGAAAAAAAACGTGAATACGTATTTAATAAAAATGAAATAAATGTTTTGCCTTTACATCTGTATGTTAACACAAAGGAGAAATTAGAACAATGTAATGTTGCTGTATACTTTTTAGATACTAGAATTAAAATTACTATAATTTCTAATCATGCGAAATAAAAATGGGTGGAATGCTGCAATAAATGAATTCATAAATATTAACATATTAAATGATTGATGTCCAATAAAATATTTAAACAGAACATAATATATTACTCTCTGTGTTTTGGTGAAGTTATATTTTTAATATTTATTATAGATCTGTATTTGTATATTGTTTGCTTTACCAAGAAAAAAGAAATAAAATTATATTTAATAACTAATGAAAACTAATCTCTATATTCTCTAATTAATTCAGTATTTATTCTCAAGATAGATTTTGCTTTTAAAGGAGAAATATTTAACTCATCACATTGTTTAAAATAAATTCTAGTGACAATGAGAAAGATCATAGTGGTGTGATCAGTAATATCTAAAATAATAATCACTCTTCATCGCAAATATTAGTTTTCTCTTTTATTTCTTTATTTCTTTTGCCATTATAAGTAAATAAAAAAAATAAATCTCCCTCTGTAACTCAAATGGTTTCATGAATCAAATAAAACTGACTTTATAACTGAAATCCGGTTTAAGGACATTTTGCTTTAACTTTAATTTAAAAGTAAAGTTTGATGAAATATTGTAATAA
This sequence comes from Lepturacanthus savala, assembly GCA_030544235.1. Lineage (NCBI taxonomy): Eukaryota > Metazoa > Chordata > Actinopteri > Scombriformes > Trichiuridae > Lepturacanthus > Lepturacanthus savala. The sequence goes on from CM060478.1 coordinate 5,882,356, forward strand.
AATAAAATCTGACTCAACTTTCTCTGCTTGTGTCTGTTAGAAGCTTCATTTTAAATCTTTCAGAGACCGAACAGTTAATCTTTCTCAGATGTGTGAGTGTGTGTGTGTGTGTGTGATCACTACTACAGGTTGTGTGTGGATTTTACCTCGCACCAGGATCCGGCGGCAGTAGTCCGGGTCCCCTGTGCTGCCCCTATTCTTCTCGCAGTTGTCGGTGGTCCCAGAGGAGGAGAAGGATTCCTGCTCTTTCAGGAAGCTTTTGGACAAGCTCCCCTGTGCGTCTTTTCCTTCTTTCGCCTCCTTCAGTCCGTTTTTCAGCAGCATCGCGTCCGTCTCCTGGTTGAACCTGACCTCCATGCTAAGTTTATCCTCTGGACCTGCGGCTTGCCGCCCTATTTCTTTCTTTTGTCAGGTGGAGAAAAAAAAAAAGCAGAACACGGAGAAGACGGATCGTCAGTTGAATTTCAGAACAGTCAGCGACCTAATGTTGGGAAAATAGTTCTGCCTCCAACCTGCTCGCACTGACCCCGATGATCATGGACTCGTCAGTGAAAGTCGACAGAGAGGCTTACACAGACTCCAGGCTGATAGTTGATCTCCACATAATCGGAGCCATGGAGGCAACTCGCTGCTTCAATTGATTACGGTAATTTTGCTGCCGGCACATTTGCGTGAGCTCATGAATACGCTGAGTTGTTTTGGGGAAGTGGCCCAGTGGTTGATGGAGGGTTTGTTGGTCCCGACCCTCAGTTCGCTGCTTCCAGCCCAGAGAATCAACACAAATGAGCAGTTTGGTGTCGCAGACCCGAGCTGAAGGAGCTCAGGGATCCGACCGGCGAAAACTCTTCACAAAGTTTGCAACAGCTTCATTCTTCCATCCCCAGAAAACAGTTGGACATTTTCCCGACTTTTCACGACGGCACCTGATCGCCGCAGCATGTCCGCAAACTTTGATCCCGTTTCCCTTCAGCTCTGACGACGATCAATGGAATTCTGCAACGTGCAGACCCACCACCACGGCTACTGTGGGCGAGAGACACTGGGAGTGAGCCAGAGAGAGAGAGAGAGAGGGAGAGAGAGAGAGAGAGAGACAGAGAGAGAGAGAGAGAGAGAGAGAGGTGAGGAGGATAAGAAACAGTCCTCGTAGATCAGACTGTACGAGGCAAAGACGAGTTGCGTGAGGAGCTGAAAGTTTCCTGCTAATTCTTTCGAACCATCAAACCACCAGAAGCTTCTTCAGCTTCAGAATCCGAACCGAGGTCTGAAAAAGACAAAAAGCAGCAGAACTCATCATTAGTGGCTCAGAGCTTCGGTCTCTGGCTCTCACGCAGACCCCAGGAATGGCCCCCACCTCCCTAACCCCCCCAACCACCCCACCCACCCACCACCATCACCAACTCTTAGCTATTTTCATTGTCACTGCAACAATATCTCTGAACACAGCAGTGGCCACTAATCCAATAAGACCATTGATTAGACCACAATGATTCAATTCAAACCGGTGGCCCAGTGCACGGAACATTCTGTGGCCCTTCTTGTCACCTTAGCTGGCCAGAAGCCCCCTTCAGGCCGCCCCCCCCCCCTCCAGGCCCATTCATGTCTTTATGGGAAACAGAGAGCCGGAGGAGTGAAAGATGGCAATTATCTAATTGGACTATTAACAAACAATCCTGCGAGTGTGGCTGCCGGCAGCAGGCAACGGCTTGAAGGCCGAGTGTTGGACTAACTTCATTCAACGAGTGTTTGGGGGACGAGCAGGAGCTATTGTCTCTGGGAGGGAGGGAGGGAGGGAGGGAGAAGGAGGCTAAGTGGGGAGCGACTAAAGGAGGCTAAAAGGGGAGCAACTAAAGGAGAACGGGGCTTCTCAAGCTGAGGAACAGAGACGCAGCCTGGGAAACAGATTGAGGAGGCAGCGTCTTGGCTTCTAAGGTACAAACAATAGCTGAGGAAGAGGAGGAGGAGGAGGAGGAGGAGAGGGAAGAACAGGAGGAGCAGGAGGAAGGAGGAGGCGCTGGAGGAGGAGGAAGAAGAAGATGAGGAGAAGCACAAAAAACATTAATTTAGTTTTTTTTTACATCAGATTCTAAAAGTAACTTAACAACATGAAAATAATGAGATCAACAAACACAAATATAAACATCTGAATGTTTAAATTAAGAGGTTTAGTTAATATGTTAGTAGCAGGTGATGATTATTACAGCTGAGCTTTGTTCTGTGTCAACAGGCATACTTTTTTTTAGAGAAAACACGTTTTTAGGCCTTTAACTGTGACTCCATGTGTCTGAGATATAGCGATATAATGTGGAATTGTTGCTGTAAATGTTGGTTCATCCTCCTCAGAGACTGTGTGAGGTTGCTGGATATAAACAGGAAGTGGACACACTGTTGTCATGACGATCCAGAACATCTCATTGGGATGTTCATCCCATTAGGATGTTCTGGATCTGGATCGACCACCTCAGCTTCACTGAGGTGTGTAGAAATTCTGATGCCATCACTTGACATCACCTGTGATCACCCGACATCACCTGTGATCACCTGTCATTACCTGATATGCATCACCTGTCGTCACTCTGCATCACCTGTCATCACCTGACATCACCTATCATGACTCTTCATCACCTGTCATCACCTGACATCACCTATCATTACCTGATATCACCTGATATGCATCACCTGCCATCACCTGTCATCACCTGACATCACCTGACATCACCTGTCATCACTCTTCATCACCTGACATCACCTGTCACTACCTGTAATTACCTGGCATCATTTGTCACCACATAACATCACCTGTGATCACATGACATCACCTGATATGACCTGAAATCACCTGTCATCGTGTGACATCACCTATTATCATCCGACAGGTGAAGGTGGCCTCCACCTGTCAGGTGATATCTATCTTGGCAGAGTAGAAGTTATAATTTACATTCGACAGAAATAAACCTTTTGTGTGTATGTAACAAGTCTCATGTCTCAAGTCTCGCCCTTCATGAGGAGGATTTGGTTTGTGTTTGTTTATCTGTAAACAAGATCAACAACCAGGCTGATGTTGGTGAAACTTGGCAGTAATTTGTAGAACTGATCAGAGATGAACTCATTACATTTGGGCGCTGATCCCACTCATGAAATAGTTTTAGTGTTTTAGTTTCTACTAGTGGCTCCTGCTGGTCAGTGGAATGTGAATGGTTGAATGAGCATTTGACAGAACTCTGAGAAACGTCCTGATAGTTTTCTAAATATAAACACATTGTTCTGCTGTCAGACATAAACTGACCTTTGACCTTTGACCCGGTGAAGGTCTGAACTCTCAGTGACCTTAGGTAACAGAACAATTATCTGCTGAGATTGAGTTTGTTATCATTTATTTATTTTTTTAAACTCAGAACTGAACCTGTGAAGGTTTCTGACATCTGTCTTTATTTTGAGTTGTTAACTGATTTCCAACTACAAATGCTACATTTGCATAAAGCAAATCTATCTTGTCCATGTTGATGAGATTATTAACATTTGGGAAATGTCCCTTGAGAAATGTAAACTGCTGCTATTACAGAATCACTTTAACACAACAGGATTTCAGTAAATTCTCTAAAACGCTGTCATTTATGCAAATATTTTTAACCAATCACATGGAAAACGTCCATCAACTGTCTGTTACAACACATGCAATTTATTCTTTATTTCGGGTCTTAGTGGATCATCTCCACCTTTCTTCTGTTTGTTTGCAGTATTTTACTCTGACTGTGTGTGTTAAGGTCACAGTGAAAGGAGAAGTTATTAGAAATAAACATGCAGGCAACTGCTGTAATAAAAGCAACCATTTCTTTCTTCTAACCTGTCATCAGTCCAGTCTGAGCAGTTCAGCTTCTATTTGATTTGAGACATATTCTGAAGCAGAAAATAAATGTGTTTGGAGAACAAGTGTAATTTGTGGTCACATGATATCTCAGCACATTGTTCAGTGTTTCAATGCCACCGTTGTGTTCAGGTGTTTCTGTAATAGTGTTGATAATAGTGGTCACTCAGCGCCGGCCTGTTGTGGTCATTTGACCAGTGCAGAGAATTTATTAGTGTTAGAAATGTACGATGATCTCAGCAATCATCATCATTACAGTAAACGCTGCGGATATTTAAGGTGTTGGTGGTTAACATGTGGTTGCTGTGGAGATCCGGACCTAGGACAACACGCTAACTTCAGCTGAATGAGACATTCAGAGCTGCTTTATGCTCACAAAACGTGCTGATTATGTTCCACAGTACGAGAGCGAACTGTTCTTGAACCTGCTAAATAAAAAGCTTGTTTCCCGCTCTGCTGGCAGCTGAGCTCGAGAATCGCTGATGGTTTCATTGCAGGAATTTGTAATTTTTTTTCCTCTGCGGTTCAGAATCCTTCATGCTAATAAATATCGAGTCTCACAGCGACCGACGCTGTTGTGAAAACAAACTTTCCCTCCAATTAATCTTCATCCGAGCTGTTGAACTTCACACATTTAAGAGGATTTGACTCTGATCAGTTGTGACACCTGAGCTAATAATTGGGATTAATTGTTGTGTGTTGGTTAGTGGAGACGCCTGTGATCTTAGGCCACTGACGACTGCTGTAACGAGCTCAGCTCATGTGCTGCAGACACCAGGATAATGACTGGACACAGTTTATATATGAACAAATATACAAAACGATGAAAAGTCTCAAACCAGCTACAAATTGATCTGTTTGGATATTGTGTATCAGCCTGATTCATCTCCATCTGAAACTATTTAAAACACATCAGCTGCATTGTTTTAAACAAATGAAATCGCCTCACGTCGCATTGCCGTAAAGCTGCTTTTGTCCTGCACAAGTCTGTCACTTCCAAATGAACAACCAATCAGGAAAGTACAAAGGAGGGTTTGAAGCTGAACTCTGAATCTCATTGGCTGACGTTTCAAAAATGAGATTTTTCTCTCTGAGCCAGAAATGTTCATTCAGCAGCTCTGGCTTTATTCTGAAGGTTTGTTCATAAATCATCATACTTACTATTGACAGAAATTAAAAGACCTATCCAAACTCTGTACAAACCTTTAACATGTCAACAATATGAAATAAAAAATTGAATATGATTTATTCATTATTAATATTTCTGTTCTGATTTTTTTTACAATGACTTATTTGGACATTTAAAAATCAAATGCCCTGAGGAGTCTGATGGTTATATCTGTTAGTTTAGGTTTGATCTTGATGTTCAGAAGCAGTTCACTTCATCTTCAGTTTCTTAATTATCTTCCAACCTTGAAGCTGACATATTATCCTGTAACATTATAATGTGAAATAAAGACATTTTCTTGTTAGAAATGAGTCTAATGTGCAATTCAGAGGTCATTATTTGTGTATTTATAATGTAATTCTGTCCTTTAAAACATCTCAGAGCTGTTGTACTAATCTGCTGTTGTGCAACATACCAGACGGACTCAACCTGCAACAAAGCCGTCGCAGTAATTGATTTTCTTCTGTAGGTTCTCTGAGTAGTTTTAGATAACACTCCTTTGTCCTGCAGACGCCGCCGCGCTGCCGTAATTGTCAAAAGTGTAATTTGAGCAGTTCTTTGTATCTCTGCAACAGTTACATTGGCACTCGGAGACTAAAACGTGCAGGAACAATGGATCCATCAGAAAGGCTCTGAAAGTATTTTCTTCACCTCAGTGCCGAGCCGCCATTTTTATTTTCAGCGGGGAAAATCTTTGGAGTGTTTGGAAACAGGCCGAATCGAAGCTGCTCTCTGTTTAACCTCAGCTCAGCTTTATTTGGTGACAAAGAATCAGCAGATTATTCCTGCTGGGAGCTGCAGCGATTAGAAGAAGCAGCTGCTGAACAGGAAGTGAGGAGCAGCTCCAGCCTGAAAAGACCCAAAACAAAACATGTTTCTGAACATCACGACTCTGCTGCGCCAACCACTGAATCTTCCACCGAACGGACTAATATAAATATCCTTCAGTTTATAATCGTTGAGTTCAACTCACTTCCACTTTTATTGTTCAACGGTGGAAAATTTGAATTTTCAAAAAGTCATGCAGAAATTCAATTTGCTCAGATTCAACAGGTCAAACGTCAGGATTCATTTGGACACAGAAGCATTGATTCTGCCTGTGGATCTGAGTGTGACCTGCTGAATTTGAGACTTCAAATATATTTGATTTTTATGCAACACTTGAATTTTTCATTTTAATGCAAAACAAAAGTCCAGTGACTTTACAAAGTGTGGGAGACAGATTTAATTTACTCATTCCAGAGTGATTATTCCTTACTGATTATTTCTTACTATATATATATATATATATATATAATATTAAAATTCAACATAACTATAAATATACACCCACAGTCATTCAAATCCTTTAAATCAAGTCCTTTAAATCATTTAAAGCATTAATTGCTACTGTAGTGGAAACATGAAAACTACTAGATCCAGGACCTTCATGTTTTATTTCACCAATTTTCAAACCTTTTATATCACAAACATGTTTATTCCAAAATGACACTCTTCACTAATGAACAATGTTTTCTTTCTGTTTATAGCATCTTCTCAGCTACTGACAAACACACACACACACACACACAGACACACACTCAATGCTGCTCAAACAGAAAACAGCTGAGAACATGAAAACACTTCTCTGCTGATACGAGCAGCAGCAGCAGCAGCAGCAGTGTAGTGTCAGCAGCAGCAGACAGATGTTTAAGATGTTGTGAAACATCTGTCAGGTTGAAGGAATTGGTTTTATTATCTGTCTCCATCATTTAACTCTAAGTGCTGGAACATTCTCCCCAGCAACAAAGGCAACTTGTTCAGCCTGTAACGTCTGCAACAGTCTTTACACTTCACTTCTGTCTCTTTAAAAAAATCCTTGGAGCTTCATTAACTTTCACTCTTTAAAAAAGAAAAGTGTGTTTTTTGCCGATGTGATAAACGTTTCATTATAAGGTTTAAGTAGCTCTCATCGCTGAACTCCTGACACGTTTCAAATTAAAACTATGCACTTAGGTTTGATCACAGATGTTTAGAATAGAGCCGTTTGTCTTCATGATCTAAATAAGGACGTGAAAGATGCTCCAACATCTCATCACTTTATAGCTTCACAACATAAACAGCAGGACGAGTCTTTTCATTTCAGCTTTTCAAAAGGTTGTCATAAGAATTTTAATTAATGAAAGACAAAAGACTAAATTTGATTAAACTCATCAAGGATTAATTTTACCAAACAAAAGCTGTTGTGAAAATAAATTTAAAGATTCTTCTCAGAATCTAAATCAAAACTAAAAATCATTTATTGAAGCAAAGAAGCAATTATTATTATTATTATTAATATATATATATATATATATATATATATATATATATATATATATATATATATATATATATATATATATATATATATATATATATATATATTACTGACATCTCACTCTGTTTATTATATTAAAGTTTAAATTGTTTATCATGAGACAGGATCAAAATCGGTTACTACAGACCTGAATAGTACATAAGGTGTGTGTGTGTGTGTGTGTGTGTGTGTGTGTGTGTGTGTGTGTGTGTGTGTGTAAGAAAGCACAACATTCCAGAGCTGAAACCATTAGCTAATTGACATTAATTTATCATTCATCAACAATCTGACTATTGCATAATCACGAAAATAAATTACCAAACAAAACTAACTTTTGATTGTGTGATGTGTGTTAATGACAATTCCCATTATTAACAAATCACCTTCTGTCTAAAATACACTTTACATACATGAAGTTTACATGTTTAATTATGGAAACATCAGACTATTATTAGTATTCTTCTAATAATAATAATATTATAGCTATTCTAATACTACTACTACTAATAGCATTAATATGGCTGTTTAATAATAAAGTAGTTATTCTAATAATCTATAATTATACTAACATAGCTGTTCTAATAATAATAATATTTATACAGCTGTACTAATAATAATCATGTAGCTGTTCTAATTATTATCTAATAATAATATAACTACAATAAAAATATAGCTGTTGCAATAAATATCTAATAATAATATAGCTCTTCTTCTAGTAATAATAAAGCTCTTCTAATGATAATTATATTATATCCAGGGCCATAGCCATGAGCTTAGAAATACTGAGCTCAACTTGTTTCTCTCTATTTAATTCATTTCCATTGAATAATATTTTATTTGAATGTTGTGTCACAGCTTTCAGCAGACGGCTCCTAGAAAATACTGAAACCTTTATATTTTTTAGTGAATATAATATTTATTTATAAAGGTGTTTTATCTGCAGCAGCCTTCAGAACACGGCCTGTGTAATTTGTGTAATTGTAGAGCATCTTCAGGTCGTTAAAATCCCCAAAGTTCGAGAATCACACAGAGGACATTAAATCTGTTTTCTGCCTCAACGCATCAAATGTGTCAACAAGCTGTTTACTAGAGGCACCGTCTCATCTCCCTGATCACAAGTTTAAAACATTTACTCAGCTGAAACACAAACCTAGAGTTTTGTTCCAGGATAAACGTGCTCCACCCTCACATCTAACCAACAATATCTGCGCTGGCTGAGCAAACCTGTTGGATTTACATGTAATCATATTCTGATTGACTATTCTCCCAACCTATAATCAAAAGACCAATTCATTGGCGCTTGAATACACGTCCAAAATACATTTGCATGAGGTTGTGGAAGCAGCTGCAGGGATGGAATCATTGAAGCAGAGCTGCAGCACTGAGGGGACTGCTGAGGCTCTGGGGCCCTCATGTGGTGTCTGGAGGTACTGCAACTCGGTTCCTTAAAGATGGAAACATGGAGCATTACAGAGGTGTTTGGTTTTACATTAAACCGTGATCCAGAGTCCAACAGTGATCCAGAGCTTCAGAGCTGACACATAGAAAACACTAATTATTGTGTTTTGTGACTTTTAAAGTACATGTAAACATGATTGGTTGTCGAAAAAAGTCCAATATTAACAACCTAAACAGTGGTAAACTCAAAGAACTGATTTCACTTGTTGCATTTAAGAACCATGTCAGATACTTGGTATGTGCCATATTTTGTTCGTGCTACTGTATTAATTGCGTTTCCCATTGTCTGACTCCTGATCTGACCAAACTGCTCTCGTCATTTTTATTGTTGATGATTTGATGATTGAATGATTGCCTTTCTGTTAATTTGGTTAATTGATTGATTGATTGATAGACTAATATTTTACATCCGTATACAACTTTGTATTGTCCCTGCATTTTGGCTGCTGTCTTGGCCAGGCTTCTCTTGTAAAAGAGATCTTCGCATCTCAATGAGACCAACCTGGTAAGATAAAGGCCAAATGAAAAAAAGAGAAAAAATAGAAATTTCATATGTTCCTGTTTGGTTTAAACAGCTTCTAACAAACACATGGTTTATTAGATGTGAAGGTGATTTGAGTTTAGTGATCTCTGTGCTGACAGCATGGATGATTTTACTGACTCACCGCAGCTCAGAATTACAGAAAACTCCTTGAAATAAAAGTAATCAAACCAATAATCTGCTGTGTTTATTGGCTTATTGGTTTATTATGTGGTCAGAGGACTCAATCATCCAATAGGTTTTCACTGTTTACTTCACTAGCATCACTTATGGCTCTGATACTATCACTTATAATTAAACTGGCTCAGAATCACCATTGGCCCAGTGTCACCTTTTTGGCCAAGAGTCACCTCGTTAGCCTAGAGTTGATTCTTTAGCCATAAGTCACCTTGTTGGTCCAGAGTCCCCTCATTAGCCCAAAGTCACTTTGTAAGGCCAAAGTTACCTTGTTGGTCCAAAGTAACCCCATTGGCTCACCTCATTGGCCGGAAATTAGTCCGGCCAATGGGTCACCCTTTTAGCCCAGAATCACTCCATTATCCCAGAGTGGCCCAGTTAGCCCAGTCTCCTCTAGTCATAGTCGCCTTGTTGGCCCAGAGTTGCCTCATTGACTCAGAGTTCCCTCATTAGCCCAGAGTCACCCTATTGGCTCAGAGTAACCATGTTAGCCCAGAATGTCCCCAGTCACTTTGTTGGTCGTCCCATTGGCCTAGATTTGTCTTATTGGCCCAGAGTCACTCCACTGGCCCAGGATAACTCCATTGCTGCAGAGTTACGTTGTTGGCCGCCCTGCTGCTGTTGGCTTAGCATCACCTTGTTGGTTGGTTGGCCCAGATCCACTCCTTTAGCCTAGAATCACCCCATTAGCCCAGAGTTGCCCCGTTAGCCCAGAGTCACTCTGTTGGCCCAGAGTCTTTGTCCACCATACTCGCTCTTTTAGTCCAGAGTCGCCCCATTGGTCCAGAGTGTCCCTGTTAGCCCAGAGTCAACCTGTTAGCACAGAGTATCCTCATTCACACAGTCACTCTTTTATCCCAGACTTCCCTTTCAATTAAGATATAATCCCTGAAACTGCATTTTCCCCATCGAGACCAACGAAAGAGTGCTACCATCCACTCTACTATCCCTGCCCACAAGACCACAGTCTCTCACACCCCTGCCCACTGGACCATGGTCGCGTTTGCTGACCTTGACTCTGCTCTCTGCACATCAGCCCTCCCATCTGCTGACCTGCCAGCCAGAATCATGCTTCCCTGACACCCTTGCTGCCTGTGGAACCACTGTACTTCTTCCCCAGATAAGAAGATGGTGTTTGAAGAGGTTGTGTTGGAGAAAGTACCAAAGAAAGATAATGGTCTCTTTTATATATTTAAATCACAGGAAGAAGCCCACTCTCAGGATGAGGGACACTGTAAGGGCAGTCAATTTTACTGACTTGATCTCAGTGCTGCATAGGTAGAGGGCCATCAGAAAGAGAGCGAAGCCACCTCCTATCACCATTAAGACCAAAACATCATCCAGCAGGCAACCAGCCAAGCAAGTCAGCAAGTACCCAGGCAGTGAGCAACCAGAAGGGAAAAGAAAGCCAGAAAAAGAAGAAAAGCACATCACCTTGCAAAGTCTGCAAAGCCCATTATAGTGACCCAAATTACAATAAGGCTACTGAGCTATGGGTAAAATGTGATCTACGTTCTGCCTGGTTTCTTGAGAGTTGTGGTGAAGAGAATAGCATCTGTGATGACAATGGTTTCATTTGCAAAGACTGTTTTTTGAAACACATTTTTATCACAGATTCCTTTCTCTCTCTATCTCACACACACACACACACACACACACACACACACACACACACACACACACACACACACACACACACACACACCACTGACATCAGTGCTGTTGTTGCTTTAATGAATATCTTTTGCCCTCTAGTTTAAATAACATGAATAAACGATGACACATAACGATATATAAATGACCTGTTCTTGCTTTAATAGCAGCACTATACGTTTTTTTATTGCATTTTCAAGTATGCGGTTGTAAGATTAAAATTAATGATGTATTAATATTTCCCTTTATGATTTGACTGTCCCATCATAGCTGAAAAGCTGGCCCATTTTACCTGAAACTGCTCTTGCAAAAATAAGTTGGAACAGTGGATGTTTCAAGATTTGATGCCTACATAATTACATTTTATCATATAATATTCCAATGCAAAATTATCAGAAACAGAAATTATTCAAATAAAATGGAAAAGGCATATATGGTATTGTGTTATTGTCCCAAGAGATTTACCAAAAAGTGGCCCAATCTGGTGATATCACCCTAAATTAAAGACATGTACAGTTTAAAGAGTGTGTAAATGCTTAGATAAATAATGTAGGAACATATTTTCATCAAAATTATATTTAGAAATTCAATATTGAGGTTTTTGGAGCCATTTTTGTGATGCATTTTTACTTCTTTATTTAAAAAGGCTTGACCGGACGTGACGTAGGCAGAGGGACTCCCAGGGAGTCCTGGTGCATTTTCTGACCCACATGAAAATGTACACGTGTACAATTACATACATGATGATCCACAGCTGTACAATTACAAGCCAGTTATGCAGCAGGGAGAGACAAGAGGAAGAATTAAAGGCCCAGAGAAGAGAAGTGAGTGTTACACGCATTAGCTACGGAAACACTGTGCTCACATCACTTTATCGTACAGATTACTATCATGTATTAGGCAATAAAAAGTGGTATTATTCATTTAATTAGAGCAGAGTATTGCTACTTACCAGTAGCCGATACTTATTTATGTCGGATGCAGCCGCAGAAGCACCTGGTCCTTGCTTTGGCATCCCATGTTAAACTCCATCAGATCACTACCATAGTATTCCTCTGTCCTAAAGTGCGCAACACACGACCACATTTTTCGTAGCAGACGTGGCCGTGAAATCCTGTCTCTTCAGCTGGACAAAATGAACCCAGGTGTTTCGGTTTAAAGAGTGACCGTGTTAACTGGTGCCTTTTAGCCGAGCGGTTGTTCGTAGAGACAGCAGCCGTTCGAAAAACGAACAGAATAGTCCAGAATATACTGTAACAAGCATTTAATTTAAAACAAGTTAAAATAATTTAAGGCTTTTCAACAACTGCTGTCGACATGTTTAGCTAAACTTCTCCAGTTAGCACGGCCACTTCTTAAACCGAAACACCGGCACGGAAGACAGCACCGTTTATTTTTCTGTTAGGACGAGAATAATTTACCATGTTTATGATAAATTTACACAATCCAAAACTACTATGAACACACTGACTCAGTAAATCACGACTGACTGATAACCTACGTACTCCCACGTTGAGACAGTGTGTGGTTACAGCAGCAGCTAGCATACAACCCCCTCTCGTGACGTAATACGTTTTAAGCTGTTTTTAGGCGCTTTGCTCAAAATCTTCACTTTTTCGGTTAAATATGTGCCATTTTGTCTTAAAAAGCATTTTAAATCTTCAGTCAGATTTTCACATATGGGATTTTAAAGACAAGATTAGACATGCATTTTTTTTATTTAACCTAAAATATACTCTTTAAAGTTAGGTTTGGAAAACATTTCAAAACGGAGACCTAGATTAAAAGAAATGGTTATTAAAAATTATCAATAGAAACATTTTCCAGTTAAAATAAGTGAAATATAGGGAGAGTACCATTAAATAAATGCTCTATGCACCAATGGCCAGTGCTTCTTGTTTATTTCAGAACTCCATTCAGCTGCTACTGCTGAGATTTATCACAAAAAGTTGCATTTGAGATCAATTTACATCTATAAAAAAACAAAAAAACTCACAAAACATGAGTTTTCTGACAAATTAATTGTTTAATCTGTCACTTTTAGATTCCAAGTGTCACAGCCATGACAAGGAGGGAGATACACCATTGTGAAAATTAACAAATGCAGTTTATTTAACAGAAAACAACTAAAAATATACTCAACAAGATAATGTATGACGCATACTGTGAATGCTATACTCTGTAGATAATGTGTATAAATGTGCATTTGAATTCTTCTTCTGCCTCTAGATATTTTATCTTCTATGTCATTGCTTCAGCTATCTCAGCTGTGGTAATGCACACATTTCCCCGATGAGGGATCAATAAAGTTTCTAATCTAAAAAATGCACAAACTAATTAGAAGTTTAACCAAAGAAACTAAGGCTGCCACATCACCAGCCGGTTCCAGGTGTCACCGTATGAGGCTGATTGACATTCTGCTGCAACGGCCAGATGCAACGCTACCCCACATCCACAGGGTCGTCATGCAAGATACATGCATTTCAGACAACAATTATATCAGATTCACAGTGGGGCTTAAGTTTTAAGCCAAAACAAATAAAAGTGCACAGGTATTATTAGAAAAAATGTGTTATTAATCTCCACAAAGTATCTCAAACTGGCCTCACGGTAGTTGTGTTTCCATTCACCTTTTCTTAATCGCATTTTCATAAATTGTGCATGGATTCTTGGATGGAAACAACAGAAATTCTGAAAATTCGCATAAAATTTTGCATTTTTACACTTGGAGATGGTGGATTCGTGGTGGTGGAAAGTAAAATGCAAACACACGGAGAACCACAAGTCTGCTTTTAATTAAAATGTCATCAAGGAAATGGAACTTTTACTTCAGTGATGAGTTTTTGATTCTGAATCAGATTCAGAATCAGATCATCAGAGCAGCTCCTCCCAGCTGATTCTGAACAGACTCTCTCTCCTTCTACTCTGTCTTCTCTCCATTCGTCCTTTCATGTCCTCTACTCCTCCTCTCTCTTTTCCTCTCCTGTTCTCTCCTCCCCTTCTCTCGTCTCCTCCTCGCTCTTCTTCTCTCCTCATCCTCTCCTCATCTCCTATAATCTACTCCTCTATCTTCTCACCTCCTTTTTCTTCCCCTTCTCAGTCCGCTCCTCCTCTCTCTTTTCCTCCTCATCCTCTCCTCTTCTCCTCATCACCTATCCTCATCTCCTCTCCTCTTCTCCTCCACCTCTCTCCTCTCCCCTCCTTTCATCTTCTCCATTCCTCTCCTCTACTCCTCTCTTCTCTCCTCATCCTCTATCCTCCTCATCTCTCCTTCTCTCATCATCTCCTCCTCTCTCCTCTCCTCCTCCTCTCATCCTCTCCTCTCCCCTCCTCATCCTTTCCTCCTCATCCTCTCTCCTCTCCTCCCCTCTCCTCTCCTCTCCTCATCTTCTCCTCCTCATCCTCTCTCCTCCTCTCTCCTTCTTTCTCCTCTCCTCCTCCTCTCATCCTCTCCTCTCCCCTCCTCATCCTCTCCTCCTCTCTCCTCTCCTCCTCCTCTCCTCCTCTCCTCTCCCCTCCTCATCCTCTCTCCTCTCCTCCCCTCTCCTCCTCTCTCCTCTCCTCTCCTCCTTCTCTCCTCTCCTCTCCTCCTTCTCTCCTCCCCTCTCCTCTCCTCTCCTCCTTCTCTCCTCTCCTCCTTCTCTCCTCTCCTCTCCTCCTCTCCTCTCCTCTCCTCTCCTCCTTCTCTCCTCTCCTCTCCTCTCCTCCTTCTCTCCTCTCCTCTCCTCTCCTCTCTCCTCTCCTCTCCTCTCCTCCTTCTCTCCTCTCCTCTCCTCCTTCTCTCCTCCCCTCTCCTCTCCTCTCCTCCTTCTCTCCTCTCCTCTCCTCCTCTCCTCTCCTCTCCTCTCCTCTCCTCCTTCTCTCCTCTCCTCTCCTCTCCTCACCTCTCCTCTCCTCTCCTCCTTCTCTCCTCTCCTCTCCTCACCTCTCCTCTCCTCCTTCTCTCCTCTCCTCTCCTCTCCTCTCCTCTCCTCTCCTCTCCTCCTGATTCAGCCTGACTATGTTGGGGGGGGGCGGAGCCAGACCAGCAGTCTGGGGTCCAACATCCTCCCCCTCCCGTCTCTAACCCCCCACGGCCCCCCTTCCTTGAAAAGCCTGAGTCCGGACCCCAGCCCTCCTCCATGTGGTTCCAGCCGCTCCCCTCCCGCAGGAAGCAGCTTGCAGCGGTTGCGGGATCTTCCTGGACTCCCGGAGCTCGAATCCGCAGCGTGGATCGTCGCTGTTGATGTTGGTCCTGTTCTGGCCCGGTTTGGCCCGGTTTGGCCCGGTTTATCCACTGAAGCAGGAAGATTGCTTGGTGTAGCTGCATCGGAGAGAAGGCTCGGGAGGAGGTGACTGTGCGGGACAAGATGACCGAGAAAGAATCGGCGGCGGAGAAGATCATCACAGGTCAGAAAACTCAGTATTTCCTTTAGTTTTTCGGCTTCTCTGCAGCTTTTCATGCGCGTTCACGAACGTCTGTGTTTCGGCTCGTTTCATATCAGACTCAGGCGGAGTCTCACCGTTTCCCCTTGAAATGAGATCCGGCTCTTTTCCTTCCGGCCCTGCTGGTTCCTGCATGAACAGGTCCAACAAAAACAGGGTTTGTCTTAAAGCCTGAGTCACTGCTGAGCCCGACGGGCTGTTAGTTTTACTCAGTAGTGAGTCTTTATTAATATAAAGTAGTTTTATCTCCGTATCTATATGTGTATCACAGAAAGTGCAGTTCCGGCTTTGACCTGCGGTACAGTAGAGCGGCGATGGGGGCGCTGTTGAGCAGGATTACGCAGCAGAAGCAGCTTTTACGGAAACATTAAGGGGACACGCGAGATAAAACACACTTTTTCCCTGAAATATCTACAAATTATGAGAAAACAACGAGTCCGTCGGGGCGGGTAGGAACTCTAACTTTAAATTGAGCTGAGTTTCTGTCTGATTGGTGCAGACAGCAACACGTAGGGCCCGAATAAAAGGAGTCGCATCTCATTTTAGGCGGAGGATGCAGGAACTGGATATGAAGCTAGTTACTTCAGTGACGTTTTTGAGGTTTGGCGGTCAAAGTTAAGACGATATTTCTATATATTTAAAGATATTTATATATATTCATGTTTTATGGTGTTCTCTACAAAGTCTGTCGGCCTCTGCTGCAGTGCGGGGCATGGTGCGGGGCATGGTGCGGGCAGGTCTGGTTCTGCCCTCCTCCAGAGTTCTCTGTCCCCGCCAATATATCGATATGAAAAGCTATTGATCCTGCAGCTGTGCTGATTTTTATCGGCGGCGGCAGGATCCGGTCGGTCCAGACCGGACCGTCGGTCGTCCATAACGGTGCAGAGTTTGATCACGTGACCCGTCCCACCGGAGGACTTACTGTGACTCAATGCAGCAAAAAAAAAAAAAAAAAAAAACTCTGCAGCAGCAGCATCATTCTCCTCAGGTAACAACGCAGTGTTCAGCACCGCCCTGTTGCGGGATTTGCGGGTCTACGCTCTTTATAATGGTTATACATTTTATAATTTGTTATATTCTAAGGTGTTTTTATGTTGTACAATAAAACATCTACGACAAAACAGGTACAGTATCAACACATTTCAACTTCAGTAAGTCACATGACCACATGACATACATCAATATAAAACATAAATACATCAATATTTACACTTCAATTCATGGAAGAAAGGAACAAGCATAGTTTTTGAATTTCATGTATTAGTAAGTTATATTTATTATTAATAAAAATATTATTATTAATACTACAGGTACAGATATTAGACATCTCAAATAGATATCTGTTGGAAGAACAAACAGAATATACAACCATAACACTATATAAACATCTGCAACACATGAGATTACAGCAGAAAATAATAATAAAGATAATATTTGAATAATCTCACTCAGTTGATATTGACAAACCTTCCATTTATGTATATCTCAGATTTTTTTTCTGTACTTTTCATAATGACCTTTCCCTACAAATAATAATAATTAAATAATAAAATATAAAATCTGAAGGAACTCCCATCATCACGTCATGTGAGCAACAATCCTGTAAAGTGAATGTTGAAGTGCTGCTGATTATTTCTGCAGATTCTAACATGCACATGTAACATGGAGTTTGTGGGTTGATACCGATACTTACCAGGTCTAATAATATAGTTTCAGACAGTATCAGTGAAAGCTGCCGTTTCCCTCATGTTAATGTCTATGTTCATATCATGTTTGACATTTAGTATTTTTTGCATCAGGGAATTTGAGTTATTCATTGAAGTCAGATGATGTGACAACTTGTTGGTTCTGTTTTTTATGAGCTGGTCAGTATCACCTTTGATGAGTCTCATCATCTCAGCTGAAATAAAAAGGTCGAGAATCTAGTTTCTACCAAAACGCTTCAAAGTTTTGTTGAGTCTGTCAAAGAGAAACACAGTTTACAGAACAGTTGTCCGATTGTGATTGTTTCTAGTGAATGCAGCATCATTGCAGATCTGTCTCTCAGCCAAATGTGGTGACTGCTCATTTTCTGTCAGAACATCTGTTTCCGAGGATTCGCATCATGTTTTAATTTTATAAAAGTTTCACTAGATTCAGAAACACTGACATCATCCCCTGACTCCATTTGTTGTTGTGAGAAGACGAGAGAAGAGAGAACCAATATGATGAACTCACAAATATCTGACACATTTTCATTTTGATCATATCACTGTTTTTTAGATATATGCATTTCCTGTTTACAGTTAAATTGATTAGATTCAGGTTAGTGTTAAAATGATCAATGATGGACAAATGTTGGTCAACAGTGGTGTTGAATGGACTCTGGTCCAACTTCTGCACCTCCAGACAAAATAAAAGCACTGATCCATCCACCCAAACCTCCTCCTGCTGCTGAGAGAAGAGGAACTGAAGAGGAACATCACCTGAACTACGTCTGAAACGTTGATTCTAAACTGAATGTTTGATTTCCCTCTGAGAGCAAGCTGATGTTTCGTCTGGATTCTGCATAAGTCACTGCCCCAAAAGTCCGGATCCGCTGTTGGACAAGGCACAAATGATGCTTTAAAACAAACAACAATGGAAAACTTTGGTTGGCTTGTTAGGACGTCCTCATTAGTATTTGTCTGTTCAGGGGGAAGAAAACAAAATGGTCTCAGTGTCTGACAGAAACCAGGACAGAACAGAAGGTCTGAGAGTTCAGAGCCTGAGTCAGTCCTCTATCTGACTGTAAATGTGCAGAACAACAACATGTGTTGATATTTAAACTAATCAAATGTTTGCATCCGGGCGGCACGGTGGTCCAGTGGGTAGTGATGTTACCTCACAGCAAGAAGATTGTAGGTTCAAGGACGTGGGCTGGGACCTTTCTGTGTGGAGTTTGCATGTTCTCCCCATGTCTGCGTAGGTTTTCTCCAGATTTTCTGCCTTCCTCCCGCAGTCCAAATATATTCTTAGGTTAACTGGAGACTCTAAATTGCCCATAGGTGTGAGTATGTGAGTGAATGGTGCATGTGCCCTCAAATAGACTGGCAACCTGTCTGGGATTGGCTCCAGCAGAGCCTCGTGAGCCTAGTGAGGAATACATATTTATAGATAGATAAGATAGATAAATACCTTATTCATCCCCTCAGGGAAATTACATTGTCATATAGCTCATGCCACAAATACACACACAATACATACATACAATGAATACGATAATAAATAAACCATTATGGATAAAAGTTAGCTAAAAGTGCTAAAAACAGCTTAAGGTATAGAAGAAGGAGGGTCTTGATGGTGGTCATATGGACAATTTGGCCCTGGGCAGCTGTGGATAGTTTACCACCACTGGTGTTAATGTGATATGATTGAGTAATCAGTCCCATCTGGAATTCACAATTTGTTTTTTTTTGGTGATTTTTGCAATCAAAATGCTGATTTTGTGTTGGTTTCTCTCATAATTTGCAAGGAATTCCGGTATTTTGGGTTTATTTTGCAAGAAATACAAAACATAAAAATTTGTGGTTGATTACATGGGAATTAGTCGCAAAATCATGAAAATTGGAGGGACTGAATAATGGTTTCTGTAAAATGCTCTGGTTGTCCTGTAGGGCGCTATATCATTTGAAAGCAATATTGTTATTACTATTGAATCACAGCAGAGTTCTGTCAACTCCTCATTCAACTATTAACATTCCGCTGGCCAGCAGGAGCCACTAGCAGACACTAAAACACTCAAAACCATTGTGAAGTGGGATCAACCCAAACTTTAATGAGTTCATCATCAATCAATTCTACAAACTAAATCCAAGTTTCACCAACGTCAGCACAGAAGTGATCCTGTTTACAAACAAACAGAAAACTAGCCGATAATTAAGTCTGACTACATGACTCTTTAAGTTTTAGCATCTCAGTGTCTGCTCACACATAATAAATAGTGATGGGTATTAAACTACAGCTATGTTTGGAGCATTTACACTGATTAATGCACCGATGTTGATCAATGTGCATTGTCCCAGTTCAATAATGATAATGAAATGATTAGATGATGATAATGAAATGAAGTGAATTGAATTTTGCATGAATAATCAGCAGGAAGCTGCAGAGTCACTTGGCTGCTGTTGAAGGGTTAAAGTCTCTTTGGAATGATGTGATGTCACAAAACTCCGTGGACCAATGAGGATGACGACAGAGTTATTTGTCCCAGATGCAACAGACTGAAGCACACACCAGTAGTCCAGGCTGTAACAATACAAAGAGTTCGGAGGTCACAGAGGTCACAGTTCAGGAGAAGTTCGCTGCTGCTTCATTCAGCTTAAGGTGAACTGACCTCAGACTGCCACACTGTGTGTGTGTGTGTGTGTGTGTGTTCTCTCTGCAGTCACCTCCTGATGTAAATTAAACATGTTCCATGACGTAAAAATGTCGCAGAGCATAAATTTTCAAAGTCGTCAGGTTGTTAAAGTTCAGTCATTTGTCAGGTAACGTCGAGGACGGAGCTCGTTACCATGACGATTCAACTATAACACCTTCCTCATGGTGACTCATTCAGATTCGGGGGACACTGCTGATTCATCAGCGTCTGCTGCAGTGACACAAAACTGCTTCATCATCTTCATCATCATCAATATCACCATCATCGAGATCATTATCATCAACATCACCATTATTATCTGTTGATGACATCACCTAAACAGTGATGTCATCTGATCTCAGCTCCATCACATTATTGATTATCGATTTTCAGGAACTCTGACCATAGAAAATC
The DNA here is from genome assembly GCA_030544235.1 of Lepturacanthus savala. NCBI lineage: Eukaryota > Metazoa > Chordata > Actinopteri > Scombriformes > Trichiuridae > Lepturacanthus > Lepturacanthus savala. The sequence continues at coordinate 5,902,770 of CM060478.1, forward strand.
GCTATATATTTTGGGTAGAAATAGATAGAAATGCATAAATTTATGGCTTTTAGCTGCATTTTTCACACTTATGAACATTTTGTCTCCTCAGCCTGAGTGAAAACATTATTCAATTCAGGACTTTTACTTGTAATTGTGTATTTTTATGATGATTTTGTGATTAAGGAGCAGCTGTTTCACGTCTCCACGCTGATCTGCAGCCTTTGCTCAGTGAACATTCTGCTGCTGCTCTGACTGAGACGCCACCCTGATGAATCACAGATGGATGCACAGGAAATTATCCATCTCTGTGTTTTTTAGGCTTTGACGGAAAGTTCTAAACTGCTGCTGAGAATCAGCTCAAAGTCTCTTCACCTACACCTGTTCATTCATGAAGCTTCTGCAGGTTGTTGACGTCTGTGTGTGAAGTTGGTAGGGGAGGGGCCAGACAGGTGGGGGAGGGGCCAGACAGGTGGGGGAGGGGCCAGACAGGTGGGGAAGGGGCAAGACAGGTCAGGGAGGGGCTAGACAAGTGGGGGAGGGGCCAGACAGGTGGGGGAGGGGCCAGACAGGTCTAACACCAGCAACTTCTTCATGATCATCTCTAACCTTTATACACAGATCTATGATAATGATGTTTTTACACTAAGGTTAGTTGTGAAACCCTCTCAAATGTCCCAGTTTGTCCGTTTTACATTATCAGCTGTAGAATATGATGACCTCCCTCAGCTCTGATCCTTGGTTCCGTTTTTGTACCTTTTAAGTAGAACTGTGAGGCTGAATCATGGCGCAACGATCCATCTGTGGAGCGTCTGTAACGTGAGCTTCGCAGCACTTTGAGTTAACCTGAGTCTGATTAATGCTGCTGTGTCTAATGCAGGATCTGAGATCTGAACTATAACAACGACCTTCAGGGCGTAAATCTCACTTTATTCTTTCAGGTCTTGGTCTAATTCCTCTGTTTGTACCGATCCTGGTCTAAAGTTACATCTCTCTGTGTGGTTTCCGGCGTCGTTAGAGATGTTTTATCGTCAACGATCACAATCATGGCATCAGTAGAGGAGATAAGATGATTCTGATTCTGCGTGTAGGTAATGTTAACAGGGTTGTAACGATAGAAAATGTCATTAAATAGATTATTAGTTACTGGAAAAAGTAACACCATTAGTAACGCTGTTATTCCCATCACTACTTGTGATGCATTTAGAGGCAGCTCGGAAAAACGTGTTTCAACATGTTAACAGCTCATAGGCTTTAATATTTAAGTCTGTGACTGTCATTTTATACTTAAAATAATAAATCAGAATGTTACTCATACAGATTTTTTAATGACATGATAGTAGACAACTTAGACAAAAGGTTTTAAGCAAATAACTCGTGTTTCTAAGTGCTTCCTGTCAAATGACGTCATCAACTTCCTGTCTCGTCCTCCTGAGAACATGGAGAAGACAAAACCTCCCAGAAAAAAAGGTCATTTCATTTAGATTATTCTGATTTTCATGAGATAGGATTCATTTGGAAAAGGAAAACACTGTTCGGAAGTCTGGATTGTGACACTTTTCTAAATATTCTGCCAGAGGAGGAGAAGGAGGAGGAGGAGGAGGAGGAGAATTGTCCTGCAGGCGACCCAGAAACAGTTTAAAAGCAGCAGAAGAATCAGCAGCTGATTCACAGTCAGATGTTAATTAGTTTCATATGTTGCTGTGGTATGTTGAGGATGTAAATGAACACAGAGTTTTTTCTTTAAATGAAGCACATTCACTCACGCATCAATCATATATCTCATGTTTATTGATGGAAGGTATAAATAGTTATTTAGTGACAGGCAACACAAAGCAATATAATTATATATATATATATGAATGAAATGAAAATAAGAGACAAATTACACTACAGTTCAAAGGTTTGGGGTCATCCAGACAACTTAGTGTTTTCCATGAAAAGTCACACTTTTATTTATCACCCTGAGTTGTAAAATGAATAGAATGTTATTGCATCAGCCTTCTGATGCAATGAGCAAACACAGTGTAAGAACGCGTTAGAACGCTGGAGTGATAGTTGCTGGAAATGGGCCTCTATACACCTATGTAGATATTGATGCACCAAAAACCAGACATTTGCACCTAGAATAGTCATTTACCACATTGTAATGAGTGTATTTCTGATTAGTTTAAAGTTATCTTCATTGAAAAAAATAGTGCTTTTCTTTAAAAAATAAGGAAATTTCTAAGTGACTCCAAACTTTTGAATGGTAGTGTAAATGAATGCAATCTCCACAATTATTTAAGTAAATAGCACCAGCCTATTTAATAACTAAAATATATGTAAATGTATTTACATATATATTATATATGTAAAAAAAGAATAATCTATCCTGAATATTGAACTGAGTGATTCTATGTTATTTAGAAACAAATCTGCTGGTTCATAGAACAAACAGAGCCATGTGAATATGAAGCATTCAGTAATAAAGCGTGTTTTTAGCTGTGGAGCAGCTCAGACCCGATCCACTCAGCTGTGAGTTATTCTGTCCTGCTGCATAATGAAAAAGGCAGGAAGTTAAAAATACTCACAGAGAGAAACATGATGAACGAGAAGACACGAACACGTGTAATCTGTTTAATCCAGTTTCAGGTTCCGATACACAAACTGATTTGAGTCTTTTCCGGGTTTGTGTTTCTGAAATATAAAATTCATAATCGTAGAATTTTCAGTAAATGTTCATAAATCTTTTGTGACAAATTATGATATGAACCAGATATGAAGCCTCCGTCCTAATTAATCAGAAAAGAATAAAATTGATCTTTTTTTCAACTATTTTAGAGATGGAGAAACCGTGATATAATAATCGTTAATCGTATTTATTCATATGTTAGGAAGTTGTTGCTTATTTATTCATATGGGGAAACATTCAGTTATTTGAACATGTTCTTCGAAACCTACAGAGAAGTCTTGAATTGGACGATGTGTAGGAGCAGGTGTGAGGTCACAACCGACAGGACGCAGCAATGATCTATTTCTGTCTGTGGTTCTGTGCCGTGAATTCAGCGGAGCTGCTGTTATCAGCTGTTCTGTTACAGGAAGGAAAAGACGCTATTGTTCCACTGAGGGTTTTAAGGCTTTTCCTCTTTCTGTCTGTTCCTGGTTTTATATCAGAGTCTCTGCTGCTTTGTCCTAAAGAACAATTAAACCACTTCAGACATCTGCTCTGTCTGATACGGGAATGTGTAGTAAATCTTCACGTATTAATATTATTTTTATTATTATTGTAGCTCCCTCTGCTGTTCAGGGGACCATTATTCATTCCTTCATCCTTTAAATCATCGGACATTTGACGTATATGATGATCAGATTCTTCTGTGTGGCTGCATCAGTCACAGATCACTGCACCTTCTCACTGATTCCCACCATCATCGGTTCATCAGACTCCTAAATCATCATAATGATCATGAGTTAAAGGCTGAGAGGCTGTTTGTCTCTGAGCTGCTGCTGCTGCTGCTGCTGCTGCTGCTGCTGCTGCTGCTGCTGCTGCTGCTGCTGCTGCTGCTGCTGCTGCTGCTGCTGCTGCTGCTGCTGCTGCTGCTGCTGCTGCTGCTGAGACCTTTTCTCTTTCAACGTTGGCAGACACCTTTAGGTGTGACGTCACTAAATCTGCACTTATAGTGTCAGGAGATATTTTGTGCCTCCTCTGCAGAATCTCTGCACACACACAGTCATTGATCTGCCTGATCAGCAGCTGATTCAGGCCAAGCTGCTGCAGGAGTAAAGGAAGTCAAAGTTAAAGGACACTGTAGAGATTATGTAAAGAATATATAGATTATTATTCTTATTTGTATACATACAAATACTGGTTAAAAATACATGAAAATCACAGTATTATGCTGATGCTGTCATATTGACATGGTGTGAGTTTCATAAAATGGTAAAAAGTCCATCTAAAACTTATTTTATCCCTTTATCCTTTTCATTTTTTAATAAGAGAAAGAAACAAAAAACACAGGATTCATCATATTATATTATACTTTATTATAGTATATATCTAATGGTATTTTATGATATATTATGATAGTATATTATTATTATTATTATTGTTGTTCTATATTTTATATTACAATATTACATTTTAGGGAGTATATGTCATAGTATATAATAGTATACAGCAATATGGGATATTATAGTGTGTGTGTGTGTGTGTGTGTGTGTGTGTGTGTGTGTGTGTGTTCCAAAAAATTCTAAATCATGGACATGCTTTTTCATTTCCATAATTCTATTTAAAAGTTAAACTTTCATAAATAGGCGCCACAATCTAAAAGATATCTGGTATTTATTCGTTGTGCTTTTACATACTTTGGCCTTTCAGCTCAAAAAACAAAACAAAACAGGGCTTAAAAAAATTGGAGTAAATATGAATGAATGAAAGAATAAATTAGAAATAAACTTTTCCATGCTATTAAATTTTTTTGGAAAAGGTCTATATGTATATATGTATATATTATAGTTTGTTGTAGAGAGAGTATTTGTGAGAGTGAAGTGACGGATGAATAATCGGTAAATGGATGAATGCGGTGAATGTAGGAATGGAGGAGGTGGATTTAATGTATGGATGAATGAATGGAGGTAAATGGATGGATGAGTGAATGAATCAATGGGGGTAAATGGATGGATGAATGTGGGTAAATGAATGGATGAATGGGGGTAAATGGATGGATGAATGTGGGTAAATGAATGGATGAATGGGGGTAAATGGATGGATGAATGGGGCCTCTGATGGAAGAAGCAGCTCATTCTCTCCTGTCTGTTCCTGTGTCTCCTGGTGAATGTGGCTCTTTGATGACTGCTGGTTTGTGTTTGTCCAGTTCTCTGCAGTGAATTAATGAGGCCGCCCTGCTGCTATTGAAGGAAACTGTCTCTGCTGCTTTGTGTCTGTCTCTCTTTTCTCCTCCGGCTCTGGAACAAGCTGCTATTGTCTCATTTCTGTCTCCAGCTTCATTTACACCTTCATCTACTCCAGGACGCCAGAGACACAGCAGACTAAAAGCTGCTAGAAAGTTTGTCCACAGGTGTAAAAGTGTGGACAGTCGATGTTAAAGGTGTGAAGCTCGGGCTCGTTAATGCTGCTCAGAGCTGAAGAACCAAACATATTTCATATATATTTATATATAAATAGTGGCTTTAATAACAAACAAACATGTGATGTTGGAAACTCAGCTGTGAAAATGGAAAATCTGAAGAAAATAAAAAACCAAAGCTGAAACAGATTTAGATTATATGAAATAGATCTTGATGTTAAAAAGACCAAAAGTCGTCAAGCACCACGGCAACTGTGTCTTTTCAAAATAAAGCACCTCTGTGTTCATGGTTAATAAAATAAAAGCAATATAACAAATATATTTACAAATGCTAATTTTCAACTTTTTAAATTAGTTTTTCACTTTAATTATATTTAAAGTTTAATGAAATCTGATAAAAACACATCCCAGAAGTAATCATGTTCATTAATTCAGGTCTGATTATGATTTTTTTTCTGTCAAATTATGTGTCTTTATTTCTCTGAAGTTAAATTCTCTTGGTTCAGATTCCTTGAGTCTCGTTATTTGATGGAAACAAAAACACTGATTAATTTTCTCTTTGTGGAAATTGCAGACAATTTCCTCAAACTTGCACATTTGAACATGAATAGAAACATTTTCCTGAATCATTAGAAGCAGCAGCCGCTTCTGTCCTGACCTCAGTCTGCAGATCATACTCCCAAAGTCTCTTTATTGATGGAGCCTTTTACGCTCAGGGATCCTCTTTCAGTCCTTCTTGGATCCCGATCGATTGATCGATGAATCGATTCCTTTATGTTGAGGCAGACCTGACGAGGACGGTTCACTTGTGTCTCAGACCTCTGGGCGGCTGCCGTTTGGGGAATAGATGGAATGTGAAGCCGACGGGAAGTTGTTGCTCCTGCTGAGAGAGAATAACAACGGTCTTCACTTCCTGTTCAGCTGCACACTGCACTGCTGCTCAGCCCACATCTGTCCACATCTGTCCTCATCTGTCCTCATCTGTCCTCATCCGTCCACACCTGTCCACCTCCGTCCAGCTTTTCATGAATCAAATATTTACTGTTTAGTTTGACTCATCCTCATGGATTGTTCTGCAGTTTTACATCTAATATATAAAACATTCTTCACTTTCACCTGATCCTTTTCTCACCCACTCAGGAAGTTCATTTTGTACTAGTATTTGGTGTAATTTGTCCAAACTTTGAATCCTACATCTCACAATCAAAAGAATTTCTTGAATTTTGTCCAAATCATTTTTTTAAAGATATTTTTTACTGGCCTTTTGCCTTTTTTTGATAGGATAGAAGGTGGACAGGAAGTAGAGTGGGGGAGTGACATCCTGCAAAGGTTCAACCAACCAGGACTCACAGCATTAGGCCCATGTGGTAACTTCATCTCCAGCATTAGTTCAGAACATCTGGATCAAACTGGAAAGGTTTCTGTTTCAGACTGGGCTTAAATTATAAGCAGGTCATACAGCTCTGGAAAAAAAATAAGAGACCACTGCAATTTTTTTTAATGAAATCAGCATCTCTACATGTATTCCAGCCATTCCATTACAGAGTCTGTTGAATTCCAACACATGTACACCTCATTCTGCTTAAAGAGGAACCAGGAATAAAGTCACCCAAGAACAATGGTAAAGACTATGGAGAGCATGAAATCTGGGATTAAAAATAAGGGTTATTGCATTAAATATTGATTTCTGAACTTGTCTTAAGTGTAAAAATTAGTATTATGTTGTTTTAAAATGAATTTGATCTTGTTTCTTTGCATTGTTTGAGGTCAGAAAATATCATTTTCTGCAAATAAATGATAATATTTTTATTTGGAATTTGGGGGAAATGTCAATAGTTTATAGACTCACACAAAAATGTCCCTTTTGCCCAAACACATCCCTATAAGTAGTAAAATCAGAAAAACTGATAATTTTGCAGTGGTGCCTTTTTTTTCCAGAGCTGTATCTCCTGAACCCCCGTTATGGAGTAAAACTTAAGTCAGTGTGTTAAATGCACATGAAAGTAGAGACGGTTTGTTCATCGATTTGTTTGATAAAGGGCTTAAATTATAATTTAGTTTATCTTAATGACATTTGCTGTCAGACAGCTTCTCCCTACAGGGACAGAGATATTCTGGAGCGAAGCAGGATGTGGTGGAAACACGGTGGTTTGCATCTTGGAATGTTTCCATCAGGAAAATGTACAACGTGTTTTTATGGAGTTAAAGCCTATAGCCTCGGCCAGGAATGTTTCATGTTGGTGTCGCACGTAGTAAAAATCGAGCAGAAACAGCCTGAGCAGCGTTTTGCGGGGCGATTCCTGACAGATCTGAAGCAGCTGGAGGCGTTCACAGTTCCAGCTGCCTGTTAATGAAATGTCTTTTCACACGAGGTAAACAAACGGAGCAGAAAGGCTGAACCACAGCTCACACATGTTATTTACAGAGAGAGCAATCGCTTTACTTCCCTAATCGAGATTTGATTTTTATGGCTATTGTTGGGAATAAAAAGTGCAGGTGGAAAGGTGATTGGAGTAGTGGGCGGCGGGGAGACGAGCTAGATGGAGTCTAGCCACAGGTGGTCTCTAATTCTTCCCTGTAATTGCCTGAAAGTGTATTATGGGTCTTCAGACCACTCATCCACTCTGTAGGGGTGGACAAGAGAAAAGAGTGAGAGGCAGAAAAACAGGAAGGATGACATGACGTCCCGCCGTGAGGCGATTCTGCCAGACGCTCCCAACACGTGGAGGAGGATTATTATTGTGTGCGTACAAAGAAACCTTCATGTGAAGGCGATTAAGGCGACTAATGAAAATGATGGCAGCAAATGGGAGAGCGGGCCCAATTTGTCCAAATGTCACTGTGTTTTAAGGACAGGTGCAAGCACGATTATGCAGTTTGAAGGGAGGAGACATCTCAGTCTGCTGCTTTTCACTTCTCAGCATTTACAAGCTGTTTTTATTGGCCAGAGTTTAGGCTCAGAAGCTGAGAACATGACTGAGAACACGATTGAGAACCGAGAACTGACTATGAAACTGACTGAAACTTGACTGAGAACCTCTGTATTGCTCCTGAGACCTGAACACAAGCCGTTCAGAAACGTGTCCTGTTGTGATGTCACATGTGCCTGTTTCTCTGTCTGCAGATGCGATGGCGAATCCTTCTCCAGCAAAGAGCATGGGCGACCCCGGCATCACGCCGCTGTCTCCCACACACATCCAGGTAATACCCAGCTCCATGTGTGGAATCTGCTACTGACAAAACTCTCCATTCAATCAATCAATCAATCAAGATTTCCTTATTTTTGAAAGAAAAACATTTTTTTTCAATGAAGATAACTTTAAACTAATGAGAAATAAACTCTATTCATTACTAATATGGTAAATGACTATTCTAGCTGCAAATGTCTGGTTTTTGGTGCATCTACATGTGTATAGAGGCCCATTTCCAGCAACTATCACTCCATTGTTCTAATGGTACAATGATGCTATCATGTTCATGTCAAGAAAGCAAAGTTTGAAGGTAAAAATTACTATTTAAAAATACAAATCATTATTTCTAAACTTGACTATATTTTCTATTTATTTTACAACTCATGGTGGTGAATAAAAGTATGACTATTTATGGAAAACACTAAATTGTCTGGGTGACTCCGAACATTTCAATGGTAGTGCAGATATATGTTAAATAGATTTTGGTTTTAGTTTCATGAGCAGAAACACAGCGATCATTTCTATTTCCACCACTGGAGAATACCAGAAACGTCTCACTGTGATTAGCTGCCTTCATTATAAATGTTATAATTGCAGCATCTGGGTCAGATGACCTCATCAGAAATGAACTACTTTCCTATGTGTGTGTGTGTGTGTGTGTGTGTGTGTGTGTGTGTGTGTGTGTGTGTGTGTGTGTGTGTGTGGTGCAGCAGAGTGACAATGACCAGGTCCCGTCAGGTCCGACCTTCATGGTGGTCGTCGCCATTGACTTCGGCACCACGTCCAGCGGTTACGCCTACGCCTTCACCAAGGAGCCGGAGTGTATCCACACGATGAGGTAGAACCAGTCAGAGCTGCAGAGTCAAACCTCAGCAAACAGGATTTATTAATCACAATCACTGTGGTTTGTTTGAATCTCTTTAATGATGGAACCTGTTGCGCTCTGATTGACCTTCATTAGATCAAACTCGGTGACTCTGATCCCTCTGATGATTTAACTTGTTCATCTGCTCAAATCTTCTTCAAAAACAGATGATTTAAAGTTTGTAGTTTCAGAGGCGACGGAATCATCCCTCAGACACAGCTGCAGCCTCAGCTCAGAGCTTCAATTTGACAATTTAATTTTTTTTTTAAGAATATTTTTTTTGGCATTTTTGCCTTCATTTATATAGGCAAGGCAAGTTTATTTGTACAGCACATTTCAACAGATAATTCAAAGTACTTTACAATAAAAGCATCAATATACAATTTAAAAACAGTTGATTGAAAAGGGAAAAGTCAAAAATGGTAAAAAAAAAAAAAAACAAGAAAAAATAATGAAAATGAATATAATTATATAGAGCAACAGACAGGAAAGGGAAAAATAAGTGTGACGATGCCTTAACAACTCAGCTATCAGGACCTAGAGTTTTTAAATGTCTATCATTAATCATCCAGCAGGACTGTGTTTTTAGATTAGTTTGAAAAATATCTATTTCTTTGTATTTTTTCAGGCCAAATCATATATACAGTGGTATGAAAAAGTGTTTGCCCCCTTCCTGATTTCTTATTGTTGTTTGTCACACTTAATGTTTCAAATCCTCAAATCATTTGAAATATTAGTCAAACACAACACAAGTGAACACAAAATGCAATTTTCAAATGAAGATTTTTATTATAAAGGGAGAGAAAATTTCAAATCTACATGTCTCTGTGTGAAAAAGTGATTGCCCCCCTGTTAAAACATAACTATAGGTTATAGTTGAGTTCAACTTGTCTAGCTACACTCAGGCCTGATTACTGATAACTGCCACACCTGATCTCTATCAAGAAATCACAAGATAAAAATAGCAGATGACAACATGAGAATATCTGTTGTCCATGTGTCCAGCAGAACTGTAGCATCTTAATTAACCTAAAACGCCTTTAGTCCATGAAGCTTCAGTGACTGATTGATTGAATCAGATTTTCTCTGCAGACTCAGGATCAGCAGCATCTGATGAAACTGATTCATGTATTGATGACTGATTTGTCTGCTCCCAGGCGCTGGGAAGGTGGTGACCCTGGAGTGTCCAATCAAAAAACTCCGACAACCATCCTGCTGACCCCGGACAGGAAGTTCCACAGCTTCGGTTACGCTGCTCGGGACTTTTATCACGACCTGGACCCCAGCGAGTCTAAACAGTGGCTGTACCTGGAGAAGTTCAAGATGAAGCTGCACACCACTGCAGTGAGGACACACACACACACACACACACACATACACACACTGTTGCCAGAGTGAATAACAGTTTTATAACATGCCTCATGTAAAAAGCAATGAAATGCAGATAAGATCTAACCAGAAGTGCTTAAGTAGTAATTTAAATAGCTATGGTATGTTATATACAGACAAAATTTATATATATATATATATATATATATATATATATATATATATATATATATATATATATATATATATATATATATATATATATATATATATATATATATAATATGATAATTATGGTTATATATACAGACTATAACCAGGTTATGGCTATGATAATGAGTATGAATTAGACTTTTTATGTGTTTATTGATCATCTGCTGGTGACCATGAATCATGAATGTTGTCGGACTCCATGATGAGTCTGTTTACTGTTTGTGTTTGTTGTTTGTTTGTTAATAAATCATTAAACTTTGTTTTCTTGTTTCCTACAAACAGAATCTGTCCATCAACACTGACCTGCAGGCAGCCAATGGGAAGAGAGTGAAGGCTCTGGATATTTTTGCATATGCACTGGCTTTCTTTAAGGAGCAGGCATTAAAGGTAACACACAGGTGTGTGTGTGTCCGTGTGTGTGTGTGTGTGTGTGAGATGAGACTCTCATTCTTTTTTATTTGGAAAAAAATGTTTATAATAAATTCTTACTTGAGTCAGATGTGTTTTTTATTCAAAACAGCCTCTGTTTCAGTTTCTTTATCTTTATTTAACTGGGTAATAATGAACCCAATGAGATAAAAATCTCTTTTACACGGGTGACCTGGCCAAGAAGTCAGCAGCACACGTCTTCTCTTATCTTGATAAAATAAAGAACTACATTAAATTAAATACTATATTAAAAAGTGCAGCAGAAACACTTTGATGACAGAGTGCAATACATGTTAACATTTAAAACACAAATTGTGGTAGTTTTAAAAATAGAATGTTAAAATGGTGCAGTAGTTTACAGTAGAATAATTCAAATATATAAGCAATATATATTAACATTTATAAAACCATTTAAAAACACAGACTCAATAACTTGAAAAACAGCTGATATCAAAATAGTCCTGATCTATATGTGAAATCAGCTGAGCAGCTGTTAACCCTTACAGAAGTATAGTCGTTAATGGGTTAATACCTGTCTGTGTGTTTGGCTCCGCCCCCTGCAGGAACTCAGCGATCAGACCGGCGGTGACTTCGACAACAACGATGTTCGATGGGTGATCACGGTTCCTGCCATCTGGAAAATGCCAGCGAAGCAGTTCATGAGGGAAGCTGCTTATAAGGTGAAACTTCCCACTGACACGTTCGTTCCAAAGCTCATAGAGCTACAGCTGAAACAGGAAGTGACATCACGTCTGTTTCACACGTGAACTGAGATAATAAACCTCCTCAGACAACAATAATATCATAGTCTAGGTAATCTCAGTATCTGAGGAGATACCGCGTGTGCGTGTGTGTGTGTGTGTGTGTGTGTGTGTGTGTTAGCTCAGGTAGGTAACACCTCAATAAAAATCCTTTTGGAAAGGATTAAAAGCACTTAACAGTTATATACACGATATATACAGTTTATATTTTACACTTAACAGCTATATACATTATATAAATACTATACGCAATATATGCACTATATAATACTGTATATACACTATATACCATATATACACTATACATTACTATTATACTACTACTGATCTGATCTGATCACAAAATATGGAGGATATAATGTTGAGTGTTCTATTGATCCTCAGTCTCATGCCTCACAAGTACAGAATGTGTGTGTGCAGGGGTGTGTGTGTGTGTGTGTGTGTGTGGTCATCAGGGCGTGGCTGCTTCCAAGGAGAGAAGGAGAGGAGAGACACGACAGATGTGAAGGGAGGGAACCAGGGTGTGTGTGTGTGTGTGTGTGAGGGGATGATGCAAGAACCATGAGCCTTGTTTTACATTTAGTTTTTTATGAAAATTGGTTTTGAACACCAGAGTAAATTATCAACACTTTATTATATTCATATTATGTCACTAGATCTATATGATCTAATTTAATATAAGATGTAGGTGCAGTGTGGGGATGTGATCAGTATTATCATGTCATATGTGTGCTGTTGTCAGACTGGCTCTGCTCTGCCCTCTAGTGTTTCACTGTCTAACATCAGGTGAAGGATGTGGTGTCACATTATGTTATTTTGTTTGTAGTAGACACTCACTCAGTCTTCTTTAATCTCTACTTCAGTCTTTAATCTCTGTCCATGTTTATATCCATACACCTGTAAACGCATCACATGACCAGGCGGAGTAAACAGGAAGCAGGTCGTCAAGGCTGAAAACATAAACTGGGACTGGTCACAAAGTTTTCAACAGTTACAGCGTCTAAACTAAAACACGACACTGGTTTAATTCTGAAAACACCTCAGCAGCGTTTTTTGCTGTCTCTGTTTCAGAGGAAAAACGTTTTCACATAAACATCTACGACATCATCCTTTGTCCTGATCAGGAGGAGGAGAAGGAGGAGGAGGGGGTGTGGAGGCTTTTAGCTGTTCCGCAGTGTGCCTGGAGGCAAGGGATGGAGGGATGGAGGAGCAGAGAGAGAGATGGTGAGAATAGAAAGAAAGATGCAGAAGTGCAGAGTTAGAAGGATGGAGGGATAGAGGAGTGGAGAGGTGCAGAGGTGGGGGAATGAGGGAGTGGAGGGATGCAGAGGTGCAGAGATGGAGTAGTGGAGGGATAGAGGAGTGGACGAGTGTAGAAAGGGAAGGATAAAGAGGTACAAAGATGCAGGGATAGAGAGGTGCAGAGATGGAGGAGTGAAGGGATAGAGGGATGGAAGGATGGAGGGATACAGAGGTTGATCGGACAGAAGCAGGATGTGATTAAATCAGAACTGGTGTCACAGCAGCAGTGAAACTGGGCGTCAACAGTGACTCAGCATCCACAGCTTTGATTTGATTGGCTGTTCAATGAGCAGAGAGGGAGGAGCCATGAGTTAGCTCCTCCTCCTTCTTGTCCTCCTCTGAGCAGCAGAATGGAGCAGATGCTGACTCCTCTGGCTGCAGGATGGTGTAGAGGAGGCCACAGGATGTAAATGCTTTTATTGTGAAATTGTGGTTTCATTTTTATCAAAGCTCTCAGCTTGTTGGGGTCAAATCCTGAAAGAAAAGTACTGTTTTTTTTCAAGATAACGTAAAACCAATCAGTACATTGCTAATGTGGTAAATGACTATGTGAGCACATTATAAAACTGACCTTCCTTTGACGAAAGCAAAGGAAAAAATTATTATTTCAAATACAAATCATTACGTCTAACCTTGTCAATGTCTTGACTATATTTCCTATTCATTTTACAACTCATGGTGGTAAATAAAAGTATGACTTTTCATGGAAGACACTAAATTGTCTGGGTGACCCCAAGCTTTTGAACAGTGGTGTAAATATACAACAAAACTGCTGTTCCACCTCCACCTGAGAACGACATCCTCAGATTCCCCATGATACAAACATATTATATACAATAAACACAGATCAGTAATAAACGTGTGTATTTTGTGTTTCGTGTCGTCCAGTCTGGGCTGGTAAGTCGTGAAAACGCGGATCAGCTGATCATCGCCTTAGAACCCGAAGCGGCGTCTATCTACTGCCGTAAGCTCCGCCTCCACCAGATGGTGGACCTGGGCAGCCAGACCACCCAGAACGGCCTCAGCCCCACGGAGAACATCGGGGGCGGGATGACCCAAGGTGAGCCACCCATCACCACACCACCACGCCACTGATCCTGTTAGTGTCGCCATGGTAACAGTGTTCCTGTGTTGGTATCGCCGTGGTAACGGGCTGTTTTTCCTTCTGTTGAATGTTGTTCCCTCCATAGTGTCTCCAGGTCATGGTAAACATGCTTCATTCACATTATTCACACTATTCACTAACTGCATGAAGCTTAAGGCACCAGATCATCACTCTTCTACTGTTTCTTTACTGTGAACACACTACTATTCACTCCGAGAGTCTCTCACAAACACAAACGGAAATCTGGTCACTGTAAAAGATCAAAATGAAATGGAACAGATAATATACACTTCAGATTCAGATTCAGGAGCTTAGATTTGTTTATTTTTTGCACAATAGCATCAAAGTGATCAAACTATGTTGTTGCCACATAGTTTTAGTTAAAAAAATGTTTTGCAGGAGACATGAAACTGCATTAGTTTGATATGGAAGCTTCCCCTAAAAAGGTTAATGTAATGGTTCTGTGAAATTGTCTCTCAGGCCTCCTCAGATAATAAATAAGTGTTGAAGGGTCATCTATCCCCCTCTGTATGTTTCCTCTGTGTAGCAGGAAATGTCCTTTTGACTTTTACTTCCTGCTTCCTGCTGTTAGCAGCCAGGTCACATGACTTCAGACTCCAGAAATATCACATATAGATTTTTTTAATAAAACACATTAAAACATGACAGATCAGGTTCCTGATGAACGTGGGCGTTTCACCTGTTTACATGTTCTGTCTCACTCATCACTTCACCTGTTCACACTATGAGCATCACGGCTCGGATATGGATTAATGTGCTCTAATCCTGAGTGAATGATCTGATTATTACTGGTTAATACGTGATGCTCAGATTGTGGAAACATCAGCTGCTGCCTCCTCACAGTAGGGATGGGGACAGAGACCCGGTCAGCTCAGAACTGACAGTTTTGTTATCAGTCTCAGGATTTAACTTTATTTTAAGTAACATCCTCCGATGGTGATGAAGCTGCTGTCGTCAGACGATGAGGCCGCGTGTTTATAAAGCTCTTTAACATCTTTCCATGGCCTGTCTTAATTTTCCAAATATAGAGTAATATCAATAAACATCTGTCTACAAAAAACTTCTAATGATTCCCATCCCTATTACACCGCAGAGCTTCACACAGCAAACGTTCACACTGCTAAACTTCACATAGCAGAGCTTCACATTATAGCGTTTCACTGCAGAGCTTCACACAGCAGAGCTTTACATTACAGGGCTTCACATTACAGTTTCACTGCAGAGCTTTACATAACAGAGCTTCACACAGCAGAACTCAACACTGCAGAGCTTCACACAGCAGAGCTTCACATTACAGAGCTTCATGCAGTAGAGCTTCACTGTAGAGCTTTACACAAGAGAGCTTCACATAGCAGAGCTTCACATAGCAGAACTTTGTCTTACAGAGCTTCACACTGCTGAGCTTCACGTTACAGAGTTTCACACAGCAGAGCTTCATACTACAGAGCTTCATACTACAGAGCTTCATACTACAGAGCTTCATACTACAGAGCTTCATGCTGCAGAGCTTCAAGCTGCAGAGCTTCACATTGCAGAGCTTCACATTGCAGAGCTTCATGCTGCAGAGCTTCACATTGCAGAGCTTCATGCTGCAGAGCTTCACATTACAGAGCTTCACACTGCAGAGCTTCACATTGCAGAGCTTCATGCTGCAGAGCTTCACGCTGCAGAGCTTCAGGCTGCAAAGCTTCACTTCTGAGCTTCACATGACAGAGCATCACAGCAGAGCTTCACAGCAGAGCATCACAGCAGAGCATCACAGCAGAGCTTCACAGCTTCTTCAAGCCTTCATGACTCACCAGAACATTCTCTCTCTGTTAACAACCAGCTAAGGAGCTTGTTCGGCGCAACCGGCAGAGTCGCACCTTTTTGGTGGAAAATGTCATAGGGGAGCTTTGGTCGGAGCTGGAAGAAGGTAGAGTCTTTCTCTTCTTTTACTCCTCTGATGATTTCTCTTCTTTTAACTGCTCTTACTGTTTCATCTGCGGCCAATCTGTCATCTAAGCTTTTAGATAAGTGATCTGCTTTTAGTGAGTCCGCAGCGATTTACTCAGTGAGACGTTTGTAGAAATTAGAGAACTGTGGCACACTATAAAAACAACATTTTTACACATTTATTGGTTGTTATTTTAGGAAATTGTTGTATTTGTTGGATGACAACATATTTAACGTTGCATATGCAGTATTATTCAATGATACCAGTGTTTGGGAGTCGGGATTAAAAAGTAACTTATAAAAAATTCAACAGCAGCTTGTGTTTCCAGAAGTAACCTCACATTACTCACACTGAGGAACTTTGAAGCTACGAATCTCCCCTGCTGCTTCATTCAGGTCACTCAGGGCTTTGAAGTGCAGGCTTTTACATTTTTTTTCAGTGGTGGACATAAAAAATGCAAACATTGGTTTTCAGATTCATCATATTCCAACATTTGCAAAATGTAGTTTATAAACTGAAAAACACATAAAGACCTGAACTAAACATCTGGAATCCAGACTGACAGTTCAGCCTGAAGCTGAAGTTCTTTACCTCCATCAGTCCTTCTGTCCTCCTCCACTCGTTCTGACACTGACCTTCAGCCTCAGCTGATCCAGGTCAGTTCTGTCTGTGACTCATTGAAGACAAATCTTTCCCCTGTCTGGGGAGTCGTCCTGTGTTGGATTCTTGTTTCTCGGACACTCTTCTCTAACACTGTGGTGTGTGCAGGTGACCGTTATGTGGTTGTGGATTGTGGTGGAGGAACAGTGGACCTGACTGTCCACCAGATCCGTCTTCCAGAGGGACATCTGAAGGAGCTCTACAAGGCCTCAGGTAAAAGAACCAGACCAGTGTTGAATTTAACCAGTGTTTCACTAATCAATGTTTAATTTAACCAGTGTTTCACATTTATGCGTTTTGCAGAAGAAATCTGACTGTTAAGAAACAAACGTAGCATCTCGATAGAGGCGGTCTTTCTATCTCCACTTAAACATTTGATTGATTGATTAATTAATTGTGTCTACATCACTTTTTAAACTTTAAAACTGTGTATTTAAGTGCACCTTGTAAACTCAGAATTCTAACCTTGAGGCGTTTATTTTGTTCTTTGTAGAAAAACAAACATCTATCATTAGAAATGTTGAGACGAGAGATATTGTTTATTTTAAGTTAATAAATTACATTATTACATACAAAAAACATTTTAAACATTATTTTGCCTTTATTTATA
Source organism: Lepturacanthus savala (assembly GCA_030544235.1). Classification (NCBI taxonomy): domain Eukaryota; kingdom Metazoa; phylum Chordata; class Actinopteri; order Scombriformes; family Trichiuridae; genus Lepturacanthus; species Lepturacanthus savala. The sequence goes on from CM060478.1 coordinate 5,920,240, forward strand.
TAGGACAGTAGTAGAGAGACAGGAAAGGAGGAAGAGAGTAGGGGACGAGTGAGGTGAATCAAACTGAGAACTTGCTGCTCAGAGTATATTATATTATAATAATATTATAATTATAATAATTATATTATTATAAATGTTTTCAGGGCTAGGTGTTTTTTCTTCAGATATGCACCTGCCTACATATCCTTCATGCTAAAACGTCTATATCTGTCCCACAAACCCTGGTCTCACTCTCTACCTCTGTCCTCAGGAGGTCCCTATGGCTCCATCGGGATCGACTATGAGTTTGAGAAGCTGCTGTGTAAAATCTTCGGTCAGGATTTCATCGACCAGTTCAAGATCAAGCGTCCGGCGGCGTGGGTCGACCTGATGATCGCGTTCGAGTCGCGGAAGAGGGCGGCGGCCCCCGACAGGACCAACCCCCTCAACATCAACCTGCCCTTCTCCTTCATCGACTACTACAAGAAGTTCAGGGGCCACAGCGTGGAACACGCCCTGCGCAAGAGCAAGTGAGTGACCTCAGCTTTGTGATGTCACAGCTGCCATTTATCTCCGCAGAACGCTGTCGTCTCTCCGGAGGCGAGCAGCTCGGTTACTGCAGGATCTTTACGGGTCAGGTGACAGACGCCAGATTAATGTGGCATCTGTGGAGTCTGGGTTTTAATGAGCCAGCTCATGTTTGTGTGGTTTAATAATCCCAGTGAGGACATTAAAGATTTTTATGTGGCTGAAACCAGACTCTCCAGCGGCTCCTCTGACGCCTGCCTGGAAGTGTTCAGCTGTGTCATTGTGCTGGAGACATGGGCGGAGGCTTACATCAGCCCCATAACACACTTCTCTTGAAGTCACACACAGATCAGATCAGATAACATACGGATCCTTTCAGGATTCACTCGACTCTGCAGCAACATTTCAGGATATGTAGTTTCATGTTAAATTTTAGACTAGTGAAAAAAAACATTTAAAGATCAGAGTAAGTGTTTCTGCAGCTTCTCTTTGTTCATGTTGGTCTGTAGATTTCATTCAGCACCGCCAGCGAAGGCTGAGGCCTCATTGTAAAACTGCTGTTTACATCTGTCACTTCCATATATGGTCACATCCTTTGTGTTAGCAACTAATCAGGAACAAACAAAGGATTTTAAAGATAAACTCTGAATCTCATTGACTGGACTTTATAATCTATGTTTCTAATATTTTCAATACAAGTTTTTTTTCTGAAACAGATCTTTGCTCTTTATTGCTGAATATATTCTGAAGGTTTGTTCACAAATCATTCACAGCCTGATTTATGCAAAAACTGGTTCATAAAAACATTAATAAAAACTTTTTGGGAGCTTTTGTCAGTTTTTGAAACTAGAATGTTGAATCTGATTTATCCAATGTTCATATTTTTGGAAATGTTAAACTAGATAAAACCCATTTGCATATTTAAACATGACATTTCAGAAAACTTGTTAAACAAACAACAATTTCCTAATGTCATAAATCACCTGTTGTAAATATTTACTGACTATATATATAATACTAACCATGGTTTTCATTTTCAGTGTGGATTTTGTGAAGTGGTCGTCTCAGGGGATGTTGAGGATGAATCCAGATGCCATGAATTCTCTCTTCAAGCCGACGATAGATCACATCATCCAGCACCTCAGTGAGCTCCAACACACACACACACACACACACACACACACACACACACAAACAAACAGATGAACAAACAGATGAACCATGAAAGTTTTCTTACACACACACACATTAAATATCTCTCTGTAAAAAATAGACCACTGCAAAATGATCTGTTTTTCTGATTTTACTACTTATATGTGTTTTTTTGCAGAAAATGACAAATGGTCAGTATAACAAAAAAGACACAATATTTTCAGACCTCTGATAACATTTGTCTCCTCTGCAGCGGAGCTCTTTGATAAGCCCGAGGTCAGCGACATCAAGTTCCTTTTCCTGGTGGGCGGTTTTGCTGAGTCGCCGCTGCTGCAGCAGGCCGTGCAGAACATGCTGCAGGGCCGCAGCCGCATCATCATCCCCCACGACGTGGGCCTGACCATCCTGAAGGGCGCCGTGCTGTTCGGCCTGGACCCCAGCATCATCAAGGTGCGCCGCTCGCCGCTCACGTACGGCGTGGGCGTCCTCAACCGCTTCGTGGAGGGGAAGCACCCGCAAGAGAAGCTGCTGGTGAAGGACGGCACGCGCTGGTGCACTGACGTCTTCGACACCTTCATCGCCGCCGACCAGTCCGTGGCGCTGGGCGAGCTGGTGAAGCGCAGCTACACGCCGGCCAAGCCCGCCCAGCAGGTCATCGTCATCCACGTGTACTGCTCGGAGAAGGAGAGTGTGGGCTTCATCAGCGAGCACGGTGTCAAGAAGTGCGGGACGCTCCGCCTGGACGTCAGCGGCACAGAGAGCACGGCGCCGCGCCGAGAGATCCAGACGCTCATGCAGTTCGGTGACACAGAGATCCGCGCCATGGCGGTGGACGTGTCCACTGGACGCACCGTCAAAGCTAGCATTGACTTCCTGAGCCATTAGACAGAGAGACAGAGAGAGACAGAGACAGAGAGAGAGAGAGAGACAAAGAGAGACAGAGAGAGAGAGAGAGACAGAGACAAAGAGAGACAGAGAGAGACAAAGAGAGGGACAGAAAGAGACTGAGACAGAGAGAAAGACAGAAACAGAGAGAGGGAACAATATAGAAGTGAAGGAAGCAGGAAATATAATAGACACACACAAGCTGGATGAAGTACATGAAGCTCAGCTCAGCCTCCTGACATTTTACTGTAGAACAACAGTCTGATCAGTGATGTGTTGTTGGTCAGTTCCTCATCTCAGACTCACAAACAGCATCAAATGGCTTCATATAACACAATCTATATAATATATAACACCCACATATCAACAGGAGCTGAAGGGTTAAGAGTTAAAAAGGCTTAAAAGGGTTTAAGGTTAAAGCTCCCATCTCTCCTCCTCTCCTTCTCCCCTCCTCTTCCCTCTCCTCCTCCTCCTCTCCCCCTCTCACACCACCACCGATGCTCTGAGGTGTTTCCTAGTTGCAGTAGTTGTTGGTGCGGAGCCTATAGATCTGGTGAAGAAGTGTAGACCATCAGTCAGAGTGAGATCAGAGGCTGTGAAGCTGCAGTAATCACAGTGTTACAGTTACTGTTGGTTCATGGAATGTTGGAAGAACAGAGAAATGAAAGTGTTTATTCCAGAGCTCACCCCCCCCCCCGCAGTCAGCGAAACCTCTAAACTCTGATGACGTCATTATTCTGCAGCCGCCACACAGTCATCAACATGTCTCCATGTTATAGTATGATCCACAATTCAGCCTGAGTCCAGGACCTGAAACAGTAACGTTACAGCCGTCCATCACTTCATTAAAGTTCATGTGTTCATGCTTCAGATTCTCACAAAAACAATATTTTATCTCCAGCTGTGATTCTGATTCTGCACTGAGCTGCAGCCAACAAACACTAGTGTTTATTTCTGTAAATACAGTATTTAAATAGTGTACAGATTTTTAGCGTTAGTTTCAGCAGCTTTAGAGCTGAGTGCGTGTGTGTGAGTGCAGGTGTGTGTGAGGGTGTGTGTGCGTGTGTGTTTGCGTGTGTGTGCTTTCACATGAACATCTCTCATAGTTTTGGACTGATTTTCAATATATCATATGATATTTCTCTATATGTGATATATTTTCACATCACATTTTTCTCATCTAAACGTGTTATTTTGATCACAGCTGTTGTATCTTTTCATTTTGTCTGAGTCTGAGATTCATTTCACTGCTTAAAATAGTTTATTCTCCACAAATCTGAACAAAGTCCAGAAAACTGCAGTTCTGCTGAACTCTCCTTTAAATCAACAACCGAAACATGAAATACAACAATACCGTGATATTGTTGTTGAAATTAAACTCCAATAAAATACAAAGCTTGAATAATTAATCATCGAGGCAAAGTGCAGAGTCACATCCAATTTGAAACCACTTCACAGGAAGTGAACTGACAAACAGCTGCAGGAGGAGAGGAAGTGATCGACTGAGGAGGGAGACGGCAGGTCAGTCCAGACAAAATAAATATAAACATGTAAACAAGATGTATAGAAAAGGAATCATCAATGAGACGCAAAAAAACCTTTATCAATTTACTTATTCCAATGTTGTGCTTTATGATAAAGAAAATAGACTTTATGCAAAAGAAACATAAACGTCAGCATGTTACCTCGTTTCCTTCATAAGGAGGTTTTGTTTTTGTTTATCTGTGAACAGGATCACAGATAAACTTCTGGGCTGATGTTGGTGAAACTCTGATCTAATCTAGTTTGTAGAATTGGTCGAAGATGAACTCATTACAGTTTGGGGCAGATCCCATTTATGAAATTGTTTTAGTGGCTCCTAGTGGCTCCTGCTGGCCAATGGAATGTTACCAGTCTCTGCCGCTGATTCAGACAGAAACATCCTGATAGTTTTAAAGATAATCACATACTTATTGTCAAGAGAGAAACCGACCTTTGACCTGCTGAAGGTCTGAACTCTGAGACCTTCTAGTTCCATTTGTTCACTCCCTCAGAGTCAGACACTGTGTTTACAGGACTCACCGCAGGTCTCTGGGCTACACCTGAAAACATAAAGGGGAAACACATCACCATAGAAACACTGTAGGACGACAAACCTTCTGTCGGCTGTTTGCTTGTTAAGCTCAAGGAAAAGGCCGAGACAGAAATTGTTGAGTCGTTGGTATTGATCAACACCCACAGGTACATCCGTGAGCGTTAGTGTTTCCAGGATCTTTATATCTTAATAATCAGATCTTACACGCTGCGAAAACAAAAAAAATGACTTCAACGAGTGGAAGCATCTTGTTTTTGGTCCGGTATTGAATTGAGACGGTGTCAGATGAATCAAGATAATTCTAATCAATATCGGACTAATCATACCAAAAACAAAATGTTTTCACCTTTATAGGTTTTTTTTTGTTGCATTTTTTGCAGTGGACAGTTTTCTTTCTTCTTTTCCTGATTTGAACTGTGAATTAAAGCTCGTTACCGCTTTTCCGTGTCAAAGATTGTACAAAGTCGCACAAGCTTCGGTCGCTCTGCACGTTTTTTCCGCATGTGTCACATAGGAATGACATCAACAAGACGCTATAACTAATACACACAAACCAAGGTTTACCACTGATGAAAATGATGCTGATGATGACGATGTTGGACGGTAGCTGTTGCTTTCACACGCTTAACTGATAATAACCTAGTAATGTATATTTCCTCACACAGGTTGCGTATGTGAGTGGAAGGATTTAATAACACCATGTTGCTATTGTTTCCTTGGTTAGATAATTATAATGTATTTTGTGCAACCTTCAGTATTAATGTGACGCACAGGACGCAGTTATTATGAAGCTATGATCAAATTATACAGTATGAAGACATGTTTATTAGCTTTCTGTCCTCGGTGCGAGGCAGCGTTTGACGTTCGGCTGAGAAGTCGAATCGGTCTGATGTGATTCTAGCAGCTTGCATCATATAAAAATATCAGCTTAACATTATCTAGAATAATATGCAGTAAATACTGGAACTTTACAGCTGAGACGATGGATGTGATCGTCTCAGCTGCTCTGGAACATGACACAGTGAAACTGTTGTTTTAGTCTTTATTGACGCTAAGAAGGAGATTTTTTTTTTGTTTTTCGTTTCTTGAGTTATTGTCTTGTTCTCTTACAGTTTTCACACAGTAATGGGTGAATTTTGATCAATGCCAGTTATTCACTGTCAGACTGTCACCAATAAATATATGTGTATTTCAAAAGAACGTTTGTCGTGTTCTCTTTATTTACTGAGTTTTAGCTGGGAGGGAAATCAGAATAAATAGATGTGGAAATATAATGAATAAATATATTTTAAAGAAGAGGTGAAGCAGTCAGTCATTTTCTATACCTGCTTATTCCTCATTAGGGTCACATGGTCTGCTGGAGCCAATCCCAGCACGTTACGGCGAGAGGCAGGGATACACCCCAGATGGTCGCCAGCCAATCGTGGGGCACACACACCATTCACTCACACACACCTACGGGTAATTTAGAGTCTCCAATTAACCTCAGCATGTTTTTGGACTGTGGGAGGAAGCCGGAGTACCTGATGAAAACCCACGCAAACACGGGGAGAACATGCAAACTCCACACAGAAAGGTCCCAGACCCAGGACCAAGGAGGTCTTGAACCTGCGACCCTCTTGCTGTGAGGCAAGAAGGTTTTATATTTATTTATGTTTATATTTACGCTTTAGATCCATCTGAGATTTGTCTGCCACATTTTGAGCATTTAGTGAAAGTAAAAAGTAACTTAAGACTCGAGCTGTCTGAATGCATCACCTGAGATTGTTTGATTGCACCATAGATGTATTATAGACCTGGATATATTTTCCCAGTGGCCACTCGTGGAACTGCAACAAAAAAAATCCCATGCTACCTCAAAACCATTTTTCCCATAGACCACAATAGTAAAGCAGTTTTTTTTTATTATTATTAATTAATTTATTTATTTTCTCTGAACGGCTTATAATGTAGTCAATAAAGTAAATGACTCAAATGGAAGGGAGGCCACCTTGGACAGTAACACCACTTGGACACACACCTTTGAAGCGTTATTGGAGCATCATTACTAGTTAAAAATGAGAAATTTGTGACAGAAAGGGATTTCTATTGTATTTAATATCTTTATCTACATTGAATTGCGTCATTACTCATTAAAAATTAATGATTTGCGCTCATGCCCAATAATGCTCAACAACGAACATTCAGGGAACGGATATCGAGAGGGTGACATTTTATCACCTGAATCTAATAAACTGGACTGGATCCACAACATAACTACACTATAAAGAAAAAACCAGAGCAGACTATCTGCTCAGGAAGCTGAGACCTTCTACCCACGGTTTGCTCTGAATCACTCAGCTACACCTGGTGGTGAAAGTCTTAACGTTTCCACTCTGACCAACATGGTCCAACAAATCAACGTTTGGCCTGCTCTTGTTTTATGAATTATTTAATTATGAAATATTTCTACATGTTCATTCTATTACATATATATTGTTTCAATGGCATAAACTTGAACATCAGTGCAGATCTGAGGCAACGCTGCCCCCAAGTGGGTACACGATAGATAGATAGATAGATAGATAGATAGATAGATAGATAGATAGATAGATAGATAGCAATAGAACAGTTTCTCTGAGTGAACAGCAGGAAGTTTGGTATTTTCTTTGCTGTTTCCTTGTAGTAAAGGTTTCTTACTGAAGAGAATGTCTCACAGAGGAGGAGGAAGTGAATCTGTCTCTAGTGAGACTCAATTCCTGTTTCCACACAAGCTTGGAATCTGTATATGCTGAGGTTCCATCTTCCATCTGACAGAGTCAGATGATTTAAATTCTGTTTATCTCCTCTGATCCAACACAAACTCCCACACAAACAGCAATCATTCAGTTTTTTATCAGGAGAAACAGTCTGAGTCCAAACTGTGAATCATTTTCTTTTATTTCATGCAAAATGCATCAATCATCATCGATTCTCAGAATCCAACTGCAGAACTACATATTATTATATCTAACATTGTTTTTTTAAACCAGCAAACACAATTTAAAACCAAAATAATGAAAATATATTAATATTATAAAGTTTACAGTAATCACTGCAGACACAGCTGGAATCTTAGTCTCATCAGGCCGAGGCCTCAGGACTGGGACTGATTATATGTTGCTGTTGGCTGCTTCTTTTTTGGATTATTATTATTATTATTGCTGCTGTTATTGCAGCCCTGGAATTGCGGGAATTTGTTTTTTCTTCACCTTTCTATTCTTCACCAGAAATTGACTTTGTCAATTCAAACAAACACAAAGAATCAGAGAAGTATTGAAATGAAACTTCTCAGATCACAGAGTATTAAATCATGAAGACCAGCAGCATCAGGTTTTTCCAACTGAGGGAAGTAAACACATGTATGTTTAAATTAAATCTATTTATTAGCTAAACAATCTTCATCTCAAAGCAACAATATGAGTCTGTATTCATCCAAAAGAGCTGGAAATGGTTTTATTCTAGCAGAATTGACTTTGACACAGAACATTTTAAATTGATCCTGCAAGCTCAGGGGTGTTTTCACAACAAAAAATGTAGTTATGAAGATATATACTGCATTAAGTTTGGACAGGTAAAGTTTGACAGGTGACAAACACACTGAGGGGGGAACAAAACACTCAGTTGGTAAAATGATAATGTTTGTGTTAAAATGGTCAATGAATGACAAATGAAAGCACTGATCCATCCACCCAACCCTCCTCCTGCTGCTGAAAGAAGAGGAACTGAACAGAAATGTCACCACATCTGAAACAGCGATTCTACGTATCTGCAGAAAATTCTGTTTCCCTCTGAGATTTTTCTGGAGGATGAGCTGAGAAAGTGGTTTATTTTTCTAGAGGATGAACTGAGAGTGGTATATTTTTCTGGAGGATGAACTGAGAGTGTTTTATTGTTCTGGAGGATGATCTAAGAGAGTGGTTTATTGTTCTGGAGGAATCAGCTGACTGAGAGTTGTTCAGTGTTCTGGAGGATGAGCTAAGAGAGTGATTTGTTGTTTTGGATAATGAGCTGAGAGAGCGGTTTATTGATCTGGAGGAATCAACTGAGATTTGTTCATTTTTCTGGAGGATGAGCTGAGAGAGTGGTTTATTGTTCTGGAGGATGAGCTGAGAGAGTGATTTGTTGTTCTAGATAATGAGCTGAGAGAGTGGTCTATTTTTCTAGAGGATAAGCTGAGAGTGGTTACTTTTTCTGGAGAATGAGCTAAGAGATTGGTTTATTGTTCTGGAGGATGAACTGAGAGATTACTTAATTAATCTGAAGAATGAGCCGAGACAGCGGTTTATTGATCTGGAAGAATCAGCTGACTGAGAGTTGTTCAGTGTTCTGGAGGATGAGCTAAGAGAGTGGTATATTTTTCTGGAGGATGAGCTGAGAGTGTTTTATTGTTCTGGAGGATGAGCTAAGAGAGTGGTTTATTGATCTGGAGGAATCAGCTGACTGAGAGTTGTTCAGTGTGCTGGAGGATGAGCTAAGAGAGTGATTACTTTTTCTGGAGGATGAGCTGAGAGAGTGATTTGTTGTTTTGGATAATGAGCTGAGAGAGTGATTTGTTGTTCTGGATAATGAGCTGAGAGAGTGGTTTGTTGTTCTGGATAATGAGCTGAGAGAGTGATTTGTTGTTCTGGATAATGAGCTGAGAGAGTGGTTTGTTGTTCTGGATAATGAGCTGAGAGAGTGATTTGTTGTTCTGGATAATGAGCTGAGAGAGTGGTTTATTGATCTGGAGGAATCAGCTGACTGAGAGTTGTTCAGTGTTCTGGAGGATGAGCTAAGAGAGTGGTTTATTTTTCCGGAGGATGAGCTGACTGAGAGTTGTTCAGTGTTGTTGATGAATATTAGATGCATGTTGTGATCAGACTGACGAGTTATGAAAAAGCGGTTTCAATTTTGATGTTTTAGCAATTTAAAAAAAAACTGTAAACGGAGTTTTTTCTTTGAGTTCCACCCACCAGTGATTCACCACAGAATATAAAACTAAACAGCCACTTATTCAGTAACCTGAATACATTTACACAGTGAGTGTATTATTCTTACAGAAGTGGTGGTAGAGAGCCACTCAACCCCTCACGGGGCAAGGTTGTTTTTAGCTTAGAAAGAGTGTGTGTGTGCAAGTGTGTGTGTGTGTGCGAGTGTGTGTGTGTATGTATGTGTGTGTGTGTGTGAGGTGTGGCTGATTTCCCTCAAATAGCTATGAAGTAGAGTAGTTGCTACGGTAATCTGAAGGGACCCAAACTCTCTGTGGCCCTTTAGTCGCCGCTCGGTCGCCCTCCCACATACTCGCTCTCTTCCAGTTAATGGCGGGTTCAGAGCTGCACGCTCAACCAATCAAATCACAGGACACTAACGGGGAGCGTGACATGCTCTGTGCTCGTTAAAGCTTCACTACATCAAAAGAACACAGAATGTAGATTCAGGACAATTTGTTTGTTTGAATTGAATATTTGTGTAACCTCTTTAAGTGTTCGGGTGTAAAGGTAAAATACAACACTTGACATGACTACTGACTGTCTGTCTGAACACTGAGCTGTCTGTCTCTCAGGCTGTCTCCTGTCTATCTGTCTCACTCTCTGTCTCACTGTCTCCTGTCTGTCTGTCTGCTTGTCTGTCTATGTCTACCTACCTCTGTCCTGTCTGTCTCTCTGTGTCCTGTTTGTCTCTCTGTCTGTGTCTCACTTTCTCTCTCTGTCACATGACTCTATCTGTCTGTGTCTGAACATCTGTCTATCTCTACCTGTCTCTCTCTCTCTCTGTCTGTATCTGAACATCTGCCTATCTCTACCTGTCTCTCTCTCTTTGTCTCCAGTCTGCCTGTATCTGAACATCTCTCTCTCTCTCTACCTGTCTCTCTCTCTGTCTCCTGTCTGTCTGAACATCTGTCTATCTCTACCTGTCTCTCTCTTTCTGTTGCCTGTCTGTCTGTGTGTAAACATCTGTCTATCTCTACCTGTCTCTCTCTCTGTCTCCTGTCTCTCTATCTGTCTGTGTGTGAACATCTGTCTATGTCTACCTGTCTCTCTCTCTCTGTCTCCTGTCTCTCTGTCTGTCTGTGTGTGAACATCTGTCTATGTCTACCTGTCTCTCTCTCTGTCTCCTGTCTGTCTGAACATCTGTCTATCTCTACCTCTCTCTCTTTCTGTTGCCTGTCTGTCTGTGTAAACATCTGTCTATCTCTACCTGTCTCTCTCTCTGTCTCCTGTCTCTCTGTCTGTCTGTGTGTGAACATCTATCTATTTCTACCTGTCTCTCTCTCTGTCTCCTGTCTGTCTGTGTGTGAACATCCGTCTATGTCTACCTGTCTCTCTCTCTGTCTCCTGTCTGTCTGGCTCTCAGCAGCAGCAGCTTTAATGTCTGCCTGGGTCTGAACCATCTGCCTCATTCAGCCTCGGTATAATTCAGCCTTTGTGCTCTCACATTCCTGCCGAATCAATTTATTAGGAAGGTCATCAAATATTGTCGTATTCAGAATAGATTTAATGTGAAGGTCAAACAGAATAACCCGTTTTCCTGTAGCAGCTTCAAGAACAATCGGAATCTTTCAGACCTTTTTCTCTCTGCTTCCTTCAACATTGTATTTTACAAAAAAAAAAAAAACATTTTATTTCTGGAGTTTTTTTTTCTTGCTTTTGCCCTTAAAAATCATAACAAGTGGAAATATCTTTTTCGAAATTAGTCCAATACTGTACAGAAATATTATGATTATTTCAAGGTGTTTTTATCTATTAATTTTTTTATTTTTTTTAAGATAAATATACTACAGTATATGGTCAAGTTTATGGTCACCCAGACAATTTAGTGTTTCCCATGAAAAGGTCACACTATTATTTACCACCATGACCGAAAATAAATAGAACTGGAGTTATAATTGCTGGAAATGAGCCTCTATACACCTATGTAGATATTACACAAAAAAAAACAGACATTTGCACCAAGAATAGTCATTCTTCATGCAATATATAGAGTGTATTTCTGATGAGACAGACAAACAGTCCTTTTCTTTCAAAAATAAGTAAATGTCTAAGTGATCCCATACGTTTGGGTAGTATAGCTTAAATTCAAATGTTTTATCTTACTGGTGAATTTTTCTCTTATTTCTTTCTCTGATAATAGACAAACATCTAGTAAATACTGAACTAATTGTACCAAAAAACAGGATTTTTATTTTTTCAGTGTGGACACGACTGTATTTTTTTTTACTTCTCTCTTCAGACTCGATTGTTCCTGACGAGGACACAAAGCAGCGAGCGGCCAGGGGTTAAGTTTGTTGTGCCATCATTCGGCAGGGGAGCAGCTTCTCCTGCTGCCTCCTCCATCTACACCTCACTAATTCATGACCCGTCTGTCTGAACAATGCCTCCCCCGACGGCTCCTCCAGGCATCAGGAAATCGGGGGGAAAAGAGGAGCTGTCAGTTGCAAAATTTCCTCTGACAAACGCACGTAATTACAGGAATTAGCAGCTATTTTGTCATTAGCCTTCACTTTCAATGAGCCAATAATGAAAAGAGAAACAGAGTCGGAGACAAAGACAGACGTCTGCGGGATTTTTAAGACACGTTCTCCCCCCTGATCTGGGCCCACACACACACACACACACACACACACACACACACACACACACACACACACACACACACACACACACAGGCATACACTCAACCTGCAGCTTTATTAATATCATTAATGCTATGAACAGACTGCTCCTCTGATTGGTTCTATGCTATTGTGGTATCGTGGTACTCTGGCATTGTTCTTGTAGTATTGAGTTATTGTGGTACTGTGTTATCGTAGTATTGTGCTCTGTTATTCTCTTATTGTGTGAGTGCTGATGGCTGAATGAAGATGATGAAGATGACGAAGATGGCAGCTCGCCTTTTTAAAGCCGCGTATCTGCAGTTGTGATTACAGGGTGTGTGTTCAAATAAATGAAGCCAAAACAATGACACACAATCAGGACTTCATAAGGCAGCGAAAAGGCCATGGACAGATTAATGAGTGCTTTACACACACACATACACACACTAACACACACACACACACTCAGGCTTCTGGAATTACAGATATATGTGACACATTAGACAGGATTTCCATTCTGTGATCTCACCATGTAATTTACTGTTGATTTGTGTTTGCATAAATGGAGCCTGATGTCTTTCAACACTTTAAAAAAGGCTCATATTTATATATTTATATATTTACTGTCTTTGTCCTGACAGGCCTCTGCTTTAGAGGAACAGTCCTCTTTGTGAAGACAGAGGAAGACGAGAGACGCTCACAGTTGGACGTTTGAAGCGTCCTTGTTGTTGAAATCTGAATTTACTACAAGGACTGATAAATTACGGAGGGAGTAAAGCCTCGTAACACAAGGACTGAAGCTTTAAACTCAGCAGATTCATCTGTTCAAACATGGCCGACACATCTGGACCTCAGGTAACTGCTGTCTGGGCGGCTCAGTACGAAGCATGAGTAGATGAAGTATTTAATAAACAAATAAATTAATATTTAACTGAACCACCTGTTAGTCTAAGAGCAGCTGGACTTCAATTCAGTACTACTATACTATACTTGTACTTTACTAATTTAACTACATCAATTCATAATACTTATTTATTTTAATTTAATACTTTAACTACATCAGCTTATAATATTTACTTACCATAGTACTTTAACTACATCAGTTTATAATACTTATGTACTTCACTGTAGTACTTTAACTCCATGATCTCATAATACTTATGTGCTTTATTGTAGTACTGGACTTGTTGACAGGTAATATTTTTATGGTTTGAACAATATTTTCTGCTAAATGACCACATGTTGCATTCATTTCCTGTTTCTCACCTGAACCTGCTGGAGGAGGCGGAGCTTCAGTTCAAACAGTTATTCTGATCTTTCTGTCACAGATTAGTGCAACTTCAGAGCTGCTGCTCACTTTGTGTGATGCATCACGCAGCACAAAGGATCAAACCTGAGAGAAGTGAAGGTTTGAATGCAGAATCTTTATTGAAACAGCCTGCATTGACAGTGATCTGGGTTAAGCCTGGCATGGCAGCACAGACTGGATCTCATTCTCCACCACGTTTTCTGTCCCGCAGAAGAAAAGGCTGCAAGAAAAACAGATAAAGACAGAGAACGATTAGGGAATGCATCTCCTCTAATGTCCTGATGACTGAGGAATAAACTTTCTAAAGAATGACAAATACATCTGAAATTTAAATGGTTTTAGTCCAATTTCCTTTTAATAAAAGCAAAATCTTGTGTGTGATGTGCAGGGAACAGCAGACTCCTGCTGCCCTCTAGTGGCCATTTCCCCTCATGTCAGGTTCAGAGATAGTTCAGGGTTCTGCTGCAGTTTGACTTAAACAAAAAAAGCAAATAATACTCTTTATAATTCTTTTTATTTTGACTTTTTGTTTCAAGTTCAGTTTATTCTTACACCTTAAGATCCCGATGATGGAGCATCATTATCACTGAGAACACACCTGTTAACATAACTGAGTAATGTGAGTATTTCCATGTGATACTACTTCACTACATTTATCTGAAGTTTTAGTTGCTTTCAGATACATGACAATAATTATATTGTATTATTCTTACTGTTTAAGGGTCAGTGCCAATTAATAGTTGGCAAGAAAAAATTAAATACAATTTTAAAGCATTCATCAGCGCTCTTAAAATGTACATTTTGTGTTCATGTTCATTTTTCTACCATTTTTTTTTAAAGAAAAATCACACGGAATGTGCAATTTTTGGACACAAAATATCAATGGGGTAACCAAAAAAGAATACAATTTAAATATTGAATCAACTTATAATATAAAAATAAAAAATATAAAATAAAAATAGTTCAGGATTAATACTTCCTGAGTATTTTCTGACAGTATTTCCCCTTTTACTGAAATAAAATGTCTGAATACTCACGTCTTCTGGTCTTTTCCTCTCTCCAGCTCCAGCTTTGCTGCTCCGTACCTGGGGTTCATGGGATTAATGACGTGGTTGTTCCACCGGAACTTCACCTGCGTGACGTCATCCATTTCCATATCAGCGTCGATGATCACCTGGTACTGCTCTCCAGGACGCAGCATGCCCCTGCACACACGTGATAGTAAATAACACAGCCTCTAACACAAAGAAGGTTTCGTCGGAAACTCTTGTTGTGGAATTTGAACAATAGAATCGCATCAGTTTTCACACTGTGTTGCATTGTCACATCAGATCCAACAGGCGGCGCTGTGGATTAGAAGGATCAATAAAACTTAGCGGCAAATATATTTTCTATTATTTAATATGCAAAGTAGTGATCCAGTGTGGATAAATTTGATTCAGAAGTATCACAGTTCTGTTTGGATTGATTTGAATGGTGTATTTAATGTTCTTTCTCTCCGCTGTCTTATTTGTCCTATTTATTCTGTTTTATTTTTCTATTTTAATTTTTTAAATTTATTTATTTTTTTTTATTTAATTTATTTTTCTTTTCCCGCTATCTTATTTTTTTATTTTATTGTATTTTTCCTCCGTTGTCCCTCTCTTCTTTGAGAGCAGCACGGCGACTAAAGACTGTTGCTATGGGAACGACATGCGAGCATGATTGACAGCTGCCAACGTTTCCTGGGTGAAGGGGGGGCGGGACTGTCGTAGTGCCCCTTTGTTGCTTAGCAACGAATGCCCGCTGCCCGCGAAAATTGACCCAAATGAAGACAGTAACTGCTAGTTAGAGAGTTTTCTACCGTTTAGGAAGTTGTTGTTTTCATTCATTTAGCAAGAAAAGAATCATGAATAAACTCGTTCGTTCATGAACTGGTCGTTTTTAACAGCAAACTTTCCAGGTTATGTAAAGAACTGTCGCCATCTTCGTATCTTCTGGTGAGTCAAATCTGGATATGAAACAGTAAACTGGAATAATTAAAGCATTTGGAGCCAATTTGTTGGTTTGGGCTCGTTTTGGACAGTTCATTGTCTTCTGTAAAAGCTGAATTTCCGTTCTGTCCCCAAGCTAAAGAGCTCACGAAGCTTAGCTAGCGTTTATAGGTTGCTTTGGTGTTTTTTGGGGTTTGCTGTTCAAGATGGCGGAAGAGAGAGAGAGGGTGCTGACGTCATGTAGGCGACTCTAGGGTGTGTAGTCTTATTAATCTTATTATATAATTTTTGTATTGACTATAATCTGCTTTGTTCTGTTTATTTAAAATCTGTGTACTGTTGGAGACAGAGGCTGAGTTCATTTATTAACAGGAGCAATGCATATTAATGAACATATATTTGTAAAATATGACAAAGGCAAAACTAAGAACGTTTTCTTTGAAATTTAATTTTGTAACCACAAAATACTGTTTCAAGTATCATAATGAAGCCTATTTTTTTATTTCAGTTAATCATTTTTTTAATTTCACCTTTTCATTATTCCTTCAGTTTTTAATAACCTCGGTGGGGACCCTGCTGGAAACAGGACTGGTGCTGACCGGGTAAGGAAGGACACACTGGACATGAAAAAGGACATGCTGGACACAAGGTGGAGGACATCGGACCGCAGGTTAGCTCCCACACACTCACACACAGCAGTTGAGCTGATCAGCTGCTCAACAAACTGAGTTTAGCTCAGTATGTTTCTAGTTCCTGGCTGGTAGCACTAAAATATATGGAGCAGAATGGTTGATGCGGATCAGCCTGTGTTGTTTTAGTCTCTTACTACTCAACTCTGATCAGCCAATCACTGCCCTCTGTGAAGACAGGTAGGCGTTCACGGTTCAGATACCGAAGCCACGCTCCTTTCCTGGTAAACCTCAGGTGTGAACAGTCCCCTCTTTTTTGTGTGGAGGTGTGTTAATAGATTTGACATGTTAAATGATATTTTTCTAATTTAAAAGTTTTTCACAAGCACTGACTGTTTCCTTGGTAACACCCAAGGGTCTGACTAATACCTGGAATATTCATTACATCTTGTGGGCTTCCTCACCGCTCCATGAATCGGACCTCAGATAGTCTTGTCCTCAATGTCACATTTGTGCTGCAGCAGTGTTTACTTTTTAATGAGGATGAATAATTCTAGTTCGGGGTGAGGTCATGAAGGCTACAGCTTGATTGCTGTAACGATTTACACAACTAAGCACGATTATACTGACACTTCATAAACATTCACTCACAGCTGATCAGGTTAAGTAAGACCCAGCTGTAGCAGCTGCTCAGTTACTGTTTCTTTCCTTTGTCTTTTTCCTTTGCTGTGTCTCTTTCTTCTAAAATTTAAATCCTTCCTAAGAATCTAGAAAGGCTGATTAAACTTGAGCTGAACTACATGTGTTAAGCGTGTTTTTTGTAGAATAAAGTCCTAATGTACGTACACGTAAAGCTGGAACTCCTCGGTGCTCTCAGTTTCTGAAGCGAGGGCCACATACATGTATCCTGGGTTGGACCAGCTGGGACCATCCAGGGTCATGTTCACTCTGTAGCTGTGACCTGCAGATGGAAGAAACTTAATTCACCAGAACTTCATCCAGCATATATATATATATACACACACATGACCCTGCAGCCATCATGATGAAAGCATTACTGCCTTTAAGAGTATCACTCTGTCTGTCTAAAATCTTTCCTATAGACTCTACAATTTAAAGCTCCTATATCAATAACATCATGTTTTATACTTTAGCACATAACTTCCACGGTTTGTGCCCTTGAGTTATTTTAGCCGAGTGGCACTGACGTGAGGCTACAGCTGGTCACAGTGGCGTCCGGCTGATTAGACGATAAGAGGCACAGTTGGTGGTCATCATGGCAGCCGCAGACGGAGCAGTTTCTCCTCTGGGACTGAGACTGTGTTTGCTCCGGTGGGGGAACGGATTAACACGCTAAAGCTCAGTGAACAGTTTCACACTCTTTAATGAACTTTATTGCTTGTGAACAGCTGAGTCTGACGTCTTATTCTTTTCCAGACTTACTCCAATAATTCCATACTCACATATAGGAACCTGTAAACGGTGACTTCTTACATGGCAGGGTACTTACGTCCAAAAGGTGTTGAACTGCCGGTGTTGAGGAAGTACTTGGTCTTTGAGACGGTGTCAGACACAGGGAACCTGTCGGCATAGTGGCCCATCAGAGGACACTGGTTCCCTTCACATGGGAAACACTTCCCCTGGGGCAGAGCACATGTTGGGGAGGAGAGGATCTTCAAACAAACAACTCCAACACGCTGCAGGCTGACACCTTATAGATAACATCTGAACGGTGCACTGTTTTAAATAAACTTAAACATTTTCCCCTTTTAATCAACTGTTCTTAAATTGTATTTTGATGCCTTTAATGTTTTATGTAAAGCACTTTGAATTACCTTGTTTTTAAAATGTGCTATACAAATAAACTTGCCTTGCCTTGCAGGTTCTGTGTGAATGGTGCGGGTTCAGTGGTGTGTGAATGGTGCAGGTTCTGTAGTGTGTGATCAGTGCAGCTTCTGTAGCATGTGATTGGTGCAGCTTCTGCTGTGTGTGAGAACTGTGCAGGTTCTGTAACGTGTGTGTGAACGGTGCAGGTTCTATGTGAAGGGTGCAAGTTCTCCAGTGTGTATGAACGGTGCAGGTTCTGCAGTGTGTGTGAACGGTGCTGGTTCTATGTGAAGGGTGCAAGTTCTCCAGTGTGTATGAACGGTGCAGGTTCTGCAGTGTGTGTGAACGGTGCTGGTTCTATGTGAAAGGTGCAAGTTCTCCAGTGTGTATGAACGGTGCAGGTTCTGCAGTGTGTGTGAACGGTGCTGGTTCTGTGGCGTGTGGGAACAGCGGCTCTGTGGCTCACAGCTATGTCTGCAGGAATAACAGCGAGGGCGTTTACGAGGTGAGCGAGGAGGAGATGCTGTCATCTCTCAACAGGGACGTAGTCGTATGAGGTCATTCCGGCGCTGCCCGGCCCGCTTTGATCGGGACATGTGTCCGAACCGAGGATAAACTGTCATTAACACCAACAGCTGCAGATACATCAAGACATGAGGGAAGCCCGTTTACATCTGCCCTCCACCGCAACAAACCCCCGATCATAGGGAGTGTTCACAGCCATATCAGTGTCAGACTGAGCAACAGGTGGCAGCCCCATAAACACTGGAAACACACTGGAAGCTCAACAAAAACACTCTGGAATCAGGCTGGAAACAGGCTAAAACAGGTTGGAAAGAGAATGAAAACAACTAAAATCAGGCTGAAAGGCTGGAAACTGCAAAACAGCCTAAAACCAGGATGAAAACAATAAAAGCACACAGGAAATGGGCAAAAACAAACTGGAAATACAATGAAAACACAAAGAAAGCAGGTTGAAATCAGGCTGAAAACAGAATAAAAACACTAAAATAGGCTGAAAGGCTTGAATTAAAACACAGAAAAACAGGCTGGAAACTAAACAAAAACAGGCTGAAAACAAACTAAAAAAGGCTGAAAACAGGCTGCAAAGACACATCTGCTCAGCTCTTGTCTCATTATTTCTGAGTCCTGACTCATTGTATAAAAAGAAGACAAAAGAAGAAGCCTCCAGATTCGTCATCTGCAACACACACACACACACACACACACACACACACACACACACACACACACACACACACACACACAAAACCTACACATTTATTGTTCTTCCATTCTTCCATCTGCTCAGTATTGTCTGAGAAAAATAGCTTAATTTATTTTAGTGAGTTTAATGTAAAAATGCGAGTAGAATGGAAGTAAAATAAATACGTTAGAATAACCTAAAAGAAGTTTTGCAGCTGTATAGAGGCAGAAATATTTGACTTCTACCACCCGAAGGACTAAAGGTCCCTTTACTCAGACTGAAACTGAAGGTTCAGTGGAGATTTGTCATCCAGAAAGAGACTCTTTTATA
Source organism: Lepturacanthus savala (assembly GCA_030544235.1). Taxonomy (NCBI): domain Eukaryota; kingdom Metazoa; phylum Chordata; class Actinopteri; order Scombriformes; family Trichiuridae; genus Lepturacanthus; species Lepturacanthus savala. Next base: position 5,939,727 of record CM060478.1, read on the forward strand.
TGAAACGTGTCGTAGCTTCTAGCACTAATGAATCTTAGATGAATGATAAAAGCCATTCTGCTGAATCTGGTCTTCTCCGTCCTCTCGCATAAATATGCATGAGAAGAATCTCTACTAATACTTTATATTATCAGACTGATGTTCCTGCACTTTGTCCTAATTACAGCTTAAAGATTCATCATGTAAAAAACCTTAAATCTCTGTCCCCACTTTAACACTGCACCAGGGAACAGGAGGATTAGGAGCCTGCACAAATGTTCATTTTAATTTTAGTGCGACTCTTTCCAATTTAAGACATAAAATACATTTTCTCACCGTTTTCTCACATTTTAGCTTTCAGTCGGTGAAGAAACAAAGCCTGATCACATTTTACTGAATTACAAGAAAAATACTGCAAGGAAATCTACTTAAGGAAAAGTAAAGTACATATTTAAAAAAAAATACTGAGTAGTTCTATCCTTCCTTCTCTCTTTCTTCTTTCAGGGTGTGTGATTATCCTGTGTATAATGTCACTGAATAAAACACATTTGTCAGTATTTTGTCAGTTTGGTAGCTGACCTGTTGCTGTTATCTTCTAATGGAGCTGTTTACACTGTAGTTTGAATGGAGCTGTTTAAACTAGTTTTTATTATAGCTGTTTAAACTGTAGTTTTATTAAAGCTTTTTAAACTGTAGTTTTATTGAAGCTGTTTAAACTGTAGTTTTAACAAAGCCGTTTAAACTGCTGTTCTTTATTGAAGCTGTTTATAGTTAGCTAGTTTTAATGAAGCTGTTTTAACTGTAGTTTTAATAAAGCTGTTTAAATTTTAGTGAAGTCTGATACTTCCAGCATCATATAAACGAAACACTTCTGCCTCAGTGAGTTAAATCGGAGACTCACAGCTGTGAAGCTGCTGTGGTCAGAGCAGGGAAACCCAACGAAACCCTGGCGCCTGGCGATGCTCTCGCTGTAGTACTCATACGCTCGGATGTGGTTGCAGGCGTCAAACTTCTTGGTACCTGAGAAGATGAAGTGGAGAAGATGAAGTGATGAAGATGAAGTGATGAGGTGTGAGGAGGAGGAACAGTGAAGAGACGCAGGTCAGAGTCTTGAGTTTCAGTTTGAGTGTGAAGTGGTGACATTGTGAGCAGAGTCTGGTCATTAAGCATCAGAGCAGAGAAACATGTGGACAGAAGAATTAACCTTTAAAAATAGTCGTCGTCTCACTGCAGAGGACAAAACGCCTCCTTCATTCAGCTGTTTACGACTTAGATTAGATCTTTAACCACAGATTAGAGGAGATGAAAAACTGGTCATAAATAACATTTTCATCATTTTCAGGATTTAACCTATTATATGGCTTATTGACAAGATGAAAAACTCAAAAACCTTTTAAAATACAGTTTTAAAGCATTTATCAGGCCTCCCAAAATGTACATTTTGTGTTCATGTTGGTTTCATGTCATTTGAAATTTTTTTTTTTATAAAAAGCACATGGAATATAACACAAAATATCAAACGTTACAAATTAAAATGAATAATACATTTAAAATATTTAATCGGAATGTAAAACTAGTTAACATGTCTTTTTTTTTATTATTTAAAGCTTAAAGCCTTTTTAACCCATTTAAACCCAGATTTTTTTAAGCATGCATATATTTATTATTATTATTATTATCAGTTGAGTCACTAAAAATCATGTTATGCATGTATTTTTTTCCATTTTGTACTTTTTCTTTATGGAAATAGCATTTTAAAGGCTAATTTTAATGGCTAATATAATGGATATTGTATGCTGTTTTAACGCTTAAATTCCTGTCTGGTACCCTCTGCTCTGTTGGGTTTGATGACAGCTTGGCGGCATTGTGGACAAATGGATAAATTAACCTGGGCTGGACTGGAGTGGGTGTGTCTAGGCCAAGTGTGTGCCCCACAGTTTTAGAAACACTGTTTTAATGGAAGTCAGTGGACACAAATGTATGGCGGATACTTAAGAATGATTTATGGAAATTATTATCGAGCTTTTATAGTAACTAAAAGCTAATCATGCTATGAGTACTGGTCTGTTTGAGGGTCAGGAGGCTGAATCAGGCAGAGTGAATCGATACCAGAGGAATAGATGGAGCAGAGAATGTGAGACGGGAGACACAGAGGTCAGGGCTTCTGTTGTTGTCTCTTCAGGGCAAACACCAGGCACTCCGAGACCTCCAGCAATGCGGTCTGGCTCCCACTCTCCCTCTCTTATCTATAGGATCAAAAGTGCCAGATTCAGCTGTGCCAACACCCCCCAACCCCCCCCGGAGCAGGCACGGCACCAATGCTGCTACTTGAGCCTCGCTGCTCAGCGGCACATTTCAAAAGAAGGCCGTCGTCATCCGTTTTAGAAAATATTTGCTAAGACAGGTCCAGCAGGAATAACTCTGTCGGGTTTCTTTACGGTTTTTCCATTGGGACGACTCCAATATTCCACAGGGCTCCGAGCTTCGAGCCGTTCGCTGTAAGTAACAGGATGTGTGAGTCACCGCGTTATGTATAGGAAGAGTCTGTATTCTTGAGAACGTCGGACCCATAGAAGATCAGAAGGTCAAAGGTTCATTCAGCAGCAGAGAAGCTGCCTCGATCCAGAGATTAATTAACTAAACTCTTTGACTCACTTTTAAAAAACCTCCCCATTAAAATGGCCATAAACTATATATTAATGTAATGAAAAACTCTTAGGGTCTTTTTTAAGATTCACGATTCTTCAGTGAAAAGTTGCAATGATTTATCCATTAATCAATTAGTTACCAACTATTACATTAATCACCAACCATTATGATAGTGGAATAATGGATTTGAGTAATATATAAGACGAAAATGTCTAAATTCTCTGGTTTCAGTTTCTCAAATCTGATTATTTTCTGGTTTCTTTAGTTTTCTATAATAGTAAACTGATGATCTTTGGGTTGTGGACATTTTAATTTGTTTCAATAATTGATAGATTAATCCACTGTGAGAATAGTGGTTATTTTCAGCTCTAGTACAGTGTGACAGAGGACATCTGATCATCAGCTCTAGTTGTGCTTTATTGTGTCTCGGTGTCTCACCCTCCCAGAAACCGTCCAGGTCGGTGGGTCGTCCTCTGTTCGAGGAGCAGCCGGGCTGCAGTTCTCCTCCGTTGGGATAGAAGTTGATGTGTCCGACAGGCTGAGACATCCCCAGACCTCAAACAACCAGACAAAGAGACAAACAAATCACAAACTAAAGGTTTTGCTGCTTCACTTCTCTGCTCTGTTCACAGCAAATTTACTGTAAGAAGAAGTTTCATTTCTTCACAACTGATCACTTCACACCTGCTGAGCGTGTTTCTGGGACCAGAGGAAGTTCACTGTGGGATTTGGTACAATTTGGCCAGATGGTGGTGGTATAACAACAAACTTTACATTTTGGCCTTTTAACTTTTAAACCCGAGTTTCGGAGCAAGAAAAAGTAGCTGACCTCAATCTGCTCAAAAGTTGTTGGCCGGGCTTATATATATTATTATATATTTATATATTCCACCATGATTAAATGGAGATGAAAGGTGAAACTATATATAACGAGAGAAAGATAGAGATAAATAGATAAAGAAAGATAGAGAAAGAAAAGAGAGAAAGTACCCAGTTTATTGTCAAAGGGCAATCCATCGGTGTGAATAACGTCCACGAAGGAAGCGTCAGTGATGTCCAATCGAACAACAGCATCAGTGTCCTGGAAGTAGGGTTCAGCTGGATCCAGTCCTGACACAGACAGTGAGAAGTCTATATGGGTATATGGCTATACAGGTCTATGGATTTAGAGAATTTAGTGAACTAATCTTTTACAAAGCATCATCTGAACATAACTAAAGCTGATGGTTAAGTGTAAAATAAATATATTGAAGTATAAATCATAGCAGCACATGGATATACTTGGTTATAAGTACATAAAAGTTGTACTCAGGTACTGTGTCCAGGTGTGTTTTACCTGTGATACGTGTGATGCCGCCGATCCTGCGGCCGACGTCTCCTGCAGCGTGAGCTCCGATGCTGTGTCCGATGAGGTTGAACTTATCAGCCGTCTGCTTGTAGTTAGTCTGCATCACACAACACAGCCTGAGAAGCTCCGCCCACATCCCAGGTGTGAGGTGTGCGTGTGTGTGTGTGTGAGACCACGAGGTCTGTTGTGTGTTTTGTGTTATTTCTAATCTCCTGTGTTGACTCTGACTCAGATGTTTGGAAGCTTTCATATGACAGAACATTCACATATTGATAACCTGCCACCATCTGATGATGTCATTAGTTATCTCATGGGGGGCGGGGCTAAAAAAAAGATGCTGTCGAGTTGCAATATGGGACGTGTATGCTGTAAAAAAAAAAAAAAAAAAAAAAATCTATTCTTACTATATTTCAAAAATACATGTAAAACAACATAAACATTTTTACTACATTAACATAAAATGTCAATATAGTTTCTTTCTAGTTTCTTGAAATATTCTGCTTGTTAGGATAATCTTGAGATATCTATATAAATAATAAAGAAAAAAACTTGATGCAATGCATCAATGCATTTTATTTATCAGGTAAGCTGCTCGTTTAGTATTAGGTATTAGGTGGTTTGCATCCATTCCGCCTGTGTGTAGTTGTGACCTCTGACCTCCAGTGTGTATTTGTGTGTGTAGTTGTGCGACATTGGTTACCATGAGAAATTTGATCATGTGCTCCACCTGCGCGGCCACCACCCTGGCGTTGTTGGCGGCCTGAGCGTACTGCGTCTTCACACCCTTCTTCCACTCCACAGCCACACAGTTGATGTTCTCCCACTTCACCAGCACCTGAACACAACAACAACACCAACAACAAGTCTGTCAGACAACAACTGTTTTCACTGAAAAGATCAAGTCAAGTCAATTTTATTTGTATAGCCCAAAATCACAAATCATGTTGTAAAACCCCAATGGGTTTTACAACATCTGTCTTCAGACCCTCACATCGTACAAGGAAAAACTCCCTAAAAAAACATCTTTGACAGGGAGAAAAAAAATGAAAGAAACTTCAGGAAGAGTAACAGAGGAGGATCTCACTTCCAGGATGAACAGACAGCCAATAGATGAAGTGTGCATGGGATGAAACAAAACATTGGAACAGGAAAAGATGCATATGACATTAAATAGATAACAGAAATATATTGAACTGTGGTGTATGTGGAGGATGAGGTGACAGGATCCATTCCAGTTCCCTTTTTGTTTGACAGTGAGGACATTTGTCTCTGAGTCTCTTACCCTACACATGTCCTGGGGCCAGTCCTCATCATCTTTCTGCAGGTACCCGGGGATGATGAACCGGGTCTTCCTGGTCCCCCTGTAGTTGGACACATGGATGGTCTTGTCGGTCTTGATCTCCTATGGGAAGCAGCAGTGAGTCTTGATTAACGACACGCGTGTGTCTCTTCATAAATAAACCCACAGAGCCTTTTTTCCTTGCCTGGTAGTAGCGGTTCTGCTGGGTGATGAGCAGGAAGCGGGTTCCGATCTCCTCGGGGGCCCAGGGCAGGACGGAGGCCGGTCTCTGGGCAACGCCCCCCCATGGAGGAAGGTCGTTGAAGCAGCCCAGGTCGAAACAGACCTCGGCCGCTGTGTGAGAAGAATGAACAATTCAGAAAAAAACTCATCTGACAACTATAAAACCAACTGCAACATATGGGCTTAAAACGCAGCTCAACATTTAATTCACCAGCTAAACTCACCATACGCCGCCCCGACGAGGAAGCAGAGCAGACCTAAACTCCTGATCGCTGACATCTGTCGGACAGAAAACCCCTTGAGTCAGAAACACATGACGTGGAGACAACATGTGGAGCCGTGTACTTACCTCGAGGCCAGAAAAGAAGATGCTGACCTGCGTCCAGGCGGCTTTAAATAGTCCAGAGAGACACGACCTCCCGCTCGAGCAGGCTGGGAAACACACAGGTGCTCAGGTAGGCAGATAAATGTCAGATAAAATTAACTCTGTCAACAGGACAAAAACACTTTCTAACACGCTGCTTTACAACAAGCTCACATCACTGTTAAAATAAGGAGGACTTATTGTTTAGCAAATTACGTTTAACATCTGGTTTTCTGTCTGTCTCTGAATCTCTGTTGTTGCTGAGACTTAACGGGAGATGAAAGATGAACTCTTTACATTTTGGGGCTGATCCCACTTATGTTAATATTGTTATCGTAGTGTTTCACTGTTTCCCAAAGCTGAAGATTCAACCTAAAATGTCTTTTTTTTCTCCAGAGAAACAGTCCACAATGAAAAGATCATCAGTTTACTTATTATAGACGACTCAAGAAACCAGAAAATAATCAGATATGAGAACCAGAGAATTTGTACATTTTCTTTTTAAGAATTTCTCAAGTCCATTATTCAATTATCAAAATATTGATATAACAACCTGGTAATTGAAATTTGAAATTGTTTCTGGTTTTGTCAGAAAATAGGAAATAATATCTGAGCGGAGCTGCTTTCAGCTGCAGGTTCAAGTGATGCTTGACAATAAATAAAATAAATAAATAGAATTATTTAATTATTCTTCTATTTCTGTTTAATTTACAAATAAACCTGCACATTTATTTCTTCGTTATTTAGTTTAATTATATATTCAGTCATTTATATATCATACGGACCTCCATGCTTAATTCTATATATTTAACACACAGCGAATAACTAAAAACATTTTGGTGGAGCTCAAAAGTCTTTAGCTGAAGTGACCTGATAATTATTATTCTAACTATTGTTATCATCATTGATATTATTCAGGAAATGACTGAATTGATGATAATGACGTTCCAAATGCTTAACTTTCCTTTCCTTAGATGTCTGGCCTGTTGTTTCTGTCCAGTAGATGGTGTCAGAGAGTAAGTAACGGCCTCTGATTCTCAGGTAAACAGGTTCCAGCTGTGCAGATTTACAACATAAATACTAAACTAAATCATTCAGATATCACTGTATTTTCACTCTTTTTACTGGGAATAAACTACATTAATTAAGACAAATAAAACCAGTCCATTCTCAGCATGTTTTATAATTCACATTGTCTCTTCTCTTCCTTTTTTTGGTTCAGATTTTTTATACAAAATGACAAAAACATAAATATGTTCGTTCCAGTTGTCTCAGTTTTTGTTGGTTTTATTATTAAATAAAAACATTAAATAAAATTAAATCCATGTATATGAATGGAACAGAAAATTCTGTAAATCACTGGATTTGTGTGAAATTTATTGAAGTTTTCAGAATTTAATTTACAGTATCTGACGGGTTAAGTTTTTCTCCAAACACTTCCATGTAAAGTTTGCATTATATATTATATATATTGTATGAAAACTGGCAAAACTCTTCTGCTGATAAAGACCATGAGACGACAGAAAAGGCAAATAAGCAAAGATCCAGAAAAAGAAAGAACAAATCACACACAGGCTTTATGTATCTCAAAATATCTCCACTTTGATAAAGTAAAATATTAAAATGCTCTCACATGTATTTAGTGATTCAAACAAATAACATAATATAAAAAAGTACATTTATCTGATGATACTTCTGTACTTTTACTGAAGTAGTATTTTAAATTCAGGACTTTTACTTGTAATGGATTATTTTTAGACAACAGTATTTCTACTCTCACTGTGGTAAAGTGTGTGTGAGTTTTATACGTTCTGTGTGTGTGAGAGAGATCATTAATGTCAGTAATTGTCCCGTTCATCACATCTGTACTTGGCTACAAACCTGATGTTCAGAGGTGCTGAGCTGAGATCATGTGACCAGGCCGCGGGGTCAATCTGCTCCAGATGATGCAGAGAGTTCAGAGTGTTGCTGGTTTTCTTAGTGAAGCTGGGATTTAAACCCGAGTTAATCCCAACTGAAAACAGCCCGCTGCTCTCTGCTCTCCTGGGCTCCTGGATAAATACCCACCAATTAGAGGTGTCTGGGATCTGGGCTGCAACTAACGACTATTGTTAAAACGGATTAATCTACTGATTACTGAAACAATAAATCAATTAGTTGTTTGGTTCATAAAATAGGGTAAAATGTCGATCACTGTTTCCCAAAGCTGAAGATTAAATGTTTATCCAGAACAACAGCCCACAACCAAAAGATCATCAATTTACTATTATAGAAGAATAAATAAACCAGACAATATTCAGATTTGAGAAGCTGTAAGCAGAAAATTTAGACATTTAAAAAAAATGACTCAAACTGATTAATTGATTATCAAAATAGTTGGAGATTGATGTAATAGTTTGAAACTATTTGATAAATCAACTAAATGACTGCTAGTTGCAGCTCTACTTGACAGTTTAAAGGTAACAACTCTGATTTTCACTGCTTTTTCATCTTGTTCTATTTGTCAAGTAAAACTTTATTGATTTAACCTAAAATGTATGCATCTTATAGATGAGAAAAGAAACAAGAAAATAATCAGATTTGAGAAGCGTGAACCAGAGAATTTGAACATTTTCCTTTAAAAAAATGATACAAATCTATTAATTAATTATCAGAATAGTTTGTGTTTACAGTTGGTAATAACTGATTAATCAACTAATCTTTGCAGCTCTAATGTGTGTGTTAAACTCACATTAATCAGACTGAAACAAATCAAACATTGAATGTAAATATTCTGCAACATTCTGTATTTTTCATTCTCAATTAATCTTATTAAGTGTGTTTGTGTGAATCAAAGCAAATATATAAATTATTCCTGTCTATAAAAAACATGTATGTGTTCTTTCATTACCATGAACACACACTGTAGTTTATTTTAACTCACACACATACTTGTTGGTTACCAATGTTTTTTGCATCTCTGCTGAAACTGCAGCGATGAAATGTGTTTTTAATTGAACTGTCTGAAAATAGTCGCCACTAGAGCTCTGTTTCCTCCCATTTGACAGAAACTCTGGTGACAGCGTTTTTTGAGGAAAGGACCCAGCTGTTTAAAAAAACGAACGGCTGTGATTTGGTGCAGGGCTGGATCTGTGGCTCAGTGTTTTCTCTTCTGCTGCTGCAGGTAAACGGAGCCTTTTTAGCTCCGGTCCGTGCGAGGCTGCGTGTTGAGTCCATTATCAGGGCGGTGGGGGAGTTCTAAGGCAAACGGGAAATTACATGCAAGACAGCACAAGCTGGAGGGGAGGACAGAAAAGCTGGGGAGGCTGGGTCTGTGCTGCGGAGGCTTACTGTAGGAATGTTAATCCTCCTAATGTATTACAGTTGGAGGAGGAGCAGGACCACAGGCTGGACCGGGAGGAGGGGGAGCAGGAAGTGGAGGAGCCATGTGCTAGGAACGTTTGACTTTATTTGTTTCAAACTCCTGAAAAACTCAGGTCCTCCTTCACTTGAGTCTAAACGTACCAGTTTAAACTAATTTGTGTCAGTAGTAATATGGGATTGTATTGCTGCCACCATGTGAAGCGTTTCACAATGTTACATGATTCACAAATAAATATAACGTGGTTTATGAATTCAAAAACCTTTAACAAGTGAATGCATCTTGTTTTGCAAATATAAAACGTACTATTCTACAAAGAACAAGCATCGAGGGCATTACAGATATACATAAGAAAAGCTAAATGTCTCGAACGTCCTTGCCTGGTGGCCATCTTGCCACAAACAAACAGTCTGACCTGATGGACTGAACATAAGGGGGGATCAGAACAAACTCAAATACTCTGATCTCACTAAAAACTTGACAGATTTACATACATTCTGGTTTCTTACAAATGTTATTTTGCAGTGTCCTAACTACATCTGATGTTTATAACAAACCAAACCGTTTGAAGAACAGTTGAAAAGTGAGCAAGTTTTGGTCATTTAAAAGAACTGCGCCATTAAAATACATCGTTATGGGTGAGTGAGCTGCCTATGGCAAGATGGCCGCCAGTGTGGACATTCGACTCTATTGACCAGCAGCGTGGATCAGACATCAAACCTTTCTTATATCTATGGTATTATAAACATGGATATGGTGCCGCCCCTCAGCAGCATGAAGATTTTCCCAGTGGCCACTCATTGTACTGCAACAAAAAATCCCCAAAAAGAATTTTACCCCTAGATTGAAATAGTAAAAGAGAAGCTGGTGGAAACTGTTGTTAGGACAGCCCCAACTATAACCCTTTTAATTACTAATGTTTGTATTCTATATTCCTATATTTTTAGGTCAAGGACTTTTTATCCATCAACGGTCAGAAAAGCTCTAGAATAATCTCATTTCTCCAAATGTTGTTTGCTATGGTTGGCATTAAGTGAATTAAATGACTCAAAGTTGAGTTTTGTTGAAACCTGGAAGTCAGTAACTTTTTCAGCGTATGCACCAGGTGAGTGACTTCCATTGAAATGAACCATCAGGTTCTTTTTATATACTGATTTAAATACAGCACTGTATTCTGCAACGTTACAGCATTTCAATTTGCGGCACAAAATAAGTAATATACAGATGAGTTTGGGTGTTTTGCTGGAGAAAAATTAAATGTTAACCGAACTTTATTTCATTGTTACGATGATATATACGTAAAATACGAAGCATCAGTGCAGCAGCTACATTAGCGTAGCTGGCTTGAATAACAGGGGACTTTCATTGTGACAAATTTGGAAGCTGAAGTCAGCGTTTACTGTGATATGTTTTCCAGTCGATGAGCTGTGGTGAAGTTATGAGCCGATGACAATGAGAAGAAGAACTCAAACTTGTTGATCATGGCTGGTTGTGGAGTTCACTTAGCATTTATTTTTTCTCCAGCAAAACACACCAACTCACCCGTTAATTACTCATTTCCTTCAATGTTTGCCTCTGCTTCAAACTGAAATGCTGTCGTACAGTAAATTACTGCTCCCACTAATCCTTCCTCGCTTCCAATTTTGATAATCTAATTACATGGCAACAAAATATTATACGCATAAATGTTGATTTGCTAAATCCTCCCCCACATGGTTTGCACTTAAAAATGAACCATCTCTGTTTTTAAATACATCTTAAAAAGGCAGAGGCTAAGAAACACTTTTTCTTTTGTATTATTTTTTATATTTATTTAATTTGTCATTGATATCATTTTCAGTTATTTCCCTTGCAGGTATGTTACATATCAGCTATTTTTTGATGGGTGCAGGACAGGATGCGTGGTTAAGATATTCATATGTATAAAATGAATGGGTTACTATTTTATACTGTTAAAAAATGTGAAGTTTAAACTGATACAAATTTCTATTAAAAAACAAACAAACTTTGCTTCCATTTTATGCATTTAAACAGACTCTGATGTCTCCAGATGTTGTGGAGGGTGAAATATTCAGGGAATTTGCAAATCTGCATAAATATGATCTGCAAAGAAAAGTGCCACGTTTATTTTTTACTAGATTTTTTGAGACATGTTTTATATAATGCGTATGTTTTACAATTGGAAAACAAGATGTATTCATTTATTCAAGGTTTTTGCATTTGTTAACCACATATTTACCTGTGAATCACATTATTTGTTAATCATGTGACATTTGTGAAGCATCTTTCATTTGTTTGCAACAAGGTGGCAACAATAAAACTTTATAGACAGTAATAAATGCTTAAAATTAACAGTTTAATGGTGTAAACTGCAGAATTGTGTTTTTACTTCGGTTGTCTGCTGTTTGACCCTCAGTGAGGTCACTAAGTTTGTCAGAATTGTGGATGAAAGGAAACAAAAACTCAACTTTATGCTCAAAGGCAACATTTATCTTTGAAAACAAAAAATCTGCAATGTGTTAAAAGTGGAAAACAGTAAGAGGTGTTTTAACTTAAGAGATGTCATTGGTGCATTATTTCTGCCTTCAGAGGTGTTGTTTGTGAGTTTTTGGTCTTCTGTGACATTGTTTTTGGTCTGTAGAAGTGTTGGCGGGTGCATTTTTTGACTTCAGAGATGTCGTTGGTGTGGGTTTGGTCTTCATAGGTGTTGTCCGTGTGTTTTTGGTCTTCAGAAGCATCGTTGGTGCGTTTTTAATCTTTAGAGATGATGTCGGATGCATTTTTCGCCTTCAGAGCTGTTGTCCATTGTGTTTTCGATGTTTCGATGATTTAAAAATCAAATCCTGAAGTAATCGTCCATATTCTCTGCTCTGATTGGCTGGAGGTGTGACGGTTGAACAGCTGATCCATTTGTCTCGGGCAGAACTCAGCAGTTAAAACTGGACCAGAACATTTTAATATTTTAAATGAAGATGATTTCCTGTCAGCGTTGGAGTTTTTCTCTGGACCTGCAGAAACCGCCTGGAGTTGGTTTGACTCGATCACCTTCTCACCTTCACGTCTGGAACCCAGTCCTTAAATCAGACCTGTAATTAACTGCTGAGAGTGTTTCCCACTTTAAATATGTTGAGCAAACAGCTCATAAAGTCTCAGCAGGAGTCACTTAGTTTAGTTAATAACTTTGGGAGCTTGTATCAGTCAGGTGTAATTTTTTTCTAATCCCCGACAGGAACCAGCAGTATAAACGCAGTCTGTGAATCACTGTTTCCAGCAGTAATTACCATGAAGCTCTTTTCTGCTTCAGCCCTAATTAGACTCAGAACATCCCTCGTTTCATTAGTCCACCTCCTCCCAGACAATAATCCACCGTATCAATGAGGAATAATCGGATTCAAATACACTGAACTTCCTCGAATTATAACCAGGAACCAGCAGGTTTATGGTCACAGGTCAGAAAAGAGTCGTTCAGTCGACCCCGGACATGAATCTCTTAATATTTTATTATTCACTCATCAGCGGCAGCATTTTCATATTAGATTCGATGTGGATAATCCTGCATAATCAGTGTTAAAATTGACTGACTTCAGCATCATGTGATTATCGTTCTGCTGAGATTAAACTAAAAGTGGCTGCAGCAGCATGAGTTTATTTCCTCAGAAAACGGTTTACTTCACTTCAGACGCTGTCATCTTGTTGGTTTAATATCTGATAAACTATATAAAAAATATATAAAAAAATACAAACCGTAAATCAACTGTTGTTCTGAAACTAATGAAATTATGTTCAATGATCTACAGTTGGATTAGATTTTCCTACAATCAAAGTATTTTAATCAACACTTAAATAATCACTGATTAAAAAATAAGTTATTAAATTCATTACTCACTAATTAAGTTTTTCCAACCTATTTTCCACATTATTTAAAATAATTTTTAGTTTTATTTATTTAACCATAATTACAGCCAATTTCAAATAAATGATTTGCTTAAATAACATTTTTTTTTTAATTTTTGTTCATGGTTTTGTAAAAACAAAAAAAGTTTTTACTTTTGTTTTAAAACAATTTAAATAAATTTCAATTTCAATTACACAATATGGAGATAATTACCAACATTATTACTATAATTATTATTACTATTATTATCAGCAGCTGTTAATGAAAGATATGTTGGAAGATAAATATGATAACTTCATTTAAATCTAAATAAGTTCAGACATTATCTGATGAGATATGTTGATGTAATAATGTTGGTAATTATATCAACTTAATATTGTGTCATTTAAACAAAAAATCCTGTATCAATTTATAAAAAATACAATTAAAATTATTTCAACTCATGAATTCTTCTTAAAGCTTCAACTTAAAAAGCTAAAAACTACTGAAGACAATTTAATTAGAGCAATTTTAAGCGAATAATTAAGTCGATGTGACAAAAAAGTCCTTTTTTATTAATGTGTTGGAGCCCAGGTAATTATTGTCAATGAAAATTAACATGATCACAAACTAGAATTGAAAAAATCTGAAATGAAATGAAAATAAATGCTAAACTTTACACAAAGAAAAATTAATTTGAAATTAACTATAGGGTAAATGTTCTTAGATTCAGTCTTTGTCAACTTATTTCAGCTCTCAGTTTTGTTAATCTATGAACCTCAGTAAATACACACAAAAAACTGAAACTAATAAGAACTAAACTAAAAGTAATGAAAAATGAACTCAATCTAAACACTTGTGTTTATTATCAGTTAGTGTTGATTAAAACAGTTTGTAGTAAAATCCAGTTCATTGACTGATGTCTAGGCTGTTGAAGATAATTTCATCAGAAGTTGATTAATGTGTGTTTGGTTTGTAGAGTTGATGTGAATCTGTCTGGCGGAGGGGGCGTGGCCTAAATGGCGGCTGCAGGTGTCCTTTAACCTCTATTAAAGGTACAGTTGGGACTGTGTGTGTGTGTGTGTGTGTGTGTGTAAAGTAGCACAAAAATGCACCTTGCATATTACATCATTAGACTATTAATTATTGTCACTTTAATGTTTTATGTTGTGTGGCATTAGTCTGTCAGTAAAAACTTTGTAGAACATTTCACTGGTTTTCTCATTAATTCCTGAGAAATGTCGCATTCATTTATTTTGATAATATCAGATTAAATAAAACTGTCTGAATGTTTCATAAAAAACAGATATGATTAGATATTCTCTTATTCCACCTGCTATTTCGTTCTTTCGTTTTTTCTTTCTTTTGTTCGTTCTTTCTTTTTCTTTCTTTCTTTCTTTCTTTCTTTCTTTCTTTTCTCTGTCTTTACACTATCGATCTGGAAGAACACAATCAGTGATATCTTCAGCTCAGTCACAGAACAACTTTTCCTTTCTGCCTATTTCTGTGTAATGAGGTTTTAATACAGTAGATTAATAGAGGAAATATGATCTGGTGGTCTGAAAACCACAGGACTTTCTCAGATATCAGATATAAAAGCTCCAGAGCTGTTTCTGTTAGAGGCGTGTGATCAGACAGTCAATTCTCTTTTAAAAATCACTACAGTCAGTTTAATCAATGACATTCTGAACATTAACCCTCTATTGCATAATGTTACCATAAGGCAACAATTATTTTATCTTAATTTTGTCTAAAAAGCTGTGATATAAAATCTGTTTTTACAGCTAGGCGTGAAAAGGGGGCTTTTATTTTTTAAGGACATACGATTATGAGGTCACATGACTAAAATATCCTGTTTGCTAATGGACATTTGACATGTGAGCGTCATTGTCTCACAACCAATGTTTCACCAAATTAAAAAAATTAATTATTATAGATATTATCTGTCCTTTTGACTATCATAGCGTGAAACTCTCTTGAAGCTATGTGCTATATGTTTTTTTAATATATTTATTATTTAGGCCTTTTTAACTAATAAAAACATTCTAAACATTTCTTAACCATATCTACGTAATAATTCATGCAATAGAGGGTTAACTAGATCACGTTAATGAGATTGAAGCTGTTTTAATTCGGTTTGATAAAACTCATATGTCTGTTACCGTATTATCTGCGGTATATTTGGTTCTCCGGTCTAAGATCAGAGTTGCAGCAATAAAACTTGTGTCTGTGGTGAGTTTACCTAGAAGCGAGCGCAAAGGAAGAAGAACAACAGTGGAAATGTCGGAGCAATAAACAGTCGCGGGGCTGATGGGATTGATGGGCTGCTAACCCCTCGTTTGTGGCTCCGCTGGGACACTTCGCTCCTGGAGGCGTTATGTAATCCTGGCGCTGGCTGCGCTGGGCTCTGTGAATTCCTGCTGTGTTACTGGATATCCTGCGGTCACCACTCGGACTGTAGGTCAAACATATCAGTGAGCGGCATCGGGAACATCTATATCTCCCCCTGCCCGCTACTCACTTTCATTAGTGTTGTCATGGAAGTGAGACGGCGTTTCCATGGCGGCGCGCATCGTGTTTTGTCCCGTGTTGTCAGCAGCTATAGATCAGAGATATGAAGGACGTGTGCTGCTCAATGTGAAAAGTCCAGTAGTTGATAAAAACGGATCCTTTAATTGGTTCTTTAATGAGACAAAGCAGGCTACACCAGGAAAAAAAAAGCTTGTTTTTTGTTATAACAACTGCACTCTTACATATATTTTTACAGTCATGGACTCCCTTTGTATAACACCACACAAATCTATATACTCAATGGCTTTTTAGAGTTTTTCTTGAAAAAGATGCTGATATTCTGGTATAGTTTCGGTAAATTGTGTCATTCTCACCTCCTGCCCGACCTCTGACCTTCGAGGGGAGAGGAATTAACAATAAGGTTTAAAGTTCCTAAAGGTTCTGCTCGACCTCAGCCTTTTGTTTTTTGAAGAACATGCTTTTCTCATCTTTAAAGTACTACGTTTTCATATATTTTTTTGTCACATACAAAACAGAAAAAAGTCCATTATATACATCCTCCATGTGTCCCACAGTGAACCTCAGGTCCTTTTCCTGCTAAACGGGAGAGTTGATGTTCGTGGGCCGAGATGTCGCCCGCCAGTCTAGTCGAAGCATCCATGTTTCATTACCCTCGTTTCTATGTTTACTCTAATCATGCAGTTCAAAAAGAAGGAAAAAAAAATGAATATGAATAATAATCTTTAAAATCCTTTGAAGCGGTTGGTCAGTTGAGCGACAAAGTCTCGGAGATTCCTTTGAAGCGCGGTGGTCCATCGGGTCTGTTTGTTGTGTCAGCGGTGGATTATTCTCAAGGCCGCAGCCGTGAAGTGGGCGATCGGCGACTTTAACAGCTGGTCGTTGGGGGTGGGGGGTTGGGGGGGAAAACGCCGCCACCGCCGCGGTCCTCCCCGCTTCATACCGGCCGGTCCACGGCGTACTGGCAGGGGCTCAGGTTGGACACGGGGTTCTGCACGGTCGGGTAGGCGAAGTTGGTGTGCTGCTTGGCCTTGAGCCGCAGGCTGGCCAGGCTGGAGTTGCAGGTGTCTCTGTACATGTAGGGGCTGGCCGTGGTGGCGTAGGGGCAGGTGGCTGCCGTCACCGCCACCGAGTTGAGCGCCGTGGGGCTGTTCAGGTTGTTGAGGTTGCCCAGGTTGTTGAGGCCCGCGGCAGGAACCCCGGCCACCGCCGACGGGACCATGCTCGAGGCCATGTTCATGGAGGGGATGGAGCTGGGGGGGGAGAACATGGGCTGGGACGACAGGGGGCTTACATTCATGGAGTTGAAGAAGGGGAAACTCTTGGCCGACAGCGGGCTGCTCGCCAGGCTCTTGGTGGCCCAGTTGTTGTAGGAGTAGCCCGTGTACATGTCGTCGTACGGCTGCATGAGTCCGTTGAACTGGGCGCCAAAGCCGTTTTTGCACAACTCCGCCTGCTGGTTCCTCTCCCGCTTCCTCCACTTGGCACGACGATTCTTAAACCAAACCTGAGGAGGAGAAGAACAGTTTGGGTTAGGGTTTCTCTCTCTTACAGCCTTTGAAACATAGTTTTATCTCTTGAACATGACATATTTATTAGAGGTACAATGATTAGTCATTTAATTAATTGGTTGCCAACTATTACATTAACAGCTTAAGCCCCAGTCTTATTCTTTCAGTTTTCCTGCTATAAATGATAATAAATATTCTGACAAATCAGCCCCAAAAAACTTGAAATAACCTAAATTATCTGAAATGCAAAGTTCGAGTTCAGCAGCCAAATCAACAGCTCAAATCTAAAATAAATATCAAAGCAGTGGTTAGTTGCTTCCTTACTACTGATATTATATTACAAATGTTCTTATTGTATTGATGATGTGGATATTGATGATATATATTGATGCTGTAACAGTAACATTATGTTTTACTACAGATAAAAATACTTATTTAGTGTTGGAGCTGATGTTTTCTCATGCAATATATGAATAAAACTCAATGCTGCCACCGTTTTTGATTTTAACGGGTTAAACACCAACTGTTTAAAAAAATGTAATAAATCTGAATCATTTTTAAGAAGAAAATGTCCAAATTCTCTGGTTCCACCTTCCAGCTGAAGCTTACAGTAGTGCTAATGGCCATAATAAAGAAAGAAGGGAATTGCAGTTATGGGAAATGGACACAATGAAAAGCTGTTATGAAAATAATTCAAACTGATTAAAAAATACAGGTGTTGAATGCATGAAGAAAGGAAAGAACTCAACATATTCTCACAACTTTTGAATTCAACAAGGAATATATAGACTGAAAATAAAGTTATTTTTAAATGATTTCCCCCTGTAACAATCAGAGAGTAAAGACAGACTCATCCAGAGCATCCTCAGCCTCTAATACTCAGTAATATCCTGTGCATATGTATCCAGAGTTTTAGAAGACGTAATGATCCCAGAGAGTAAGTTGAAGTGTATCATCAAACAGTGATATTAGGAAGGCTTATTAAAACTAATCAG
This sequence comes from Lepturacanthus savala, assembly GCA_030544235.1. Classification (NCBI taxonomy): domain Eukaryota; kingdom Metazoa; phylum Chordata; class Actinopteri; order Scombriformes; family Trichiuridae; genus Lepturacanthus; species Lepturacanthus savala. Next base: position 5,957,859 of record CM060478.1, read on the forward strand.
TGACTTATTTGAATAGTGAGATCCCAATGAAAGAAATGTCAGTGAAGGGCAATCTGCACTTTGTCATTTCATGCTCCTATATTTGGAGGATATGAGTTGGATTAAAGCGTTAGTGGAAAATCTAAATTGAGGATTTTTAGAAATGAAAACTGTGCCGAGTTAAGATCTGGACAAACGAGACAAAAGCCGTCATCATCTCCAGCTGCTATAAACAGGTCTTAAATCAGACATTTACTGTTTATTCTATGTCACCGTTCATGTTTGTCTGTTGATGTAAATCTTCTGTCAGAATTCTACACTTCAGCAGCCATATATTCTATAGTCTGAAGGTTTGTACACAACATTTGATTCATAAAAACCCTGTTGACTAGTAACGCTTTTGTCTTATTATTGGAGTCACATTCATGTTCAGTGTAGAGCTGCAACTAAGGACTATTATGATAGTGGATTAATCTATTGATTATTGATTGTTTGGTTCATAAAATGGTGTAAAATGTTCGCAAAGCTGAAGAATTAACCTAAAATGTCTTTTTTTCTGTTTAGATCATCAGTTAACTATTATAGAAGACTTAAGAAACCAGAAAATAATCAGATCTGGGAAGCTGGAACTAGAGAATTTGGACATTTTCTTCTTAAAAATGACGAATGATGAAATTAATCAGTTATCAAAACAGTTGGTGATGGTTCCTGAGCAAGTCATCAATCAATCAGAGATTTTTCTTTGGATAAAAAACATCAATATCATTAGTGAAACTCTACTGTGAGTAAATAAGGTCAGTTCATAATAGAAGAAGAAAAAGCCAACCTGTCTCATCTTCATCAGCATATGTACTTAGAAAATCCCTCATTTGCATATTTAAACAGAAGAATTCAGAAAACTTGTAATAATATAAAACCAATAGTCTTAAAGTAAGAAATCAGCTGTTAAACGTGTCTCACCCGAACCCAACTACAGGTGCATCTCAAATAATTAGAATCGTAATGACTCTTAATATGATACTCTTAATATAATATAATATGAGTTTCATTTTCAACAAAATCAACAAAAAAAGCTTTTTCATGATATTCTCATCATATGAGCTGCGCCTTTACAGCCCTGAACCTGCAGCCAGTTGCTCTTCACTCTCTTTTTTATGAGTTTGACATTAAATCATTGTGTATAAAGACGTTATCACTTTAATCCTCATAACCCTCTGCAGGTCATGGTTTGTTGACTCTCGGTGTCAGTGTGCAGCCTGGCGGACATGTTGTGTATCATCCAATCCTCTGTTATTATAGTAACAGAATGCTGTTGACCATTAATATGAGTTTAAAGTGCATGACTCCGACTTTTCCATCGCGCTCGGTGACAACAGGGGAACCCCCGCAAAGGACCTAGCTACCAGATCTTTACACTGAAGGTCAAGGTTATTCTGGACCCATCGGAGGACTAATACTTTATACTTCATGCTGCGTACTCTATACTTCCTAGTGGGTACTAGCTCTGCAAACACAGGAGCCTGATCCTCTTTGATGGAGTCAGAGGGTTAAAGCTGCAGCTGATGATCACTGAGGACCAGAAGAGGAAAGGAATGAGTACTGTCTAGTGTTATTTTGAGGTACTTGAGTATTTCCATAAGATAATACTTTATACTTCACTCCACAACATCTCAGAGTAGAGATGAGTACATTTATCTGCAGCTTTAGTTCCTTCAGATGAAGATTTGACTTAGTGATAGGGCCAGTGACAAATAATGGTTCACAGAGAAATTAAAAAAAAAAAAAAAATACAGTTTTAAAAATAGAATGTCAAAAAAGAATGTTAAATTGTAAATATTTAACCCACCTAGAATAAAAAAAACTAGTTGATGCCATTTTTTTTTTATTTCTAAAAACATTTTTAGGGGTTTAACCATCTCATCTTAACTTTTTAGGGCAACATCACATGACATTTTTGAAATTATCCTGATAATATATGAAGCTTTAAAATCCGGCAGAGGTTAAGGTGAAACCAGTGGTTTCAACCTTTGAGTCTCTTGTCACCTTACAAACAGCAGAGTGTAGTCGGTTTCAGTTTCACATGACTTTCCCATTAATCATCTCAGGACCCCTCACATGTATCTGCTGACCCTTTGGAGGGGCCCTGACCCCTATGTTGGCAACCACTGGACTAATCGAGCTAACTGTATATAAAGTAGTTAAAGTAGCTCCACCTCCAGCAGCTACAACAGTAACATGCTGCTAAACACTGATGCTGCACATTAATAATCTGATGATGTCACAGAGAAACATAGATCAGTTACAGACTAAACCAACACTACATCTACTCATAATACTACTATAATATATATATATAATAATCTGCATTTCATTTATTTTTTGTTGACCGATTATAATTATTATTTTTACTCTCAAGTCTCCTGTTTCTAACAGTGTCATCAGTCATGTTTCTAACTAGCTGCTGAATGTTTCTCTGTGTTCAGGCTCATTTCGTTGGTTTCTATGGAAAATATTTATGTCTTTAGCTGCTAAATGTTTGAGTTTGTTCAGCGGCTCGTGACAGGGGGGAAAGTGTAGAAGCCTGTTAGAGCCACATATATGAAAAGAGGAGAATAAAGTTGAAATGTCGAGAATAAAGTGGACGTTTCAATAAATAAATCAAATATATGGCCGCTTGTATAAACACCTTGAGAACATTAGTATTAATAATATTACTATACAAATATCAGGACTTGAAAAATGTTGGTGCTATATTTATTTCCAGCTTAAAAAAGAAAATATTTCAGTCCAGCGCTGTGGTCCAGACTGAAATATCTCAGCAACTGTTTGTTCAGACATTCATGGTCCCCAGAGGAGGAATCTGCTGAATGTTGAGCAGCAGTCGGTCAAATAACATTCAGAGACCTGGTTAAACTGCTCAGATCAGATAGAAACTATTAAATCATGAAATAAACAGTACAGTATAAACAGAAAAATGGTAAATGTTAGTGTGTTTGCTTGGTTTGTTGGAGACGAGGACTAACGTCTATTCTGATTAATCTATGAATTATAAAAACATTTAATCGATTAGTTCATAAATGGTGTAAAATGTTGATCGCTGTTTCCAAAACCGACGATTCAATTTTTGTCCCGACCAACAGTCCAGAACCCATAGATCAACAGATTATTATTACTATAGGAGATGTAAGAAACCAGAAAATTATCACATTTGAGAAGCTGGAACCAGTGAATTCTGACATTTTCTTCTTAAAAATGACTCGGCGATTAATCGATCATCAAAATAGTTGGTGATTGATGTAATAGTTGGCAACTAATTAATTAATCGACTCAATGACTAGTTGTTTGCAGCTCTAATTGACAGTAACAGTAGAATAAAGCTTCAGAATTTTTTAATAACTGCTGATTTTCACTGGTGTTGCATCTCGTTCTATTTGTCATTAGTAACCCTTTATTGATTTTCTAGTATTTGAGCTGCAATTTCTTCATAAAAATAACTCAAATTGATTAATCAAAATAGTTGATTATTAATGTAGTAGTTGGTAACTCATTGATTTCTTGTTGCAGCTCTAACATTAATGTGGATGTTAGCTTTTATCTCAGTAAATTAGCACAAAAGCTGTACTAAATTTTCGACGAGTGAATAAACTGTTTGCAGCAGCAGCAGCAGGTGACCTGCATCACGGAGCTGATGGGTGTGATCGATCTGTTTCGTGCGGCTGCAGCGCTGCATGAACTCATCTGACAGGTGACGTGTTGTGTCCTGCAGGAATCTGCTGTGTGTGGTGAGGAGCCACGATGGCCGTTAGAAACCAGACAATGTGTGGTCTGTTGTCCTTTCAAAATAACAACCGGGGAGTGCTGCTATGTGACCTTTCATCCAGCCAACATTAATTTGATCCATTACTTGTCAGGCGGGCGGGCGATTGTATTGTGGGCCGTCAGAATGCGTGTCCTCCTGCTGCATATAGCTGAGGGAGCAGAGTGCCGGGCGTGGCCGCACGCCGCCACACATCTGACATTCAGCTGCAGCGAAGCTACCAAACACACACACACGTTTATACTGTGACATCCACAGCAACACAGATCTGCTGATTTAAAACCCAGTACAGGAAACGTGTTGAATCCTCCAAAATAAAATCCTGCTTATAACTGTTCTTCCTTACTGGAGTACATAAAGCACCTAATTATAATACCATCAACGCGTCACGTGACATGCTCATATATTTCACTTGTTTAAAGACAAAGTAAACATTCATCTATTTTTAGAACAATACATTAGAATGAATCGAAGGATGCAACATAAGAGGCTGCGTCATCAATCAAAGTTAACATTTCTTCCAGCAAGAAAGGCAGAGGATGACCAGGAAAAGAGGAGGAAAGGTGGGAATTGTAACATGCTAAGAGAATGAGAAAAATAGTGTCAATAGAGATGCTAACCTGTAACCTGCTGTAAACGTGCGTAACATGCAATGAATGTGAATATTTTAAGGTCATGTTCAGTCACAGTATGAATTATCCATTAATAATAGGAGAGGATTTGGATGTTGGATGGATATAGGTAGTAAATAATGTGAGTAAATATGGCAGCATATTAGGTCTATATATATATATATATATATATATATATATATATATATATATATATATATATATATATATATATATATATATATATATATACACACACACACACACACACACCAGTGTATGTGGTATGTTGTTGACCGTGGTAAATCCTGAAAGCCGTGATTCTGTGTAATAATCAACATTTCACTTTCTAAATGGTTGGAAAAAAAACACTGAACTTTTTTCCTGATATTCAAATTATTTAAGAGATTATCTGTGTGTGTGCATGTGTCATTGAATGTGTCTTTTTATGTGCATGCGTGTGTCTCTCTTTCAGTGTGAGTATGTTATTTCTCTCTCTCTCTGTGTCTCTGAGGGTGTGTGTCTCAATGAGTGTGTGTGTGTGTGTGTCTCTCTTTGTGAGTGTGCGTCTCAATGTGTGCGTGTCTCTATCAGTGCGCATGTGTGTCTCAATGAGTGTGTGTGTGTTTCATTCAGTGAGTGTGTGTCTCAGTGAGTGTGTGTGCTCTTAATGAGTGTCTCTCTCTCTCTCGGTGTGTGTCTCTCAGTGAGAGTGTGTCTATGTGTCTTTCTGTATGTGTGTCTCAGTGTGTTCGTGTCTCTCTTTCAGCATGTCTCTTTTGTGTGTGTGTGTGTGTGTGTGTGTGTGTGCATGCGTGCGTGTCCCCACCCTGACGCGGGCCTCGGTGAGGTTGGTCCAGACAGCGATCTCCTCCCTGGTGCTCATGTCGGGGTATCTGTTCCTCTGGAACGTGGCCTCCAGCTCCTGCAGCTGCTGGCTGGTGAAGTGAGTTCTCTGCCGCCGCTGCTTCTTCTTCAGGGAGCCGTCGTCAGCGCCTGACTCGTCCAGCTGGTTCTGGTGAGACTTCTCTGTGTCTGAACAAACAATCACTGATTAGTGATCAATATAATACAGATCAATACAACAGTACCTCATACATTATCAGTCTGAGAATAAGAACATACAGTTACTGTTTGTATTGATCCTCTAATAGTGAGACATTAGAGCTGTTCTCCCCTGGTTGTCGACTCTTTCACTCATTTCCAATAATCAATAAGTTCATTTCATCAATAAATGTATTGATGTAAAATTATATTAATGTAAACTTAGAGGTCTGCACTTGCAGTAAAGCAGAAATGGTCTGTTCAACTGTTCAGGATATAAAGAATCCAGAAGGAACCAGGCAGGGTGATTAATTAGGGAGTCAATTTAATGGTAGACATGTAGTTGTGTAGTTGTAGATTTATATGTGCGTAGTTGTAGGTGTGTAGTTTATGGGTGTTTAGATCTATGTGTGTAGGTGTAGATGTGTAGTTGTCTAGTTTTGTAGGTGTCTAGTTGTAAAGTTGTCTGTGTCTAGTTGTAGTTGTGTAGTTGTAGTTGTGTCCAACAGACAGTAAGTGTATATAACTGTGGTCTCCTCCAGCCTGTTTATTATGGCCAAAGTTCAGTTGAGACCTACAAACAAACAGCAGCAGCTTCTCGATTCTCCACAGAATAAAACTATCAACACTGAAACATGACCGAGACACTTTCTGCTGCTTCATCTGCTGAACTCACTGGATGATATCATCAGATCTGAAATCCATCCATCCAATCATCCCTCCCTCCATCCATCCCTCCTCAGGCTGCAAAATGACAGCATATCACTGAAGGAGCCAAGAGAGAGAGACTGATTCCAAACTCCACCTAATACAGTCAGAGCAGCAGCAGTGATTTTCAGTGTTAGCACCAGCAGCAGAGTTAGCAACAGCAGCATTGTTAGCAGCAGTAGAATTAGCAGCAATGTTAGCAGCAGGAGTGTTTTCAGGCCCACATCCCCGTGCTGGTCCTGCCGACTCCCCTGTGCTGGTCTTTCCCTCCCTGCAGTCCGAGGACCTCACAGACAGGAGTGAAATTAGTTGGGCAGTTAATCCCGGGATCAGGCTTTTGTGTGGTACGGGTCGGGCTGTGTTTGGCGAGGGCTTAGCTCTCTGGGAGCAGTTGGAAATGATCAGCGGGTTTAAAAAGAGGCTCTGCAGGGCCACCGCAAAACCAATAAGGCCGGAGCAGGCTGTTATCTGCAGTAAACTGACACTGCGTAAGCTGCACTTACAGCCAGAGTCTGACACAATACACAGAAAAGCTGAGCTTTGTTATAGAGCAGCACGGACCAATCACACAGCTCACTGACAACAACTCACCACGCCAACAAGCTTTTAACCAAATCACCTTTAACCCATTAATGACTCACCACTTTCACAAAGTGAAGGAAACACGACGTGAGGAAACGGTGAAGACCTCAACATGTTGGAGTTCACTTTTTGATCAGGTATTAACTGGGAGACTAAGCTGATCTTTTCTTTATTAAACGTTAATGTGACTTTATGAACATCAGCTGTAAACCAGATCAAAGCTCAGATTATTCTACATTCATGTTTAAAGGTTCAAACATTTGATTAAACTATGAACTCTCATATTTGTTTAGGTAAAAATAATGTTTTATTAAAAGTAATTTATATCAAGACAACATGTTTCAAACATTTAACTAACTCAGAATTAATTCTAAATGTTTTCAAATGGACTTTGAGGGAGAAACAGGACATTAAAGAAACGTCAAACTTCACTTAAAACAAGTTCTGTAAGACACTTTAAACTCCTCTGTGGACATTAATGAACTACCAGAAGAACAGAGAATTCTGAATATTTTCCCCCAAAGTAATGTTTGGACGAACAAAGATATTTAGTCCAGGTCAGAGTGTTCAAAGTGACTTGTTCTGTTATCGATTAGATCGAACCGTGAGCAGGAGAAAACTCTTAAATTTCCACTAACATGCTGATTAGATTTTCAAACATTTAATGTGTGTAACTGTATCATCAACCTGAGCTGCAGACTATATTACAGCATAAATATCCCACAAATGCAAAGCAGTAGTGACAGCAGTGATGCAGCTCTGTAACCCCACATCTATAGTTTCTGGTTTAAATTAGTTAAAGTTTAACGATGTGATAGTAAAAGATCAGACTGTAGAGTCATGATTATAATGTGTATATGTGTTATGTGTCACTGTTCTGTGTAAAAGGTATAAAGGTGGAAAGAAGTCAGAGTTTCATATTGGTGATCAGCTGTGTTACAGCGTCTGTGCTGACTACACACTGTGTGTGATCTTCTTCTCTTCACTTTATCCTCCACTGCACAGACCACTGCATTTTTTTTCTGAAATCAGCATCTCTACATGTATTCGAGCCATTCCATTCCAGCGTCTTTTGAAATCCAACACATGAACACCTCATTCTGCTTAAAGAGGAACCAGGAATGGAATAAAGTCACCCAAGAACAATGGTAAAGACTGTGGAGAGCATGACAATACATGTGAAAGCTGGGATTAAAAATAAGGGATATTGCATCAAATACTGATTTCTGAACTCTTCTTAAGTGTAAACATTAGTATTATGTTTTAAATGAATTTGATCTTGTTTCTTTGCATTGTTTGAATACATCTGTCATTTGTCATTTTCTGCAAATAAATACTTAGTCTAAATGATATTTTTATTTGGAATTTGGGAGGAAACGTAAGTTGTAGAATCAGAAGAACTGATAATTTTGCAGTGTTCTCTTATTTTTTCAGAGCTGTATAGACATCTGACACACACACATGTCATAACGTCACCTCTCTTAAAACATTAACTGATCGTGGATCTCCTCAGTATTGTTGAGTTTGACTGATTATTTTGCTCAGAACAAGCCGATAAACTTCTGAACAACATTCATTAGCAGCCTGAGTGTCAACCTGCTCTCTGATTGGCTCATATTCCAGCCTCTTGATTGGCTGCACCATCCGTCTATCTGCTTGTATATTAACCGATGTGTCGACAACTGTCAGATATTCACTCACTAATGGATTAAAGTTAAAATGTTCCACAGACAGATGAGACAAGTTACGAGTTACCGATTGAGAAAATATATCTTAATCTGTACGTTGTAATATGTAATCTGCAGATGTTCTTTAAACTGATCATTATTTGAATAACCCCAGGATCTGACTATTTGCTGGAATGTTCTAAAAGAGACAGCCTCAGGTTTTAGTCAGATTCTTCATCCAGAGTTCAGGAGTCTCTCAGGAGTCTCTGAGCTTCTAATAACTGAAAGTTATACTTCCTGTCGATATTATGACCCAACATGGACGTCTGAAAACATCAAAGATGCTCAAGTTCACAAAAATAAATAAAAAAAGAACGAATGAATAAAATCCTGAGGACACGACCTCTAAGTCTGGATTAGAGTAAAATATCACAAACAACCAGTTCAAAGGAAGTAAATCCATCAGATTTAGTGAAGCACAGACTGTAAACATACTGTACATGTGTATTAATACACTAACAATAAACTTTCATCATATTGTGCTGAAGAAGAAAATGCTTTTTTTCTTTAAATCTGGCTTTTACTGAGTTGTATAACTTTTATAACAATTATAGTAATTGGTAAATTTGAAGCTTTTGTTGTGAAAATCTAAATTAGATTAATGGCACTTATATTTATGTGACGTCAGCAGCTCCTTCAAAATAAAAGCTTTCTTTGTGATATCGGTCAATAAAGGTTCTGTTTCTATCTCTGTTTCCTCTGTCAGCTCTCTCTCTCTCTCTCTCTCTCTCTGTCTGACACACGCACACACACACACACACACGCACACACACACACACAGTCTATAAGTGAACGCCCCTCTTTAAGTGAAGCAGCAGCCTGTATGGAGCATGTTTGCACCACATTTCTCTCCAGAATAGTTTGTGTTTGGCAGTTTGTCAGGACTGAATTTCTCACCGCACACACTTTAGCAATTAGATTATGTTACAAACACATAAACACACACACACACACACACACACACACACACACACACACACACACACACACACACACACACAGCAGTAAAGATGGAGGCTGTTAAGGTGTTTTTAGTATATTAACGACTAATAAACTGATTATTTCTAGAGGTGGAAGTACATTTACTCACGTTTTCAGGTACTTTCAGGTTATTGAGTGTTATTAGACAACAGTATTTCTAGTTCTACTGCAGTAAAGTATCTGAGTACTCAACTCTGAGTAAATCAGACATGAGGAGAAAATCGATAATCAATCAGTAATCATTGATCAGATCTACCACGTCACGTTACCAAAATAAAAGCCGTGAGACGCGGTGAGTGAACCTTGGACGTAATTTTTATTTCACAGTAAATTATTTACATTTATATTTTGTTCCCATCACGTTAATGTCCTGATACAGGTTATTCAGTTGAATTTATAACCGCGCAGAGTCAGATCCATCCGCTTCTCTGGAGAAATAGTCCCATCGAACAGCTGATTGTCTCTTTCTGTTCATTAATTAGCTCCGATTCCCCTTATATCAAACAGGAAAGGTCATCGATAAACCGAGGAAAACTGGATGACTCACAATAAAGCAGGAAATTATAATTATCCTACAGTCAGTATCATAATGATAAAAAATAATAACGTAATATACGTAATATGGATATACGTAAATATACGTGTGTATTTAGATTACTATAACTATACTATTTTATATTATTTGCATTATTTCCATATTATGTCTTCACTATTTTTATTTCATTTGCATTTTTTGGTTTCACGTCACCGAACGAAAAGTCTGATGAAGCAGCAAACATCCTGTAATATAATAGAATGCAATATAATATAATGTAATGTGGTGTAATATGACAGGATATAAAACATGCGTGTTGCGTGTCTGTGGTGCGGGACTGACCGCTGGTGTCCTGGCCTTTACATCCCGCGTCGTGTTGCGGGGTCCCGGAGTCTGAGAGCGACAGCGCGGGGCTGCGGGCTTCACTGTCCGTCAGGAGGTTAAAATCCATAACCAGGCTCTGCAGACACACACACACACACACACACACACATACACACACACACGCACCTATGTTAAACCGCAGCCATAAGAATCTACATTGTATTCTGTGCTTATAATAAACAATTATAATTTATTACATTTTCCCTTTAACATGTATCATAATGAGAGTAATTATTATAATTATCCTAGATTATAAATAATCTTAATGTGATGCTCTAATTTGAAGTAGGTAAGTAGTAAGTCACGAAAACATCAAATCAGAAAATCTGATCAGGAGCAAATTTTCTTTCAGTCAATATTGATCAGAACTCTCCTGTAGGAAGAAAATTAGGTTAAAAAAGAATTTAGCAAATGTGTTCTCATTCAGATGAAGTGAGTCAGGATGCTTTTGCATAATATGATATAATCTATATGATATACACTCCTCACCTTAAGTTAAGGATACTGTTACTTATATGAGTTTTATGTGAGTTCCCTTTGATATATATGTATGTATATATATGAAATCCACTGAGTCTCTCGCAATATCCCTAACTTATTGTAGTGTGTGTGTGTGTGTATATAAGTTCATTCTTTTCACCTGAAACAAAGTATTAAAGGAAATATTTGCTTCAGTTTGTATCTTTAACTTTCCAATGATTTCAAATCCAATCAATAAGTCACATTACTTTAAATTACAGTCACATTACAAGTCTTTATTGATGATCTGATCTATCAGTTCCTGCAGCTGAATGGATATGCGTGTGTGTGTGTGTGTGGTTGTGTGTGGTTGTTTCCATCAGTGACTGAGGTTGTAATCCGGATCCATTTATAGTGTCTGACATGAACCTGAATCGTCTCTATTCTGGGCGTCCCGGAGTTATTGCTGCGAAATACACGGTGACATTTCACAGCCGCCAGGTTAGAACTTGTTGCTCAATGGAGCCTAAAAATAGCCCGTCGTGTATTTATCCAGCAGCAGTTAACACCTCGAAAATGTGTCGGGCACCAACATTCCCTCCAGCCGGAGGAGATTTATCTTTGCTGGCTGCCACGTCAAAGAGAAGCTGAATATCTGCCTGATGCTTCCTGATTCCATCCATCCACCTCTGAGATTTATTCACTGAGGGACTCCACCTGACTCACATCATCAATATATTCACTTATAGATCAATTCATTTACCTATTGATCAGCATAAATTATTATATATTATTATTAACATCTCTCTACATCTCTCTCTCTCTCTCTCTCTCTCTCTCTATATATATATATATATATATATATATATATATATATATATATATAATCATAGCACTGCTACTGATTATACAGACTATATTATAGAATATTTTATCACTTTAATCACTTAATATGAGATACTTTGTGTAGCCTAATAGTAAAAGTACTGCATCAAAATATTTGTCAGCTTCACACAAATTAAAAAAGAAAAGATGGAATATACATAATAGAACATTTAAGGTTATTGATTCATGTAAAACATTAAAATCTGTTTTTGAAAGTAACTAAAATTAGTCAAATAAATGTAGTGAAGTATGAAGTACTGTGTGTGTGTGTGTGTGTGTGTGTGTGTGTGTGTGTGTGTGTGTGTGTGTGTGTGTGTGTGTGTGTGTGTGTGTGTGTGTGTGTGTGTGTGTGTGTGTGTGTGTGTGTGGTCGTCAGTGGTTACAAGTTTTATACTTAGAAGCAGCAAATTGTGATTTTTGAGGAGACAGCAGATATATTCCTCCTCCTCCTCTTGTTTCCTCTGTGCCAGTCACATGTGACTTGTGGGTTAAAGTGGAGGGGGCGGGGCTTATAGTGTGGCATGGCATCAAACACACACACACACACACACACACTTGGCTGAACTCTTGAACCAGTCTGGCTGCTGTTGTCACTGTTTGAAGTTGATGAGACAACGTTATTTCCATCAGCTCTGTTTGAACATCAGCTTCACATCATCTTCTTTTAGAGCTGACAGACACACACACACACACACACACACACACACACACACACACACACAGTCTCTCCTGTTGAGAGACGGACACTGGTCAAACCTTAAATTTGGACCTTTTCAGACCTTCAGATTCCAACACTTTGCATCAAAACCTTCACTCATGTGACCTGATGTTTCTAAGTGTCTCTGTTTCACTCCAAACTGTATATACACAGATGTTGATCACAGATATTGATTACAGATGTTGATCACAGATATTGATTACAGATGTGACGTGTCTCTTTCTTTCCTTCACATTTGAAGAACTTCATTGTTAAATTCCTGAAAATATTACAGCTGTTCTTAACTAAAGAAACGAGAAAAGAGTTGACTAATGTTGATCTGACTGGTCAAATATCAGACTCTACTAATCAATGAGTTGATTTCATCAATGAATCTGTAAAATCAGAGTTTTACGGCTGCAGTGAAGCAGCAGAGTCTGTTTAACTCTGAGCTCAGAGGTTCAGGCAGAAATAATTCAGTCTATTAATCATCTCGCAGATTTTATCCGACTGAGATGATTAATCATCTTTATTAAGTGTTGGAGCTTCACTCAAACTGTTATTTTCTGTCCTGAAAGTTATAGTTGTCAAAATGAAACGTTTTGAAGACACAGATATTCTGAAACACTTAACTGTGTTAAAGGAAATGGTAACAGCTTCGCGTCAATGAGACTAACGATGATTTAAATTTTGCAAAAACACAACACGTCTGTGTCTCCGTCACTCAACGTCCTGCAGCTTCCTCAGAGCAGCAGGACTGAAGCAGCCTGAAGACAAACTGCTGGTTCTGATTAAAGGGTTAGCACCTGATCACACACACACATTCACACACAGTCATTTTTAAGCCTACATTCCAAAAAGCATATTTATGCCTGAGTAAATATACTTAGTTACTTTTAATTGATTAATAGATTTGAGTCACTTTTTGAGAAGAAAATGTCCAAATGATCTGGTTCCAGCTTCTCAAATCTGATTGTTTTTTGGTTTCTTTAGTCCTTTATGATAGTAAACTGATCTACAAAATTAATCCTTGCTATTTTATCAAAGAAATGAATTGTTTTAGTCATTTTTTTAAGCAAAAATGGCAGAATATTTGTTCAGTTCCAGGTGATTTTACATTTTTCATTATCTTTTATGAGACTAAACGAGACATTTAAAGTCGCCACATGTGAATTTATTATTTATATTGCCGTTGTTGACATTATTTAAATGAGCTGAGGCATCATGTACCTTATTCTTGGCTTTAATGTTACTTGTGTGTTATTTTATTCTATTTCATTTTAACTTTAATACCTTATTACTGTTTTTTTTATTGATATAGCATTCATGAGGATAGCAAGCAAGGATTTCATTGAAGAAGCTTGTTTCTCATGGCAATAAACGTATTGAATCTTTGAATCAAACAATGAAACACACAAATCAATCAAATGATGTGGTTTTCTGCAGGAAAACGGATCTGTGACTAACTTCATCTCCCGATCCTGTTCCTGATTCATCTCTTAAATGTTTGGTACAATAAACGTCTTGTTTAGTCCCGACCGCTGTCACAGACCACTGAGAAAAACAGAAAATATTCACATTCGAGGAGCTGGAATCCAAGAATTAGGCATTCTTCTTTCTTCTTGACTTGCATCTGTTTTGTGTTTGTCGTGCGTGAGAATGATCTCAGCGTTCAGCCCAGATTAGACGACAGGAAAGTGGAGTTGTGGTGCGAGCCGCAGGCTCTGCTGCGTCCTGGGAACAAAACGCTGAGTCGGATCAGATCCAGTCTCCAGCAGAGAGATTAGCTGCTGTGGCCGTGGATTAATGAGCCCCTCGTATGGATCCATGGGTCAAAGTTGACTCTCGGGTCACAAAGATCAGTTTCCAACCATCAAACTGCACAAATATTAGTGCGTTTTTCCTGCTTTGATTCGACCGAAAGACTCAATAACAGCAACTGATGCTGAGGGAATCTGTGATCTTTACTTTCTCTGTTCAGGCTGTTTGATGTTTGACGATTTACACTAAACCCACAATATGTTTTATATTAATCACAACTACAGCAAGTACAAGTAGTTAAAGTATCACAGTAAAAGTACTCATCACATAAACTGTATATAAATATAAATAATTCACCGTCAAATAAGGATTTAAACGGTCACTCCCTGCGTCTCAAGGCTTTTATTTTGGTAATGTGACAGGTGTCAGGTAGACCTGATCAATCAATATTGATTTTCTCCTCATGTCTGATTTACTCAGAGGTGACGAAGTACTCAGATACTTTACTGCAGTAAAACTAGAAATACTCTCATCTCATTATACTCAATAACTAGCAACCGTCCTGAATTTAAAATTCTGGTGAAGTAAAAGCAAAAATGTACTAAAAGTACCAAAGTAAAAGTACTGATTATATCAGACAGGTGTCAGGCAGACCTGATTAATGATTGATTATTGATTTCCTCCTCATGTCTGATTTACTTTTGAAGTACTCAGATACTTTACTGCAGTAAAAGGATCATTTCTGTCTATAAACACTCAAAAACAACCTAAAGTTCTGAATTAAAGGTTATTTAAGTAAAATGTACTCAAAGTATTGAAATAAAAGTACTCAATAAACAGACTGTTATATTATTATAGTATATTATCCTACTTGTTTTAATCACTAAATATATGTGAGCGGATTTTATCATTATGGGGCCAAATTGAGTTACTTTATGTAGATTAATAGTAAAATTACTGAGAAAAGAGAACATTTAATGAAATATAGATAATAGTATTTATGATATTAATGATTATTAATTCATGTAGTTACTTTCCTCCTCTGACAACTGTTACATTCATCTCCAACTATTTTGATAGATGATTAATAGAGTTGAGTCATTTTTTAAGAAGAAAAAGTCCAAATTCTCTGGTTCCAGCTTCTCAAATCTGAATATTTTCTGGTTTCTTTAGTCTTCTATAATAGTAAACTGATGATCTTTGGGTTGTGAACTGTTGGTCTGGACAAAAAAGACATTTAGGTTGAATCCTCAGCTTTAAGAAATGCTAATGAACATTTTACAGAACGTCATAGTTGTTAGATGCAGCCATAGTTGGACAATCAGCTCCTGATAGTTTCCTTCACTGTGCGACAGCTGTTACTTTATGACCGTGTGACACGTTTCTCTGTGTTTTCAAATGAAAAGTACTCCAGTCTGTTGCTGCTAACACTGCTGCTGCTAACACTGCTAATGCTGCTGCTGCTCAGTGTTCATGACAGGGAGACAGCTGTCTCTCTCTCTTTCTGTCTCCCTCTCTCCGTGAGTCAGTGGGTGAAAATGCTGCAGGTGATGGATGAGGCCTGGTGTCAATGTGGTGCTGAGAGGAGGCTGCTGATACAGGCCAGAACAAGGTGTCAGCACACACACACACACACACACACACACACACACACACACACACACACACACACACACACACACACACCACCCCTCTCTCTCTCTCTCTAGGGGCACCACATTATTATATTTCTGAAATCAAGAGCCCTTCTCCTTCTACTGAGTTAACAAGCAGGCTGAGCTGCACAGTAGCTGACAGACGGTCACACTGACCTCTGATTGATCACTGATTGATCTCTGATTGATCTCTGATTGATCCCATAAGTTTTCAAGTTTCATTGCTGCTGTGTGAACGTGGATGTCTCCAGTTTTCTTTCTTTACTAAACGTTCTGTCTGTCTTTGGGTTTTTCTAAGTCAGACAGAACATTTAATGAAGAAAGAAAAGTTTATATTATTATAATAATTATTAATATTATTATTTCCTCTGTGGCTGAACATCCCCTGAGAGAAGATCAGTAAAATCAGATTTTGCTGCTTTCTTTTCTCATTTCTTTCACTCTGTTTTATGCACTTTTATTAATGATGTTAATGTGTGTATTACCTATATTATTAAATGTAGTAAATTCAATAGCTAATATAGCCTAATATAATGCAGTCAGGCTCATTCTAATACAATTTCTTTGTAGATCAATCATTGTAATTTGATTCCTGCTGAGTCAACAGGTGCACAGGGGCTCTTTCTGTAATTTTTCAAAATAAAAGTCCTCTGCTCTTTTATGTTTTTCAGCAGGAGACAAACGTTAATAATTGAGAAAATCCTGCATCATCCCCCGGTATCTGCACCGAGCTTCAGCCTCCACAGGCGGCCAGGGGCCCCGACTATTTCCTGGAGGAGCTGTGGCTCTTGCTGCCTCATCATAAGTGATTTTTGGGGGGTTCGTTATGGGGAATATTTAGGACCACCCCCCTCCCCATAAAAACATGAAACAAGCAGAGGACTTTTATTTTGAAAAAGGGTAGTAAATCAGGCCTTTGTGTGAGTTGACTCCGCAGGAATCAGTTTATCTACAGGAGAATAAATATTATTTTGAAGCAGAAAATTTCACCAGAAACGAACCCGAATCGTGTGTGTGTGTGTGCGCGTGCGTCCGCGTGCGCGTCAGTTTGCATAAATGCGCTGTCCGCTTTGCATAAACACCAAACCCGCTGCTGTGATCTCATTAAAAACCCTTCGATGTGCTGATAATAATAATAAAGTGCTGGGAAGTAGAAATCCTCTCGTTTTTCGGCAGATTTCCGGGTCCATCTGGCGGCTCCGCGGCGGCAGCATTAACCGGCGGAATTATTCATAAACGCGCCGTGAATTAATTCTGCGGATTAAGAGTTGATTAAGATGTGTGTCACTTTGCTGTCTGAGAACTTATTAAGGGTCCTCGAAGAGGCGCAGATGGAATTTCAGCGCAGTGTTTGTAGATGTTAATTTCTGCCCCTATAATAACACACATTTGCATATGATTGAGCAGCGAGTTCAGACGGAGAACAAGCGTCTGATCATTTGATCATCTGACTGCTGCACGCGCGCAGCCGATAAATACCGCATTAATAACGCATCTATATTCATATAGATACACACACACACCGGCCCTTTGTGTTTACCCTTATTTTAAACTCAGGTGTGTGCTTTAAATTCATGGAACTCCTTAATTTCGTTTCATTCCGAATACACGACGATAAATGTTTTAATATATTCTGCGAAATTAGAAAATCATGTGTTTTTCCTCCAGTTGATTATTGTGGAAGTCAGTAAATATCTAGGAATAAATATGCCTGTTCGTTGTTTAATTTAAATAATTCTAAGAGTTAAAGTTAAATACTTTACGGCCTGTTGAGTGAATTAAATTGTTTTCTGTAATAACGAATAAGAAGAAGCTGGTGATGTTAAGGTGAGTGTGAGCTGTTTCGCTCTGTTGCTGATTTAATGAAGTTTTATTCAAGTGTTTTCTGAGGTGTTTTCGCTGTATTACTGAAGTATTTATTGAGGTATTTTCGAGGTGTTTTTGGTGTTTTCCCTGTATTTTCCCTGTATTCCGGCCTCCGGTTTGTTTATTAAGAGAAACATTTACTTGCAGTGTATCAGGATTAACTATTAAATAAATGTTATTTCGTGTCCTGACCTGCAGCATCAATGCTGCAAAGCTTCAGCTGCTCAACCCGAACCGAGAAATAAACAGCAGCGCTTCACTGTTTCTGAAGTAATTCGTGTTTTTATGTTTGCAGCAGGTCAGAAAAAAAACTAAACAGCTGACGCATTTAACGATTCTCTTTATTTTCCCTCAATATTCTTTTAATTAGGACAGAATTAACTATATGATTTTTATCAAGTTATTATAATTATTACTATTGGCATCATCAAGTAAAATTATTATCATTGTTATATTATAATGGTTAATATTACCAGGTGCCATAATTATTATTATTAGGCCTTAATTATATTATTATGTGTTATTACTATTATCAAATGTCATTATTATCAGGTACTATTATTATAATTAATAATATTATTAGGAATTATAATTATTATTGTTATCAGTTATTGTCAAGGATTAATATTATATTATTATTAACTATTGTTATTGTTTATTATATGATATAATTGTATTTATGTCATTGTTGTTTTGGCTCTAATTATCATTATTAGGTATTATTATAACGATCACTATGAAAACGGGAATTTCAGGCCTATAAATTAATATAAACCGGAAAAAAACATAATTTAACGTTTAATTGTTCCGTCGCTGTTTTCTTTTTGTTCATTTATTTTTTGGGGGCAATTTTTTGTTTTTAAGAATCAAATAACAACAACATTTTCCCTCAAATAGTATTAAAAAAAGAAATTATGTCGTTTGTAATAAAGACTGGTGCAAATAAAAAAAATGAGTTAGAATAAGCTGATTGTGTGTGTGTGAGTGAGTGCGTGTGTGTGTGCAAGTGCGTGCGTGCGTGCGTGTGTGTGTGTGTGTGTGTGTGTGTGTGTGAGGGGGGGGGGCTGTGTTTTTCAGTCTCCTGTGACCCGGTCGCCACCTGCTACCGATCAATTTACTCCACATCCCCAAATATTTTTAAACCTCCCGAATATTTTCACTGCGTCGCTGAAAAAAAATCTGAAAGTGAGAAAGAAGCGAAAAAAAAACAAGAAAACCCAAAGATTCACTTTAATTTACCGACGGGAGGAAAAACGCGATGATTTCAGGGCGTTAACTGTCTGTTCTTCTGTACAACAGGCCTCACACACTCACACACACTGGTGATTTATTATATAATTAATAAATAAATGTATGTATAGTATATGAATATTTTCTCTATAAATAGCATATAATCATGTATAATTTAAACGAAGCCGTATTGTCATGAATCGTTGCGCAGCGCTTTTTTTCCCCCTTTTTTGTCTTTTTGCGTGGTTTTCCGTATTTCTTTATATCGCTGATCGTCACTGTGCGCGCGCAGGATGCTAAATGTTTTTTTTAATAAGTGCCGTATTTGTCAGACGTGTCCTCTCATCAGCACCAGCTGCTCATCGGGACATTCAACAAGTCTCCGTCCTGTGGTTCAGGACGCGTCTGTGCGCCCTCAAACATCCTCTGACTCCACATGAAGAATCTGACGCTGCTCCGTTATAGGAAAAGTGCAGAAAGACGCGTGAAGCTGAGACTTTTACAGCTCGCAGACGTGAGGCAACTTTTACTTTCACAGATTAAAGGAGCCGGAGGCGCCACTTTACGCCTCGGATCAACTTTTACGCACGAATAAAATGAGGCTGGATGGATTCCAGACGCACAAAGACAAGAGACAGAGGAGGGGTGGTGGTGCTGCTGCGGTTATTGTGACTTACATCAGGTCCCGGTCTGGTTAAATTAATCCGTGGAAGAGGCAGAGCGCGTCGCTGCGGGCTGGTGGTGTCCTGGCCTCAGGTTCGCTGCTGGTGACATGGACGAAAAGTTCCTCGGTGCGTCAGAAAGTCAGAAAAGGCGCAGACACTTTGTTCCTCTGCGGCTTCTTCCCTCCCGCTGTCAGACATGAAGGTTGTGGAGGAGCGGGGCTGGATCCCCGCACAGAGTATAGGGAGGGAGGGGGGAGGGGGGGCTGACTTCATGCTAAATATTGTGTGTGACAGGTCCACTGTAGAAAGGACGGCCCGCCCCTCCTCTCTCTCTCTCTCTCTCTCTCTCTCTCTCTCTCTCTCTCTCTCTCTCTCTCTCTCTCTCTCTCTCTCTCTCTCTCTCTCTCTCTCTCTCTCTCTCTCTCTCTCTCTCTCTCTCTCTCTCTCTCTCTCTCTCTCTCTCTCTCTCTCTCTCTCCCCTCCTCCCCCTCCCATTGGCTCTGTGTCTACAAACATTCTCCATCTCTGTGTCTGCAGCTTTTATTTACCTGCTGCTGTTAATCAGGATGCAGGTGAGACTCTACTGCAGCATCACTCACTCCATTCTACTGTTTCTGCTGTAATGTTCAGGTAAAACAGGAAACAATACATTTTAATGCCTTTATTTAACTTTATGTAAGAGTTGGTGCAGCAAGAGAAGAGAGAGACAATACATGGAAAACTCCTATAAGACAGGTTCCATTTAGTAAACATACATAAGTATTAGCAGCAATATGGACTTAAAGTAATGAAATAAAAGTACTCCTGAATGAAATATCATCATATGCATATTATATCATTGCCACATGGTATCTCTGCTGCTGGGATTGGCTCCAGCAGAACCCCCTAAACCTAGTAAGGAATAAACAGGAATAGAAAATTGATTAAGGGATGTTACTTTATCAGATTAATAACATGAAGTATTGTAATTCAATAAAACACATACATTTTATAAGATAATGTAGTAAAGTATTGCAGTATTCTGAGTTAATGTAGTTAACGTATTGCAGTATTACGGCCTGATGTAGATAACGTGTTTAGTATTAAGTGTTGATATAATATACAATATATACTTATAGCAGTACTCCTGAATAAAATATTATCATCATCATATTATATCATCAGATTATTAATATGAAGCATTGTAGGGCAGTAAAATACAGTATTGTAAGTAGATGTAGTTAATGTATGGCAGTATTAAGAGTTGATATAGTTAAGGTATTGCAGTATTCTGAGTTAATATAGTTAATGTATTGCAGTATTATGAGTTGATGTAGTTAAAGTATTGCAGTATTATGAGTTGATGTAGTTAAAGTATTGCAGTATACTCAAGTAAAGTACAAGTACCTTTAAAATTGTACATAAGTACTTGAGTAAATGTACATATTTACTTTCCAGCTCTGTTGTGGTTTCCATATTTTTAATTTGAGCTTTTAGGCCACAAATTATTTTAAGCAAAAGTAGCAAAGAACCAAAGTTCACTGTAATGAATTTAATATTTTCTGACATTTAGGCTCAATGTTGAAGCAGATAAATTAATATTGATATTTGATATATTGAGTATTTGTCGACGTGAGAGCAGAGCAACTATAAGTTTTATTTCAGGATGAAATGTAGATGTTTGCTGCTGAAAATTTATAGATACAGAATTGGAATAGCTGAAATGCTGAAAATTAAAATGAAGCATAAATACATTTGCTGAAATAATGTTAAATAGCAGTCACACTAAAATGCTGAAAGGTGTTAAAAGTTTAAGTTGAGTGATTAGTTGAAGTATTAATTAATTGAAGTATTAATTAAAGGACTTGAGGGGAGATAAGTGAAGTGAAGGTGATGAATTAAGATGCTGCATCTTAACAGGAGATGAAAGAGTTTAAATGTGGTTCTGGGTCTAGTGGTACTTTCTTTGACCCAAATCTGAGGCCACTGAGTGTGCCCCCAACTTCACGGACCTGTTAGGACTGTGTTGGTCATAGATTCAGGTTTCAGGGTCAGTGATTTTAAGGATTCATATTGTCAGGTCCTGGTTAGTCCAGATCTTAAATCCTTTTGCTGTTCTACTTTCCAAGTCTCCAGGATCAGGTTCTCACTGGCACGGAGGACCTGTACTCAGGTTGTCTCAGCTGCCATAGCCCCCCATCAGGGTCTCAGAATCCTGTCATACCTGGACAACTGATTGATCTGAACTGGTCAATCGAGGTTCTTCCTGGATGTAGAGACTGATGTGGGGAAGCCCAGGTGGAACTGGCTCCTGCATTTGTTCCCTCATGGATCAGGGGCTGTTGTGGATCTGCTGATCACTCCAAACTGACCAGGAAGATCATGGCTTCTAGACCTTATTAAGCTGATTCAGAGTCACTCGGGGGAACTGAGAGCCCAGGTGGACCTGCTGTTGCTGATAATGGACAGATATGGTACTATATGGTCACCCCGGCAGTAGCAGCCTTCAGCCTTTGGACAGTTGCTGAGAACATATTCTAGTGACCCTTGACAAGAACCTGCCAGATGTGGTCCTGTGTTTGAGTCAATGGTCCCTGGTGTCTCAGCCTCATGATCCTGCTTGCTCAATCTTCTCACGACCTCCTCAGATGTCCTGAAGGAGATAGATCTTTGTATCTTGGGCCTTGTCAGTCAGAATCTTAGAGAACAGGTCTAGTCCGGCTCATCCTGTGTCTATGTGTCTGTGACTGTGTATCTTTCTGATTGTTTGTCAGATCAACCTTAGCTTTTCGATATAGCTGCACATGCCATGATGGTGTCCCTGTATATCCTTTTTGGTCATGTAGGGGTGTTGTTTGCCATTTAGACCCTTGGACTTAAGCAGCAGATCCCAACCGGAGCGTTCTTTTGCTGCTATGTCTAGCCTTCTCTGTCTCTTATTCCTAACGGCTACTGTATAGAAAAGCGTCTATGCTACAAAAATGTTTTACAAAAAAAGAGTTCAAAGCTCCATTGTTTCGATTCTTCCTGTACCGATTGTTCAGCCAATGTAATAAAATTATTGGATGGTCTTTCAAAAACCCCAAAACTAAGGCATTAGCTGGTTTAGCTGCTAACAGCTGATGATATATAATGATATTCCACAACAGACCCAACAGCTTCACTACCATCTTTCTCTGCCACAATTACCGAATGACAACCATAAACCTACTACAACTCAAACTAGCAATGATCTCAACTTCATCGTTCTCTGATTGGACAGGTGAATATTTGTCCAGCGAAAACCGATGGATATACTGGAAACCGAGACAGAGACCAAAGGAAAATCAAAACTGTGTGGAAGTACGCAGGAGGTGGAGCTAGTCTAGTTGGAATCATGACCTGTTTAACAAATGATAGAAAATTAATGATGAGCTGAATCAGTATTGATAAAATCCTAATAATGTCCAACCCTAACCCTACTACCCCTGCCCAAGAGGCCAGAAAACATTCTTCAGTGTGTGGACCAGGTGAACAAATTCCTAAAAGAATGAATGTGTCTGAATGGGTAATATATACCGGTCATTTTCAGTCTGGTATATATTATATGTCCATTGAAAACATCATAGTTGCTAATCATTAGCATGTTTAGCTACTCTGTTACCTTTTAGCTCAAAGAAGCACTGTGTTAACCCGACTGTAGTTTCTTTTACTTCAAATGTGGAAAATTCTGTTGTGAGTAAAAAGCTGTTTCTGAAGCTAATCATGGTGCAGTTACACTGATAGAATGAATCACATTCAAAGCTATGAATCACAGGTATTTGAAGCGAGTTAACACATTCTTAACACAGCTGTGGGCTTTGAGATATGAAGCTGGTGAACAGGCTAACATTTGTCATCTCTTCCTGACCTTCGCTGGTGATGCTGGAGCTCTGAGGCTTGTTGGAATAACTGCAGCAGCCTGTAAGGAATTAGAGCGACCAAAACTCAGATACAGGTGTATTTGTTTTTCTGTCACACCTGGTGTGTGAAAGGACGCTGAATGCCACAACTGATAAACTGCTTTCGGCATTCTGCAGCTTTGGCAGCACTGAACTATGCAGATTTGGACTTCAGCATAGTTAAAGGGTTTGTACCAGAGGCTTCAAATCATCCTATTTCAAGAAAAATGACTGTGAGTCACAGCCATGTTTCTGCTGAACTGGGTTAATAATCTTCGAGAGTCAAACAGATTCAAACTTCTTACTGAACACAGAAAGGAGCAAATAAGTGTATTTCCAAAAAATATTGCACAATTCCTCTAAAAGTACAAAGGAAGTGTGTATGTGATGTTTTTTTCAATTTAAAATATTGTGAAGAAAGTCACATTGTCGAAATATCAAACTGAAAATACATCATTAGAACAACTAGAACGAAGTATAGGCATAAACCTTCACTGTTTTACACTTATTTTTTTAATCAAAACTTTCTGTCGACAAACATCATGTGTGCAATTCATGGCACAAATCAAACTGAATCAAATCAAATTAAAAAGATAAATTGTGCCTTGCTATTGATCACTTTTCAGAAACGGGATCCCACTGGGTAAGAGGCAGAAATATTAAGGGAGGTTACAGTTTTTATTTTATTCCCTGAAATGAACCAAATATTTTGACCTTCCTGTTGTGTACAGAATTCCAAAAGCACATGCTGTACATGAAATCATCAATAAAAGTACAAACATATACAGTGAATTTACTTTTAATGTAAAATAATGTAATAAATAATAAACTTTAGGTATAAAAATGACTGAATTCTTCTAAGTATTTAATGTTATTTTACAATAAACCACTTAGTTTTACAGTGTAGAATTCTTAGAGACATATTTTCATGCTGAATCTCTGCTCAGAAATATCTCCCACACTGTTAGAAGAACTCGTGATAAACAAGCCTCCATTTACAACGTCTACATCTTTCAAACAAGAACATACTCGCCAAAACTTTACAATAACATGTTTAACTTAACTGAAGCTACAGAAAACACACACAACTGTTTTGCAACACAAAGCACATTACTCTGTCTGGAGATTCTTTGTCTTCTCAGCAGACACTAGATGAGATTATAAACCTCCAGAGCAGATATGAACATGAAAAACACATCCCACACTGTAGAGGACCACACCTGTAGCAGCAAGAAGACACCTGTGGCAGCAAGAAAACACCTGTAGCAGCAGGAATACACCTGTAGCAGGAACAAATCTGTAGCAGGACCTCACCAGTAGCATTAACACACCTGTAGGAGGATTTCACTTACAGCAAGACACAACTATAGCAGAAACACACCTGTAACAGCAAGAACATGGTCAATCTGTTCTGTCCTTACACATCTGCAGCAGGAACACACCTGTAGCAGGAATTCACTTGCAGCAGGAACACACCTGTAGCAGGAAAACACCTGTAGCTCGAACAAACCTGTAGCAGGAACTCACCTGTAGCATTAACACGTGTAGAAGGAACACATCTGCAACAGCAGGGACACATCTGTAGTAGGAACACACCAGCAACAGGAGCAGTCTGCAGCAGCAGGAACACATCTGCAGCAGGAAAACAACACACCTGTTTTAGAAACACACCTGCAGCAGCAGGAACACACCTGTATGAGAACAACATCTTTAGCAGCAGGAACACACCTGTAGGATGAACACACCTGTAGCCGGAACTCACCTGCAGCAGCAGGAACACATCTGCTGCAACAGGAACACACCTGCAGCAAGAACACACCTGCAGCAGCAGGAACACACCTGTAAGAGGAACACAGCTGTAGCAGGAACACACCTGTAGCAGCAGGAACACACCTATAGCAGAACCACATCTTTAGCAGAAGGAACACACCTGCAGCAGCAGGAACACATCTGTAGCAGGAACTCACCTGCAGCAGGAACACACCTGTAGTAGGAATATACCTGTAGCATTAACATACCTGTAGAAGGAATTCACTTGCAGCAGGAACACACCTGTAGCAGCAACGGTCAAACTATGCAGCTCTTAGTTTTTGTGTATAAATGAGATGTTGAAAATGAAATGTTCTTATTCCTGTGTCTATAATTAATGATGAACACTCATGTCCAAGTACACTTACATAAATATTTTCAGTTTGGATGAAGAAATGTAATCAAGCAGAATCCAGCTGGTTCATATGTAGCTGAAGCAGAGACTGGATCAACTGAGGATAATACAACAGGACATCACGGTTATTAAAGACGATTCTTACAGATGCTACTTCTGAGGAGGCGGAGAAATGAATGAATAAATGAATGAATGAATGTAGATTTTAGATACATGGAAATGTTTAACCCTCTGGGACACTGAAATGGTTGACAAAAAACCCTTTGAACATTTGAGTTGGAATTGTGAGTTTTTAAGTTTTATGAGGCAACTTAAAGGTGAATTTATGACAAAGACGATTTACACTGAAACAGAACAGAGGAAAGTCCATATACAGCTGGCAAAGTAACTCTATATTGAAATTTAAATAGAAGCCCTTTTGAAATAATATGAATACAATTATGAATTGTATATACACCTCTGGAAAAAAATAAGACACCACTGCATTTTTTTTTCCTGAAATCAGCATCTCTACATGTATTCCAGCCATTCCATTCAACACATGCACACTGTTAAAAGAGGTAGTAGGAGTGGAAAAAAGGCACCTATGAACAATGATAAGACTGTGGAGAGCATGAAAGCTGGGATTAGAAATAAGGGTTATTGCACCAAATATTGATTTCTGAACTACTCTCAAGTGTAAACATTAGTTTTATGTTGTTTTATAATGAATTTGATCTTGTTTCTTTGCTTTGTTTGAGGTCTGAAAACATTGTATCTTTTTTGTTATTTTGACCCTTTGTCATTTTCTGCAAATAAATGCTCTAAAATGATAATATTTTGATTTGGAATTTGGTGGAAAAGTTATCAGTAGTTTATAGACTCAAAATAAAATGTTCCTTTTGCCCAAACTGTCGGTGCTGCTTCTGAGAACATCGCAGAGAGGAACGTGTTATTTCCTCGACGTGTCTGCGACTGCAGGAAAATGACGTGTGTGTTTGCAGATGAAATGTTGAAATTACAAATCCCACAGGTGATCAAACACGCTGCACAGAGCAAACACTCTGACACAGGTGATCTGACAACATGTTTCAAACACTGAAATACTTGGAGTGTGCCTGCACACACAGATAACACACACACACACACACACACACACAGACCAACACACCCACAGTACTATTACTGTGGGTAGTATTTCCACATGATGCTACTTTATACTAATTGCTGAATTTATCTGAAGCTTTAGTTACTTAAAGTTTAAGATTCTGCACTGAATATACATTAGTAAATGTTTTTCTTCATTTAAATATGTTTTTTTTTAAATTATTATTATTATTATTATAATTCATACAGAAGGTACACTGATGCAGTGGTGGATGAAGTACTCGGATCCTTTAATTAGTAAAAATGTACTATCCAATAATACTCAATAACGAGTAAAAGTCCTGATTTGAAAATGTTACTTAATTAAAAGTAAAAACATAGTTTATATATAAAGTAAAAGTTCTTGTTATTCATATCATACCCCTTGTTTTTATTCATAAATACATGTGAAAGTATTTTAATGGTTTAGTTTTATCATTGTGGAGCCAGTTTGAGACAATTTTTGTAGATTAATAATAAAAGTAATGCATCATATTTGGCAGCTTTCATGCAAATTTAAAAAGAAAAGAAACAAATTAATAGAATACAGATAATCTAATATTAAATTTGATTGAATTGATTTTGATTTAATTTATGTAAAATTTAAAAATCTGAAAGTAACTAATGCATCAGATAAATGTAGTAAAGTATACAGTAACATCACCTGGAAATAGTCGAGTAAAGTACAAGTAAATCTAAACTGCACTAAAGTACAGTACTTGAGTAAATCTACTTAGTTACTGTCCACCTCTGGAAATCATCTGCAATAAATCGTGACGCTGCTTTCGTCATCAACCAACCTTCGTCTCAACCAACCCTGCTGCGTTAGCCCCGCCCCTCCCACTGTGACACCAGCGGTATTTTCATATAAATGCATATTAAATATATTTATATGTTTGTATACATGTAAACGCACCCGCAGATTTAACCGTCGTGTTTTTTCTCTGCTGTAAAGCTTTAAAACGCTTTAAGCAATTGGTTCGGACGCCTGTCAATCAAGTTGCGTCATCATGTTCGGTTGTGAGCGCAGAGCTTTTCCACGTCAGTGTGTTTACTGACAGACAGCTGCAGCTTCTCTTCACCTCTTGATTCTCCTGATTCTCTCTATCCTCTCTTCTCTGTTCCGGTCGGTTCTGTTGGTTCTGCGGCTTCAGGCTGAATGATCCGCAGACTGAAGATTAATCCGGCACCGACGCAGAGGAATGTCCGCTAATGTCGCTAATGTCGCTAGCTAACGTTAGCTTGTCTGTTGAACTTTCTTCAGCCACTGTTGGCCGGCTAGCCTGCTAGCTAGCTAGCCGAGCTAGCCTAGCATCAGCAAAACGTTACAGCCTGACTCCATCTTTGAAACAGAAGCAGAAACAGGTAATATTTGCTTTTATCGACAACCAGTGACACAGACGCGCGCGAGCGCGCACACACACACACATACACACCTGCTACCTGGGAGACCCACTGACACATCAGCAGGCTACACGCTAGCTGCTGAGCTCACTGTTAGCTGTCAGTTTGAGGAAAGCAGTCTCTTTAGTTAGATAATGAATCTGTAGTCAATATAGATCAACAAATTGATGTATTGGAACAAAACTATTAATGTGTCGTCAGTGTCATCTGACAACCAGCCTCATATTGTGGTGGGTGGCTAACCTGCTAGCCGGCTAACCTGCTAATCTGTTAGCTTGTTAGCCTGAGTAGATGTTACAGCTCTTCTAATGTAATCTGGCAGCAGTTGACAGTTCACTCAGATGTGTCTCTGCTCTGATGTTGTTTATCTGTTAAATGATTTCACTGTCAAGTCAGTATTTTATTTTAAAGTCTAATATCACAATCAGATGGTTGTACATAAAATAACATGAGCAAAACAAATACAAAAAAACACAAACTAATGTGATAATTCCTGTACAGGAGCCTCCATTGAAACTGATGCATAATAACCTGCTTTCTCTGAATGTTCACTGATAATCAACCAAGTTATGAGTCTTTAAAGGTAAATAAACAATAATACGTCCAGATTTTCATATTCATTCAGTCTGCTGTCCTTAACAGATTAGTATATACTGATATTCATATTTCCACCTGACGTCACCTCACAACGGACACAAAGCTATGGAAGAAGAAGGTTCAGATATCTTTTATCAACTTTTTAGTTAAAGTGATCAACTTTTGGTAAATATCCCTTAGCTGAATTTTGCAAACCCTATTGTTTGGAAACAGTAAATTTAGAGGAAAGCTCATTTTTGACATGTGTCTTTAGTTGACTGATTCTGTGTTGAAGCTGCAGGTGAAGATGTTGTACTAATGCTGGTTAGAGCTCAATTAATTGTTGGCTCATAAATGATGTAAATACCAATCACTTTCCCAAAGCTGAAGATTTCACCTAAAATGTCTTTTCTTGTTCAGACCAACAGTCCACAACACAAAGATAATCATTTTACTCTTATAGAAGACTAAAGAAACCAGAAAATAATCTGATTTATGAAGCTGGAGCAAGAGAATTTGGGCCTTTTCTTCTTGAAATTGACTCAAATCGATTCATTGATTATCAAAATAGTTGATGCTTAATGTAATGTGTGGTAAATAATTGATGGATCCACTAAACATTGCAGCTATACAGCTGGTTGCTCTCAGTGAGGAACTTCAGTAAATCTGCATATTAGCATCAGTAGGAAAGTTGTCACCATCCAAACCTAGAGGACCATCTCATCAACTCTCATCATCTCATCAACTTAATATTTTTTTTTCCTGAAGTAGAGGTCTTGCAGTTCATTTATTATTTTGAGTCCTTGTGATTCTCAACCTTCTGGTTTATCAAGATAAATAGCAACAATAGTCTTCTTTGCTACAGCTGAACCTGCAGAACAACTTCACCTGCTCCTGTTCACTCTAAACCCAACAAGAAGCTAAGTCAGTTTGTACCTGTTGGTCAAATCAAATGAAAGTTAACGTCAATGTCTGTTCCAGGTTGTTGTTAAAGATTTATTTATTCCAGCTGTTTGCCAGCAGAGCTGTTGATCTGTCAAACATCTGTAAATGTCTGTGAATATCTGCTGTTGGGATCATTATTGGAGGATGTTTCATCAACAGACTCTTAGCATCACAGCAGCTTCAGACAGAATGTGCTGCTTTAAATCACCCATTTATATGTGTCTTCATCCTCTTAGCATGAATTTAACAGAACATGGCCCCCAGATGCTCCAGATACATCTCCCTGTAAAGTAACTGTATTATCTGACACCAGAGAAAAGGTTAATCCAACACTTCTGGGATCCTGCGTTCTCACACCTGATCTGTTTGGTTTTCCATATTGGTTTTAGACTCATCCAGGTGGACATGGAAATGATCCGTCTGCCACCGAGCTTCTGTTAGTTTGACTTTAAGCTCGGCTGCTTAATTTTCACATACGTCTGCAGCATATTGCGTTTGTTTATTGGATTTCATCACTTATAATTCCTACAGGAACCTACATACATGAATTTATTAGGGACAAAATATGTTTGCATTAACAAACATGGTTTCTGTTCTGTGGATCTACAGAAATCTTTCTTCAGAACTGGACAAAACATAATTTCTGCTGGGAAAATGTAATTAAAGGTTAAAGTCTTGGCTGTTAAACCTTTGTTCTTAAATAACTTGTTATCTGCTGAGGGTGAACAGCAGCTCCAAGATAATTCTTGTATTTTTCTTGTCTCACACACACACACACACACACACACATAGAAACATGTTGTTTTGTCACAAAGCAGACATGTATGTGCAAACAGTTTAGTTTACTTTATTTGTTTGAAACATGCAAAACTAAAATAAAACAATGACAAAGAGGAAAAAGTAAAACAATACAATGATTTAACATTAACATTACATGATTTTAAAGTGAACCATCTTGGACATTGTTTTAGTTCCAAATATTTATAACACCTTTTTTTTTTTTTTTTAAATGACACGAGTTCCTCTGTTTCTCTGCTCTGTGACTATCAGGATTCAGCATGGTGGACAAGAACATCTACATCGTGCAGGGTGAGATCGGCACCGTGGTCGGGGCGATCAAGAGGAACTCCAGATGGAACACCCACACTTCCCTGGCAAGTCCTGCACAACGACTACATGTTGTCACGTGATGTGTTCATAGGTAGATTAGATTAGATATGACTTTATTGATCCTTTTGGGAGGCTCCCTCAGGAAAATTGAAGCTCCATCACATTCCATCCAAACTTAAGACACACAACAGAAGAGCAATGTGTTTAAAAAAAAACAACTAAATACTAACACCAACATAGAGCAAATAAAATTAAAATAAATGCCTCTACATTCCATTGTTATTGTAGAAGTGCACATGAATATGAGGTAGATTATTAGACTTGGAAAAGTGCAATAATCTACATTGGAAAAAATTATAAATAAATTGTGCACGGTTACATTATTATGATATAAATATAAGAGTATAATACATATAAGAAATACATACAAATAAGACATAAATTGAGGAAAAGGATATGATAAACAATGAAAACCAACAAAAAATAAACATTCAACTGTTACGACGTCTGCTCAGCTTCCATATTCACCTTCTATTTCTCTTCTCAGGACGAAGAACAAGACCCACTGCTGAACAGCTTCGGACACCTCAAGGAAATCCTCAACAGCATCAGAGGTAAGTGGAGGCTCTAGTTTCGGGTTTGGGTTAGAGTTTGGGGGGTGTAAAGTGACGTATCAGTACCAGTCTGTATGTTTGACTGACAACTTTTGTATCATGGAAAAAAAAACAATGATGCACCAAGTCTGTCGGAAGAGCAAAAGTGCTCAGAGTCTTCAGGGAATTCTGTACTCAGCTGTTTCTCAGTTTAATACTTTACCTGAACAACCTTCAGATAGTTCGGACTGCAAGTCTGAGCCACCATGGTTGATAAATGGATAGTGTTTTGATCCTTCTGGGGAAATTCAAGGTCCCACAGGGTTCCTGTGGGGTATTAAAGTCTTAAAAGCATTGATAGTAATGAATTTGGAATTACTACCTTAAAAAGGAAATAAAGTTTTGAATTTTGAGATCAGGGTTTTAAAATTTATGAAGTATGTAACTTTACTGTACGACAACAGGTGAGGTCTTAGTGGAAAAAATATTTTATATGGACATAATGTGCATTTAATACCTGAAAATATTCACTAAAATCAATTAATATACTTTTTTTAACATTATCATTGGTATATCATATTCACAATGCTCTAACTACTACAGATTATATCATATTCACAATGCTCTAACTACTAGAACAGAGGTTTTAGTGAAATATCTTATATGAACGTAGTATGCAACTAATGTAAATGTACAAATAAAGTCTGTGAAATGGACACTGAAATGGATTTTAAATTTCATGTCTTAAAAAGACTTGAATTTAACTTGAAGAACCCTGTAGAAACCCTGTCCCAGCACTTTACAGACATGACACATACGCAGACATAAAATAATATCCAACATATTTTGTGTTGAGTCAGGTGTTTAATGAGAGTTTGTGTCCAGCAGTAACATGGACGTAGTGATGTAAGTCCAAAACTGCACAGATTAGGTCAAGAAATCAGCATTTCTCATCTGATCTGAGGAGATTATGCTGCCTTTAACACTCAATATTATCAAGTATGAAGGTGTGTGTGAGAGTGTGTGTTAATCTGCTGCTGAAATAAGAAGGTAACTATTCGTACAGTGTGTTGTGTTAGTGAGGCATTTCTTGCAGTAACTTGTTTAACAGCTACAGATCAAAGTCTCATGTTTGACCTGAAACACTTGTAGAAGAGCTGAAAACATCAGACACAGTGTTAATCTCAGAAACATCTCTGGGGTCACTGGGCAATGTGGCCCCGTCCCCCAAACAAGTGTATTTTCTGTTACTTTTAATGATGATAAATTACAACTTAGATCATGCTGAACGTGCAAAAAGGTCAAATTTTATTAGTAATGTTTTTAATCCACAGGATGATCCAATGCTGTTACAGCCTCATCTGATCAATGAGTAACAAACAACAATTATATAAATATTTATATTGTTGTATTTTGTGGTTCAGTTCTTTTCCTGAATCTTGATTTAAAGAGCTGAGAACAGTTTTATTACCTCAGGAACTTGTAGAAAATCTATTTTTGTATCATAAATTGTCCCTGATTTTATATTATCATGTGTTTATGGTCTGTTCAGTAAAATGAGGATTATTGAAAGTAAATAAAATGTCATAGTGATGTTAAAATGTTACATACATGTTGGAAAATGCAGCAATTACAGATGATGGGTTGAGAAGTTTGATTTGCATAAAACTATAGATTCGTAGCTCCTGTTATTTCCTCTTTAGTTTGCTACTTGTCTGTTATTCTTCAATATCCTCTGTATTTTGTTGATTTACTCTGGATTCAATCTGTATGTCAGTAATAGCGTTTACCCTTCGTAGTCGATTAATTGTTGGTCTCAGTTGACTAAAGATTTGTTAATTATATATTTATGAACTTTTCCGACTGAATTGATTAGTCTAAAATTCTGAGCACATCTTCAATAAGAACTAGACATCTGCAATATCTCAGATGGGGAGCTGACTATTAGTTGACTAAAATTTACTTCAGTCACGAACAGTCCTAGTTATTAATACTGTAACATCCTATCAGGCAAAGTCGAGTATTTGTAATAATGGTAAATCTACAATATTTCATCGATAGAATCCTCACATCCCTCGCTCTGCACACAGCAGATACTCAGTGAGTTCTCTCTGTGCAGCGTACAGGCCTCCCTCCATCTATTCACACCACACACACACACACACACACACACACACACTTTGAGAGAATCAAGCTGGCTCTGAAGACAATCCTCATGTTGTCATGCCTTTGCAATGAGCGTCCTGGCAGCTCCTGCTGCACAGCTCGACCCCACCACACACACACACACACACACACACACACACCTCCTCAGGGAGCCGCTGCCACTGAGATGGACAGGCGCTGCTGGCTGAGGAATCCACCTCTCTCCTCTGCTTCACCCTTCTCTTCCTCTTCCTCTCAGTTCCTCCACAGGCTGGAATTTTGGAATTTGATTTGAGTCATTTCCAGGTTTGAATAAATACAGAATAAATAAATAAAGTGGGGAAAAATGTGTTTCTACATTATTGTTCCTATTCGGATTTCTAAAATACAAAATTTCTAAAAAGATGAGTCAAACCATAATATAATCTCATTTATTCAGTGTGTTTGGGGGAAATGTCCAGTTATTTGTTCTCAGTATATTCTGAAAAATCTACAGAGAACTTGTTATTTTAAAGAGAGTCTGGAGACTTTGTCCTGAAAAGAAGAGTTTGAGTTTTAGTCCTGCTTCCTTTTTTTTTAATCAGCATATAACTCATATTCAACCGATAATTACTTTGATCATCAATTTATCGACAGATTATTTTCTTTATTATTCAAGTTCACATTTTGGGTGAGCGATGACAACAAGATGACACAAGAAAAGCGTCAAATCCTCACAGTTGAGATGTTTTATGGACATTTCTGTCATAAGTTATCAAAAAGAGAAATGAACTCAAAAACTAGAAAATCGATAAAACCATAAAACTTTACTAACCACAAACAGAATGAGAAGCAAAACCAGTGAAAACCAGCAGTTGTTAAAAATCTCTGAACCTTTGTTCTGCTGTTATTGTCAATTAGAGCTGCAACAATTAATCACTTAGTTGCTAACTATTACATCAATCACCAACCATTTTTTACAATAATTTAATGGATTTGACTATTTTTTAAAATTAATTTTCAGGTTTATTTAGTCTTCTATAATAGTAAACTGATGATTTGGGTTATGAATTGTTGGTCTGGACATCGATAGATCGATATCGTAATATAGTAATCGATAGATAAATTATATAATCACAGTAGTAGTAGTTGCAGCCCTACTGTCACTCACATTACCTATCATAGAGCTTGGTCTGTCTGTCTGCAAAAAGCAGCAGCAGCAGTGTTGGTGGATGTTGCTGCTGCTGATGCTAACGCTGCTGATGCTAACACTACTGCTGCTCCGCGGTGGCGCAGCTGTCTGCTAATGAAAGCCCAGTAATTCCACTCCCTCCAGTGTGCAGCTCCGCTCCTCCAACAACAAAAGCCAACCAGAAAAGGAAATGTGAATTATTCCCCAGTAGAGTTCTCAGCCTCCTCTCATTCTCCTCTCATTCTCCTCCTCTGTGCGTTTTTGATTGACAGGAGCAGGTGCCGTAGAGCTGCAGCTGGAACTATATCATCTGCAACTGTAGTTGGGTAAATATAGCAGGGAGTCTTGTCAGGCAGGGAGATAAATTGTTCTGGGAAAGGAAGTGTTGTCTCTGTTTTCTGAAAGGAGGGAGAAAAACCCTCCTGAAAAATGTAAGGTTCTGAACAATGAGGGCTCAGTTGGGTCAGAGAGGGACCATGTGTCGAGACGCCTCAGCTCCGCCTTCTTATCGGACCAGGAAGCAGGAGCCTGACGTCCGATTAAAACGGGACCTAATGCCCGTCCCTAACCTCATTAGAGCCATGTAACCCAGAGCTTTCCTCAGCTCCACAGCAGCATCTGTCTCTAAAACGCAGCGGCGATGCTGTAAATATGAGAAGCTGGGTCCTCCACAATCATTTAACCAGACAATTAAAACAGAACTTACCTTACTGCAGAAATTGACTGAAATGCTCCTCCCCCTTCAATATAATACAAACATGCCGAAGTGACCTGAAAATCTGCCAACAAAAGCTTAAAGTTTCAACACTAACGCAGGAATCCAGACGTTTATAGTAAATCTTTTTCATAATTTGTGGTTGAAACTGAACAATAATTCATTTCCTACATGTTGCAGTTTACAAAGAAAAGAAACAGAAACTCTAACACTAAAGTTGGCGACAAAATGATCATTAACTAGTTACTTACTTAAGCATCTGTCCAGCTTACACATATTTCGGTCTTTTCAACAGTTACCTTAAAATATTTGGCTACCAAATTTGTAATAACATCTTGTTTACTGTAGATATAACTATATGACTAAAAACGTGTGTAGATTCTGCAGAAAAACACCACTCCAGTGTTCATCATATGATTTCATATTGGATGGGGTGTGTTTATGGTGCAATTATGGTATGACTGGTGTATGATAGTGATATGTGGTTTGTTTGCAATGTATTATGGTGTGATTGATTGATGTATGATCGTCGTGTGATTGTTGTATGTTGGCAGTGTGATGTGATTTTTGTATGATTGTCGTATGTTGGTGGTGTGACTGATATATGATAGTCGGTAGATGTATGATAGATGTATAGATCATGGTGTGATTGTTGTATGTTGATGTGATCGTGGTGTGATGTATGCTCTTTGTATGTTGGTGGTATGATTGTTGTATGTTGGTGGTATGATTGTTGTATGGTCATGGTGTGATGTGATTGTTGTATGAAGATGGTATGACCGTTGTATGATCATGGTGTGATGTATGATTGTTGTATGAAGATGGTATGACCGTTGTATGATCATGGTGTGACGTATGATTGTTGTATGAAGATGGTATGACCGTTGTATGATCATGGTGTGACGTATGATTGTGTTGTGATGTATGCTTGTTGTATGTTGGTGGTATGATTGTTGTATGGTCATGGTGTGACATATGATGTATGTTGGTGGTATGATTGTTGTATGGTCATGGTGTGACATAGGATGTATGTTGGTGGAATGATTGTTGTATGGTCATGGTGTGACATATGATGTATGTTGGTGGTATGATTGTTATATGGTCATGTGGTGATGTATGATTGTTGTATGGTCATGGTGTGATATATGGTGTATGTTGGTGGTATGATTGTTGTATGATCATGGTGTGATATATGATTGTTGTATGGTCATGGTGTGACATATGATGTATGTTAGTGGTATGATTGTTGTATGGTCATGTGATGTATGATTTATGTTGGTGGTATGACTGTTGTATGGTCATGGTGTGACGTATGATTGTGTTGTGGTGTATGCTTGTTGTATGTTGGTGGTATGATTGTTGTATGATCATGGTGTGATATGATTGTTGTCATGGTGTGACATATGATGTATGTTGGTGGTATGATTGTTGTATGGTCATGTGATGTATGATTTATGTTGGTGGTATGACTGTTGTATGGTCATTTGGTTATATACGATTGTTGTATGATCATGGTGTGATATATGATTGTTGTATGAAGATGGTATGAACGTTGTATGATCATGGTGTGATATATGATTGTTGTATGGTGTGAAGGCCAGTGGCCTGTTCTCTGAGCAGCTGATGAGGGCAGCAGCCATGTGGCCGTGTTTTACTAATCCAGGCGCTGCACTGGAATTAAAAACAAGCGACTGAAAGTGACAAATGATGTTGAGGTTGGATCAGCGGCTGAGTCTGTTTCATGTTCTCACACGTGAAGCTGCAGATTGAGTCTTTGTCTGTGCGCTGACATTGACAGGACGTCTCTCCTGAATACGACTGTCATCACACAGACAAATCTGTCTCAATCTCCCGTTGAATAATTCTGTGGGTTTATGTTATTGCTGCGTACCTCAGAGAGCCTGTTCTGCTCTGACATACATTTTATTTCCTCCAGTAACACCTTTTTTATGCAGAAGTCGCTGAGCCTCGGCTCCTCAAATCTTCCTCCTCTCCTCCCGTCGACCCCCTCTGCTGCAGGGAGGTTCGCTTTCTGACAAGTCTGCAGAAGAAACAGTCTGCTGCTAAATCCCTTCATTTTTATTCATACAAACACAGGTTTAGAGCCGCTCGCAGCCCCCAGAAACAGAGCCGGAGTGGCCTTTGACTGACAGCTTTCTCCCTTTCATCCAAACACTAACGAAATTCACAAGCACACCTCTAATTGACTGGAATCAGCAGCTCGGCAGCGGAGCAGATATCAGGGGGCATGGCAGTGGATTTGCAGAACGAACATTGCAGAGGATGATTTGATTATACTCCAACTGACCTTTCCCATAATTATCTGCGTTTCCCTGAAGCAAAGAACAAAGCGGAGGAATTCGGCACGGAATGAGGAAAATTATTATTTTTAATCACGTTCTTTCGGTCTCCAACATGTAAGAATCATATTATATCATATTCCTTCATTTATTTGATCAGTGAAGTGATTGTGATATCAATACTAATCAATACATTTTTAAATCCATCTCTATTATTTACTTATTTGTATTTATTCAAGTTTCTTACTAAATATTCCAATATTATCACTTTAACACATCAAATTTACTTCACACTTGGAACACATCATGATTAATTAGATTTAAACCAACTCTGCTCCTGACCGGTTTGGGCTTTTTAGTTTAAAATAAGTATATTATAATATAAGTTAGCTGCACTGCTATCGACTCATCCTGTGACGCAAATCTCTGGCCAGTCAGTGTCCAGCAGCCTGGTGACGTCACATTAAAGTAATGGCTCAGCTCGGAAACTGAAGGAGGTGACCCCAAAAATAGAACCAGCGACCAGATTTTAGCCATTATAACGCCAAAAAAGGCAGTCAAGTCGATTCCGTCCAGTGGAAAGGCGCCATTTGGTTCAAACCTGAAATAATTAGTTTCAGTGGGAAACGCGTCACAGCAGACTCAGACTAAGACCTTAAACAGACCGAGCCGTTTGTTCTGAAGCAAATCAGGACTCCGGTTCTGTGTTGGATCCCTCGCGGCTCCAGAACAATGATCCTTTTTGAACTCGTTCTCCTTCTGTTTTCACAAAGACTAATCTGAGCGTCACTGACGACCTCGCTAATTCTTCACATTTTACCGTCGTGTCAGTCATCAGGAGAGAATGCACACATGCCGCCTCTTAGTCTTATTTCAAGGTCAAGCCTGAGTGTGTGTGTCCGCGTGTGTGTGTCCCAGCTGTGGTCAGGCAAGCGCTGCAGGGCCTCCGGGGGTCGCAGCCCGAGCACTTGGGAACTGTCTGTGTCCTTAAGCCCCGCCCCCCACCCCCCTCGCCGCCACCTGATCTTCTCACATATATCACTCCCAATTGAAGCGGCAGGAGGCAGCTGGCGGATGCCGAGGAAGAGTAACCATAATTCATGTCGCTCAGCCACTTATGCAAATATGTTTACTCACGAAGGCATTCGGCGCAAAGAGAATCCACCTCATGGCGATTCTTAGCGTGTCTGCGGCGCGGCCGCGGCGTCCTGTCTCTTTAAGGATGAGGTCACGGAACGGATTCTCCGTCCCGCTGTCACTGTTCTTTTTATTACTCGTTCAATAGATGTTCACGACTGACTCTGTGTGATTTAGGAATCATCATTGTTGTTATATTTATCTGTTGGCTCCTTCCACTCACCAACGAGATGATTGTTTTATTTCTTAAATTCAGAAACCTGCGTTTTTTTGGCAGACTGAGCTGCAGCTAACAGGAAATAAAATGTGATTTCACGATCATTCAATTCACTTTCTTTAAAGAGTCTAAAGCTTGCATGAATCCACATAACTTCTTAAATATGTTAATGTATGGGAAGAGGATAAAATATGTTTTACATCACTTTCAGTCGCTTGTTCTGCAGAGGTTTTTACCTATAATTGACTAATATTATTTATCAAGGAGGTGATAACTGATATTATATTCAGATACAGACTGAACAGTGCAACAGAACACTTTATTGAAATGCTTCAAGCATAAATATATTTATAAAAGATATAGTTTTCTTATCAAAGAGGTTAAAAAGTAGCTGCAACAATTAGTCGATTAATTGATTAGTTGGATTTGAGTCATATTTAAGAAGAAAATGTCCAAATTCTCTGGTTCCAGCTTCACAACTTTGATTATTTTCTAGTTTCGTTAGTCTTCTATAATAGTAAACTGGTGATCTTTGGGTTGTGGACTGTTGGTCTAGACCAAAAAAGATATCGCTGAAGAATCTTCAGCTTTGGGACACAGTGATCAACATTTTACACCATTTTATAAACCAAACAACAAGTCGGTTGATCATTTCAGTAATTGGTAGATCAGAATAGTGGTTAATTGCAGCCCTATTAGCATATACTTCACTGTAGGATCTTACGATAAAAACATATAATCATATATGACGATACAGTCTGTGCCTGAAGAAGAAAAAATAGGCAGAAAGCAGTGATGATGCATTGATTCTCCCTGTCCAGGCTCTGTTTAGTGAAGGATTATGATCATAGTGTGGCTCAAAGGTTTTTTCTTTCTTCTGAATCCTGCAAACATCACAGGTTTTAACATGTTTTAACACGAGAATCCTGCTTCCCTCTAATATCAGCCTAAATAACATGAGCTCTGTGAGCTTCAGGCTCTGTGCCGCAGTGATGGATGGAGGAGGCCGACTGGTGGATTATACAGGTGTTCTACAGCAGCCAGCCTTTGACCCAACATTTGGAGGAGCAGCTTGATTAATCAGGTGTCTCCGCTCCAGACAGGCTGCCACCTAGTGCTGGTTAGTAGCTGTAAATCTGGCCAGTTAACAGTGGGCTAACCGGGGACTGACAGCCAGGGCTTAGGCCCGGTGTGAAGACGGGATGCAACTGTTGTCCTGTTTCAGAGGCCTCAACTATGTGCTGAGTGGATGGAGAGTCCCAGCAGAGGGCTATTAATCATCTTTGGAGGGGGTGAGGAGGAGGAGGAGGAGGGGGAGGAGGAGGGCAGGGGGAGAGGGAGAGGGAGAGGGAGAGGGTGCCGCCGAGGATCTGGATGTGCTGACAGGAACAGTGGGCAAGATGTGAGCAAAACAAACTAGACCCCATGAGCCTGAGGAGGAGGAGGAATCGTTTTCTCCACAGATGCTGAGAATCAGAAGCTTTACTGTCATTGCAACAAAATTCCATTGGAACATCCTGGTTTTAGAAGCTACAGTGTCATGTTAAAATTTAAAGGTGCAAATGGTGGTTGTTTGTATTAAAGATCAGAATTTGTAAAGAATAATCACTCATAGTATGATGCAACCATACAAACCATTCAGCATTAATCAGTATATTTAAGCAACAGCCCTTTAGCTATGAAATAATGACCTAAATGAAAGAAAATACACACTCACACAGTTTTAATCAGTTTATTAAGAAATAATTCTGTTCAAATAAAACGGGTTTTGTTACTAATGCTCAGCTCTTCATCAGTTAACGTATAATTCAGCAGGTTTTCATCAAACGTCAAATTATTAAAGGAAGGAAGGTCTTTTTTTTTTCTTTTTTTTTTTGTCCAGACCAACAGTCCACAACCCAAATTTGATCAATTTATTCTCATAGAAGACAAAAGAAACCAACTTTGGACATTTTCTTCTTAAAAACAACTGAAATTAATTGACGGATTATCATAATGGTGGTTAATGTAATAGTTGGCAACTATTAATTATTTTTGTCAGTTTAGAAAGTGAAACTTGTATAGATTCATTGCACATAAAGTAAAATATTTCCTTTATTTCTTGTAATGAGTATTTTTTTTTCTGAAATGACTGAAAAATATTGAGTCCTGAGTTTCAGGGTGAATAAACCTCAGCTGAAGTTCCTGTTGCCTCCAGCCTCCAGATAGTGGGTCCTTCAGGTCTGGACCTGGTCTGCGTCAGCTGTGGCTGATGCTCGGTGTTTCCTGTGTCACCTGGCTTGTGTTTTAATGTGGTGTAAAGCAGGTTGTTATGAGGTGGTAATTGTGTTTCAGCAGGAGGCAGCAGCAGCCTCCTGGTTTATATCCAGGCTGTGATTACTCCGCCTTGAGCCACATTAATAAACAGGGGGTATTAAGGTTCCGGGTTTTGGGATGTTTCAACACCTCCGAACCCTCCTCGCCGGAGCCCCGCTCTAAAAACAGACCCCCGCCGCCTCATGGTGACACTTTGATTGGCCGAACAGCATTTTCAAGATGGGCTATACAAGCTGGTATTGACAATTTCTGGAGGTGCCAAGTGTAGGCTTTCACCGTGCTAATGAGTGTTCGCTAAGTTTAGCTTCATGCTAGGCCGCGTTAGTGCGCTGACATGACCAACGCCGCATGACTTCACTTACTGATTATTCCAGATTTGAACCTCGGTTTGGTCGTTATTTTTATCAGATTATTTGGGTTTGTGTGTCCTTGGAAATGGCAGTTTGACAAACTAACTCTATGTCCGCTCATTATCTGACTGACATCAGAGACAGAGGAGACTGATTGACTCATCTGTGGTTTCCGAGGAGTAACGAGGGAGCGGCAGCACGGAGCTTCGCTGCCATTTAGACTCTGTGTTTAACCTCAGGTTTGTTGTCTGACACCAGAGTCAGTTCAGAGCTGATCACTGAACCCGGGAACTGCTCAACCGATCCACTTCACACCCTGCTCCCTGTGGTCCTCACACACACACAGCCAGGTGTGAAGGGTCTGATCAACGTTCTCCACATATGTGAAAACATGTCTCTCACACACACACAGATTCTTCCTTTATAGTCACATGATGCTGCTACAGCGCCACATATAGGCCAAATGGAGCCAGTTAGAGCTGCAATTATTAGTCAGTAATAGATTAGTTACGAACTACTACATTAACTACCAACTATTTTTATAGTCTATTAATTGATTTAAGTGATTTTTAAGAAGAAAAATGTTCAAATTCTCTGGTTCCAGCTTCTCTTCTCTGATTATTTTCTGGTTTCTTTAGTCTTCCATAATAGTAAACTGGTGTTCTTTGGGTTGTGGACTGTTGGTCTGGACAAAAACGGACATTTGAGGTTGAATCTTCAGCTTTGGGAAACACAACAGTGAAAAAAGTGTTTAGGGGCGTTCCAGTTAATAAGCCCCGCCCCCCTCCAGGTAAAGAGCTCAACTGTAGTGGTTGTTTGATGGCTCAGACTTGTTTTATTCTGTAACAAGAAGTAAAGCGAAGCCTCAGAGGTGATGAGGATCAGCAGGACTCTGTAGACCTGTCAGAGAGGAATCACAGGGCTCTGTCGGAGGATTTAAAGACACTATTTTAGTCCAAGTCCTCACAAATAACATTTTACAACCACAGCAACATGGCAGACGTCAGTGACAGCGACGGCGTTAAGTAGCTGTGACTTATCTCACAGCTCCGACAGCAGCAGCTAATGTCAAAAAACACTCATATATATGGATGCTGTGTTGTTGGTAGTGTCACAGCAACAAATCATAAATAAAACTAATAACTCTACAAGATTTAAGGTCTTAGCTTGGTCACATGACCCCTGATGGAGGCCTGGCTCCTTTTAATCTGTACAAACTAATCCAGAGATTCATATTAATTGGGTCACAAACCACTTAATTAGGTAGTTTGGGGGGAAAAAAGGCTTTTATTTTGAATTTGCACTTCCTGCTTCCTGGTTAGTAGCAGCTAAGTGTTGATGCAGTAAAGTTTTACTCTGTCACAGTAAAAATTCACAGTTAAAGAATTAATGATCATTCTGTCTCAAAGTCTAATATGTATATGATGAATAAAATTGAATTGGTTCATAGATATTGTTCTTCAAAAGAGGAAAGGACTAGTGTATGCAAACACATGCGAACTGATCTGTAGTAACATGAAGTAACACATACTAACCTGTAGTAACACACACCGATCTGTACTAAACTATAGTAACACACAGTGATCTGTAGTTATATTTAATATGTAGAAATCTGTAGTAGTCGTTCACTAAACCAATGCACTTAAGCCTTATTGCTCCAAACTCATTTGAAGTTTATCATATTTTAAGACTTTATTTATAAAGTAAAACAGTGATTTATTCATCTATCATTTTATAATAAAGATCTTTAAAAGACTTATATATATATCTATAATTATTAGATATTTAGATACGAAACGCTCCTTCAATTCCAAGCATTAACATTAGGCAGCTGTGTTTTTATAGTCTTAAATGGGATCAATGCCCACAAATCTAATAATCCAGTCATCATAATGACTCTACACATATAATAATCAAAAATTCATTATGGGATATTCATGCATTTGTTTTCTGTTCTTCAAATTTAAACCTTGTTTCTCACAATGGATAAAGAGTTATTTGACTGATATTTGTTTTAACCGGTCACAAGGTCTCAACGAAAAAAGAACAAATTGTGTTTTAGAACAGAAATAACAGTAAAGTGTCTGTATGTTGCTTCCTGCTTGTTGTGTTTGGAGTAAATGACAACGAAAAGTCAGCCGGAAGAATTTAGACAGTTGTTGATAATCTCCTCACAGGACAGAAAAGCACCAAACAAAGACTGCCCGTCCGTGTGTGTGTGTGTTTGTGTGTGTGAGATGTGTGTGTGAGTGTGAAATAAGGGCCTGTATTAGTATTGCGGAGAGGTTCTGTCTTGCTGTGGAGCTTGTGTGGCTCTCACATCCTTAAGCCTTGTGTGTCTGTGTGTGAATCCCACACTGCCTTGATGGACTGGGTTAATAAACCTCTCAGCAGCAGCCATCCCTCCCACACACAGACTGCACACACACACACACACACACACACACACACACACACACACACACACACACACACAGACACACACACACACGTGAAGTCTCCTGACACACGCAGCTGCTTGTTATTTCATGCCCCATAAGGGTGCTGTGACCACGGACATTGTAATACACATATCCAATTAGCTAAGCATTGTATACACATCGCTCTCAAGCTGAATTCTCACACAAACCTTCACATGTTCTGTCCTCAGTTTCAGCACATTGGATGTGAAAAAAACAGGGACGTTGTATAGAAACAAGCAAGAGAGATTTAACATATGACTTTATTATTGAACTGATCCCTGCTGCTTTTTTCTTCTTTTTTATTTCTGTTTTTATTTGGAGCTGTTTGGGGGTCGTCTAGTTATCTGCTAGAGAGAGAGCTAGAGATGCAACTAACAACTATTCTGATTATTGATTAGCTTTTGGTTTATAAAATGGTGTCAAATGTCAATATTAAAACTGAAAATTCAACGTAAACAAACAATCCACAACCAAAAGACCATCAGTTTACTATTATAGACTTAAGAAACCAGAAAATACATAGATTAGAGAAGCTGGAACCAAAACATTTGGACATTTTCTTCTTAAAAATCACTCTGATCATTGCCAGTTAATGGAGTAGTTAGAAATCCATCAATCGCCTAATCGTTGCAGCTCTACTGATGTTTGGGGGTTGACCAA
The DNA here is from genome assembly GCA_030544235.1 of Lepturacanthus savala. Lineage (NCBI taxonomy): Eukaryota > Metazoa > Chordata > Actinopteri > Scombriformes > Trichiuridae > Lepturacanthus > Lepturacanthus savala. The sequence continues at coordinate 6,002,734 of CM060478.1, forward strand.
TTATTGGCCTGACCAATAAGATTTTCTGATATTCAGAATTTTATCAGATGTTTGTTTTCTCCAATAGCCAATAATATACAGTGCAGAAGTATTGGCAGCAAAATGCACTTGAAGTAAAATGAAATTAGTTCCCTGTTTTATTTTGAAAAGACATTCAGGTTCAATGTCATTTTGATGCAGGTGATGCGTTAACTCGTCATGATAAAGGGAGATTTATTTTCTCTAGATAATGAAATATTTCATTAGCACTGAACTAACTCTGACATATCGATGTGTATTCCATATGGAATTCTGTGTATGTGAATAATAATGTTCAGTAATGTTCGCTGTCCCGCACCAGTAAAGTAAAGGGAGCGTGATAACCGCTTTCTGTGAACTTTTAGTTTCGTGTGTATTTGTTATATCACAGTCAGGCATATGTTTGTCGTCACAGGTGACTTCTCCTGTATCTGTAGCGGTCGGCCATGTTGGGTTGCTGTTCTGGGACCTTATTTGTGAACAGAGGCCGATGCTCGGTTTCAGTTCAGTGGAATCACTTGTAGAACATCCATTCGCTTGTCATCCCCTCCTGTTTGAGCCTGGAACGAGGAGCTGGCACAAGGCTGCTGAGTCGGAATAAAAAAAGACGTCCTATTTCTGGGCTGCAGCTGGGGGTCTAAAAGGTGTGTGTGTAAGTGTGTGTATGTGTGTGTAAAGGTGACGTGCGTTAAAACTTTCTTGTGGGTACGTGTTTTGGGGGGGGTCAGGCATGCCGAGGGGGGGGGGGGGTGGAAGGCTGCTATCAAACAACTGCCCACATTTCACTGCACAAATATTGAATCAAAACGGCGTGACACATGCAGCCGAGTGCCGTCGACCCGCTGACGCTTGCGTCTTAAATAGAGCAGGATCAGAGCCGCTGATAACAAATTTTGACAAAAGCCGTCCTGCTGACAGCGGAGGGAGCCAAGCGGGCCGATACGACGCCCAGCTGACGACCAGACATGCTAACAACCTGAGGCGGCGACGAGGTGTTGATGGCTCTGAAGGCAAAATAGACCCGAGGATATGTGGTGGTACACGGACCCGAGATCACTCCCGCTCAGCCCTGGACAGGACTTATAAAATATTAAAGGAACTGCAACCATTAGTCCATTAATCAATTAGTTGCCAACTATTACATTAATCACCAACAATTTTGATAATCAACTGATTTAATTCACTTTTAAAAAGAAAAGGTCCAAATTCTCTGGTTCCATCTTCTCAAATCTGATTATTTTCTGGTTGCTTTAGTCTTCTAAAGACTCAGAAACTAGAAAATCAATAAAGGTTCAGTAACCACAAACGGAAAGAGATGCAAAACCAGTGAAAACCATCTGCTATAATTAGTCAATCAAGTAGTTGCCATCTATTACATCACTCGCCAACTATTTTGACAATCACTTAATGGATTTGAGTCATTTTTAGGAAGAAAATATCCAAATTCTCTGGTTCCAGGTTCTCAAATCTGATTATTTTCTGGTTTCTTTAGTCTTTTATAATAGTAAACTGATGATCTTTGGGTTGTGGTCTGTTGGTCTGGATAAAAAAAATGACATTTTAGGTTGAATCTTCAGTTCTGGGAATCAGTGGTCGATGTTTTACACCATTTTATGAACCATACATCTAATCAATTAAATATTTCAATGACCAATAGAATCAGAGTCGATCATTTAAGGACAATATTCAAATTTGATTGAAGCTTCAACTAATTGATTCTTTGATTTTAGCTCCTTTTTGTCCCCAACGCTACTATGTCATAAATAAACCACAACAGCTCAGACTTCAAGTTAAATTCAGTTAAAATTGTTGTAGATACTCAACTTTTTCATCTACGCTATGTTGCATTAAAAAATGATGATCGATTACCATAGCAATGATTGAAGCTTTGATTTTTTGGGGGGTGTCAGCCCTAATTTATACACATTCACACCTGAAGCTGCTCAGTCTGACCTGCTGCACTGAGCAGTTTATGAGGGATTCACTTTCCCGTTCAGGTTTATCAGCTGTGGATCAAACCTACGACCCTCTGGTCACAAGCTGCTTCTCTGACCTTTAGGGCTCCACTGAGAGTGCTGTCGTCTGAATGAGGCCGCGTATTAAAACTGATCCACAACAAAAGTAAAATAACGACTAAGACTAAACAAACTAAAGTAAATGATGATGTGTAGTTGCTGACCCTGATCAGACCGGAGCATAGCAGCCAGCAGGTGTGAAGGTGTAAAGACCTGAAGCCAGCCAGAAGGTACATGTGTGTTTTCCTCTGTAGGTTTAAATAGATCTTCTAAGGTCCCCCCACAGGTGCTAATAATGTTTCCCTAGATCTGTCCATTGTACTTTATAATCCCTGTGAGAGGAGCGGAGCCCTGAGCTCTGAGCTCGGAGCACTTTCAGGCCTCCTCGCAGCACATGGCAGCAGCCGGCAGCCATCTCAGCTATGCAGATATGTCTATGTTGGTTTTAAACTGTAAAAATGCCTGCTAAACTGGCGGGAGCTGAGCGCGTTATGAGTGGTGAAATGTCAGTAAATTTACGACCTGGACTTGAGGACTTGTGGATTTGAGGGGGTCTTCTGGGCTGTGGGAGTAGATTTGGGGTGGGGGGGGGGGGTCAGGATCAGACCCTGAGGTCAGCAGAGAATGAACTCATGAACTGTGAGGAGTAGAGTTGGTGTTGAGGCAAAGGTCAAACGAACCAGCTCCCCTGGACTCTGAGCTGCTGTTTGTCACTGAGCTCAGCAGACAAGACTCAGTCCTCTCAGCGAGAACAGGAGCGTTAACATGAAGGATGTTCACACATGGACGAGAACTAAGTACATTTACTCCTACTTTACTGGAGTTTTTCCATGTGATTCCAACAAGTATTATGTTATAATATGATTTTATGATGATACTATCTAATTACAGCTAAGAACATATAATTATGGCAAATACTATCTAGTAACTGTCTAATAACTGTCTAGTAACTTAAAACATCTAATAAATCTAATAATAAACTATAACGTCTATCATCTAATGATATTTAATAAACTATATTATCTAAGAACTTCTAATAACATTTAATAAACTATAACATTTAATAACTTCTAACACAGTCCAATAACATCTAATAGTCATACAATAACACCCTCTAACCTCTAATAATGTTTAATAACCTCAAATAATGTCTAATAATCTAATAAGATCCAAATACATCTAATAACTCCTGACAATCTAATAACCACAGGAGCCATGGTCTGGTAAACACAATGTTGTGTACAAGTGAATGAGTGTCACTTCCTGTGTCTCATTTCAAATTAAAAGCACTCAGTTTTAATACAAGCAAACTAAATTATGTGCACTCGTATCATTTCAGCTCAGACACAATTTCTGCCCTGCAGCCATTTATCCATCAACTATTAAATCAATCAGCAACTAGCTTAATCTTTGACCAAGCATTGTTTTTTTATTTATTTATTTTTTATTTTGGCTTGCAGTACTTGTACTTTACTCCATGTGATGTAACACTGAGTGAATAGATTTTATTATTATAGTACTTTCTGCTTTACCTGAAGCTTTAGTTCCTGTAAGATACAGATCTTAAACTTTATATACATATATAAATTGATTGGCCGTTTGATGCTCTAACAGCTGCGCTGTTTTAATCCAGTAGATTCTGTTGCATGCAGTGAGATAATTTCTTTTGAAATGTCTCATTTGTTAGTTTGTGTGATAGAACAGAAATCTTGAGTTGAAGTTGTGATATAACATGTTCGACTCTGCTGCTGCTGATTGTAGAGAAGTTTAGTTTTTTTCTGAAACGTTGAGTTGCGGTTGTGATATAACGTGTTCGTTCCTGCTGCTGCTGATTGTAGAGAAGTTTAGTTTCTGTCTGTCACTTACAGCCAGAGACACACTATCCACGCCATTTTCTTTAAAGGTGACAAAAGGGATAACCAATTGTTTTTCTGTTTATCAGAGGTGACATGACCAGTGGCGCAAGGGGGCGAGGAGGCCCTGTGTTGCCATAGCTAAATATACATCCCTGACAGCTCCATAATAGGTTCCAGGAAGTTCAGTCGAAAATAAAAACAAAGCAACATTTCTAGCTGATTGGCTTTGAAAGGCCGTTTTTCCTTGCTGAATGGGAAAAATGTGGACTTCAGCATTCCATGGCCGTGATGCCAGTCGGATTGGATAGGCGCAGCCTTGCGTGTGCAGAACGAGCTCGGTGTGAGGGAGACACATTGCACTGCAGAAACCAACTTTATGGGAAAGAATCCGTCTGCATGTTTGAAAGTGAACAGCAAACACAAAAAAACGGAGAGTCGGATCCGCGCTCGTCTGGCAGGACGAACGTCTGCTTTTTTTAAATTAACGTTTAAGTGTTGGATTCGTCCTTTAGATGTTCACACTTGTTTCATGTTGACACTGGAAGCTTTTCTCTGTGTTTTGTGGTGTTGGACAGTGAAGAGTGTGAGGCCCACCATTTTGTGGTTTGGAGCTAATCCTTGTTGAGCCTGTAGCGTAAGCAGAGTTGTCTGAGTATCGGGCTCAATGATCCACTTGATGTATTAGCAAAATAACTTGAAACCAAATACGCACTTTTCACAGATTGTGTTTGAGTGTCTTTCACTTTCAAGTTCTTTTAAAGACACAAAACGGAATTCTTTGGATTAAAGTGTCTTAAAATGACTAAACCTGTTAAATATGTTGAGTTGTGTCATCACAAATAATAACTTAAGTCTTTAATTTAATCTTCACAGACAAAATATGTAACCCTATCACTGTGCAGTTTTAAGTCACAATTTCTACCTCTTAGTAGTTTAGAGCTGCAACTAATGACTATTCTGATAATGGTAGTTATTTCTATTGGTTGAAGTGATTAACGATTAGTTGTTTGGTGCATAAAATGGTATAAAATACTATACTATTATAAAAGACTAAAGAAACCAGAAAATAATCAAGTTTGAGAAGCTGGAGCCAGAGAATTTGGACATTTCTCTTAAAAATGTCTCAAATCAATTAATCCCTTATTAAAATAGTTGATGCTTAATATAATAGTTGGCAACTAATCAATTAATCGACTAATTATTGCAACTCCAGGTTGTTTTTTTAGCTTTCTATACCCAGATGAAGGACTTTAGTCTGAAACTTCAGAACAACAAGCCGAGCTAATGGTTCCAACAGCAGCTGATCAGCCTCAGAGAAACACAGATTGTTAACATGAATGTGTTTATTTGTCAGTTTGTTTTGGAGACGGAGACTCTTGAGTATAAAAAACCTCCTGAACTTCTGGGTCTTAAACTGTTAGAGAAGCAGCTGAGCTGATGTTAGCATGAACCTGCTTGGCTCCATCTTTTGTTATTGTTTAGATCGAGACCTCCAGTGGCAGAAAATAACATATTGTTAATTTTTAATTCGAGGATTTGCAGTTTGTATGGTTTTTATTTTGAAACGGTGCAGTTGGCGAGTTGAATTTGCTGCTTTTCCCACATGTTCTCCATGTTCTCCATGTTCTCGATGTTCTCCATCTTCTCAATCTTCTCCATGTTCTCTGCAGTCGGCGTGTTTACAAACAGCTCGGCCTGTGTGTCCTGTCAGAAATGGGTCATGGATGTGTAAGATAATGCAGTCCCTGGCCCACGGCCCGTTGTCTCAGCTGTCTGACATTAGCCCCAGTGTCTGTGGAGGAGCCACTTACTGCTCCGGGTCTAGTTACTGACTCCTGGCAAACAGCCTCAGTATCAGAGCCCAGCTCCCCTTTAGCAAATTATGTTTGTATTCCATTTTTTTTCTCTTTTTGCCTCTCAAGTTTGGTTAAATTATGTGCTGAGAGATGTTTTATGACAAACCTCGGGCCCTGGGGAAGTGCACTTTCTCCATCAGTGGAGTGAGCTGCCATGTGAACAGAGTGGAGTGGCTCATTTTTCCTCCTCTTCAGCCTCTCAGCGCCTCTCCCAGCTGACAGGAAGAGAAACGAGGGGACGCACAGGAGACGCCGCTTTGTTCTAAAGAGCTTTTATTAGACTCTTTGGTGGCCCTTTATTTACCTGCTGTACCAGGAAGCTACACGGTGAGGTATAATCTTAGGAAGGTAGATTATTGTGTTATTATCTAGTAAATCCATGGAAACATATTAGCAAACCAGAGAGTAATTAAAGTATGGACATTATTAAAGTACACATCAGAAAAAATATAATAAAGTATAAAAGTAAAGTAAAACTACTGAATTATTTTATTGTACCAAGAAACTAAACCAAAGATCATGAGTTTACTATTATAGAGGACTCAACAAACCAGATAATAATTAGATTTGAGAAGCTGGAACCAGAGAATTTGGAAGTTTTCATCACAAATCATGATTTAAATCATGGACAAAATATGGAGGCCTGTCAATGTCCAGTTTTAAGCCACATCAGTTGTTTACAGCTGCAACTAATGACTATTCTGGTAATGATAGTTAATCTATCGGTTATTGAAACAGTTAATCTATTAGTTGTTTGGTTCATAAAATTGTGTAAAATGTCATTTCCCAAAGCTAAAGATTCAACCTAAAATTCCTTTTTTATTCAGACCAACCGTCCACAACCCAAAGATCATCAGTTTACTAATAGAGAAGACTAAAGAAACCAGAAAGAAAGAAGTATAAAAATAAAGTAAAAGTACTGATTTATTACATTGTACCATGAAACTAAACCGAAGATCATTAGTTCACAATTATAAAAAACAAATGTAATCAGATGTTTTCTTCTTAAAAAAATGACTTAAACCAATTGATCTTTTGGAACCAAACGACTTTTGGTTCCAAAAGATCAATTGATTCGTTTTGTTCTTTATGAACCAAACGACTAATGTATTAATATTTTCAATGATCAGAACAGTGGTGAGATGCGGGCCATTTAGTAAAGGTGTATTGCTGCTGACAGTAAAGAGGCCTGCAGCAGTGTGGGAGTCTGAGTGTCTAACCCTGCTCCAACATGGCCGCCCTGAGCCCACAGGGAGTGATTCCTGACAGTTGTCGCCGGTCTCTGTTGGTCCAGCCCAGGACGTCTTCAGTGTCCATGGGACACACAACCCGATAGGCTGTGGTGTTTCCTGCTGCTCAGCCTGTGGCACCAGTGGGCAGAAATGTCACCGCGAGCCTCTGTTGTTCAACAGTCACGGCTGTTGCCATGGTGAGGGCGAGCTGCTGCACATGGAGCGCACACGGAGAGTTTACATGACACCAGGCCAGCGTGTGTGTGTGTTTGGTGGAAAGAGTTGTTATGAAATGTAACATGCAGAAGGTGCATTGAACCTTTACAATAATGAATTTCTTTATTTTAAACTAAATAAATAAAAACATGTTTGAAAAAAGTAGGAAGAAGTAAAATACTTATTAATTCCTACCCCACTTAGTAGTACTTAATATCTGAAGAAGAAAGCAGAATTACATTTTTTTTCTTGTAGTAATGATGTATTTTATTGAATCAGATGAAGCAGCATCTTTTCTGAATCCTGAAGTGATGAATATTTCTGGTTCCTCAGCTGTGTCCTGGTGTTAAAGTGCTGTCAGAGGACGGATCCTCAGCCAGAGGCCTGGTGGCTCTGAGAGGACCGGAGAGGTTCGGTGTGTGTGTGTGTGTTTTTGTTTGTATGTTGTGTATAGCAGCAGTTTAAATGGCTTATGGATCCTCAGCTTCTCTCTGACAGCCGTCAGCATCACAACCAGCTCATAACGTCCTGATGCTGCTGTTAACACTGCTGCTGCTGTCAGGGAACCCACAGCCAGCGCAGCTCTGTCCCCCTCAGCCAGGGTAAACTGAAACAGCCAAGATTAGTATTAATCCCTCTTAATGCTGCGGCTCATAATATAGTCATTAGGTGACTGGAGCCTGATCTGCTCCACCTAACTGCTGCGATTTATTAAACACACACAGAGGATTTGCTGTCAATGCTGCTGAGAATAAAGCTGCATCACCTCTAAATACTAAGTATTAATACTGATGAGCTGAGCTGGGATCGGCCACATCCACATCAGAGAGGGACCGGGCTGAGTCCTGGTCCCCGTGGAGTCCTGGTCTGCTGGTGGTTTGGACAGGCCCGAGCAGTAAAACACATGTTAGAATTGATACTAACTTGAACTGCCTGTGAACCACTCAACTAATCAACAGGTTCCTGCAAACACTTAAAACATCTTAAATTAGATTTCCAGAGTCTGTCATAAAATGTCTGTAATAGAGCTGCAAGGATTAGTTGATTATTCAATTATTTGCCAACTATTACATTAATCTCCAACTATGTTGATAATCGATTCATCGTTTTGAGTCACTTTTAAGAACAAAATGTTGAAATTCTCTGATTCCAACTTCTCAAATATTATTATTTACTGGTTTCTTTAGTCTTCTATAATAGTAAACTGCCTAAGCCTAAATTTGTTTTGCTATACAAAATGTATTAAAATGATCAGTTAAGGTTTTAAAATAACATTACACTTTGCATTAACCCAGATCTACGTCCTCCTGAAACATAGCAGGTGTTATTGCACATGTCACACATATTCTTCCTTTAAAGGTAGATGATGTTGCTACAGCGCCTCCTATTGACTATATGACACCAGATGTGTCCCGGTCTTGCAGACGTCACATTAATACATGTTCACCAGATGTGGCTCCAATAACACAAAGTGATCAGGAGGTTATGAGAGTTATATAATTTAAGCTCTGCCCACAGTCTTTCAGCAAACTGAGGCTTAGCTGCAGAAAAAATTGGTTGAAATATCAAAACCTATTCAGTTTTATACAGAGATATTCCTGAGGTTTGGGTAATTTAAAAAAAAAAGCGAAATTTAACAAATAATTTTGATTGTGAGATTCAAAGTACCAGGTCTAATTGTAAAAATTGTTGTTATAGCGCCACCATCTGGACAAATTGCACCAAATTCTCCTGATTCCGAAGTATTACACAAGATAAAGAGGCGGTCACTTCCATCACTCATCTGCTGATTCTGAGTAGATGTAGTAAAGTATCGCAGTATTACGAGTAAATGTAGATGTAAAAGCAGTAAGCAGTAATATGAGTGGATGTTGTTAAACTATTGTGTCAAATCTTCATCTTACATTAACTACAGTTACCAGATAAATGTAGTGTAGCGAATTATAAAGTATCGTCACATGGAAATACTCAAGTAAAGTACAAGTGTAGTACTAAGTATTTCAAATAAATGCATTTTTTTACTTTAATATTGCAGTATCAAGCGACTCTGCTGGAGTCTGACCAGTTAAATAATGTAAACAAAGCTTTGTGACAGTGGAGCGAATCCTGTGAAGAGAACATTTCCATTCAGCAGCAGTTTTTAAAACTGTGTGTGCGTGAGTGAGCCTGTGTGTGTGTGTGTCTCTGTGTGTGTGTGTGTGTCTGTCTGTCTGTCTGTCTGTCTGTGTGTGTGTGTGTATGTGTGTGTGTGGTATTGTGTGAACACTCGGCCTGTACACTGCGTGGTTTCTGGAATCTCTCCCACCCGAGGGAATGCCATTAGTGGGGAGCTGAAGGAGTGCAGCAGGTGAAACAAATAAGGACGATAACTCCACACACACATACACACATACACACACACAGCTCGTCCCCTGTTGGCAGGTTTGCTTCAGTCATTTTTCTCACACATCCTTCTGGTCTCATCAGTTCTCTCTGTGCACGATCTGTTTTTCTTTGATATAAACTTGCTTGTTTCATACGGATAAAAACCGTCCCTGTCCATGCTGCGTGACCGTCTCTGATTGGTCTGAAGTGTCACATGACCGTCCGGCTGGTTTGTCCGTTTCCATTTTGACGGCAACATCTGCTGGTCAACACTAAATCACCCTCAGAGCTGAAAAGTACATCTACTCAGTTAAAAAAGTACCATTCTTGAGTATTACTTTAGGATGCAGAATATTATTATTTTAAATTAATTTATCAATAAACTGTATTAATATATTTAGAGAAGCCTACTTTCTAATTTCCTCAAAGTACATTTACTTAAGTACAGTACTTAAATGCAGTTTTTAAGTACTTGTACACACATGAGCTCTACGCTGTATTTATGTTACAGTATTTAATTGGCTAACTCCAGTATTTCAAGACTCAAGTGTTTTTAGACGACCACGTTTGTACTTTTCCTGCAGTAAAGTATCAGAGTAATTGGCGTTGAGTTCCTGTCTCTGTACTTTCATGACTTTGTAGTCGTTTTACAGCTTTTCTCCTGTTTCCTTCCTCATCATACGAGTGAAATCCAGTCACAGTCGGAGCATGTGTGTAGTTTTATGTCGGTGAATGAACCGATTACACAGATTAACCCTTTACTCCTCCCCTCCCGCCTGCCAGTTCGGAGGATGATGGAGATGGAAACTGTGTGTCTTGCTCTGCACTGTTTGTTTTTCTGGAAATAGAGGTGATAATACAGGCTCCGCCCCCTGTGAAGGGCAGCTCGCCACCTCGCTGGGACACGGCGGCGAGCAAACACTTCTTCATCAGAACCAGCTGATGATTCTGATCAGGTGGCTGCTGCATTTACAGCCTAAAACACTGCAGGTGAATAATAGATAATGTCCCCAGCTGATTTATCACTGTTTTCTGTTTAGTTAAGTGAACATCTGCAGTGATTGGTCGATTAATTGATTAGTTTCTAGTTTGAAGGTCATGAATTTTTCATGTTTCTTCATTAGATCAGATCCAGAGGTTTAATAAAAACTGTCTCATACATCAGAGGAAAACAGAGAAACATGCACAGCTGGATTCAAAATAGCTCGTTTGTTCCTCCTTGACTTTGTGATGTCACTCAGTAGTTCCCACTACCTGTAGAGCCCCCACCCTCACCTTTCTATTTCTCCATCAAGCACAAAATGCAATCAAAAATCAGTAACGCAGTGGTTTTCAGTATTTTTTTCATGTCAAGAACCCCTAAACTGAATTAGACAGACCCCTATTAGATAAGATTTTATCCCAAAGTCCCCATTATTTTTGCTTTTAGATATTAAAGAAATTGTATAAAACCTTGACAAAAAGGTCATTTTGTTACTTATATATGGACTTATGATTAAAACAAATGATTTCCCTTTTTGCCCTTTTTGCTGGGTACCCTCTGGAACCACTTCAAGGACCCCTGGGGGTCACTGGACCCCACTTTGAGAACCACTGGATTAATGGACAAACCTTGAAGATGAAGTTCTGTGTGTCTGAGCTGCTGCTGGGGAGCAGGTCTATGGCTCAGAGAGAAAAATGGCCTTTTAACGTTTTTGTGTTTTAAAATGCCTCCATCTTCCTTGAAAGCATCAGACACTTTCTAATCTAAACCTCGGGATCAACCTCAACATCTAAAGCCCATCCACATAGTTGTGTCGTTTCATCTTTCACCATATGTAATAGTTATTTTCCAGGATTACCAGATAAATATCCTCCTCCCCGCACACAGAACTGCTCCACTGCTCTCCATTTTTAATTCGGCATGATAAAACATCCGTTATTTCTGAGCAGGCTGAGCGTAAAGTATGTCCATCCATCACACAGACAGCAGGCTGTGAAACACATTATGTCCAGCTCTGTGGAATAATGTGACTGTGTGGAAGTATGCAGCATAGAAAATACATTTTATGTACAGGATAACAGGTGCGGCGCGCTGCTGCTGGCAAGCTGCAGCGGTAATGAAGTCATGCTGTTTGAATGCACCTGCTTTATTTTTACAGGCTCTTTTTTTTTTTTTTTTAGGTGAAACTCTATTCTGCTGAAAGGAATCGGCTTTGAACCTAATAAAGCCTTTTGGTCAGATTAGTTTTTATTGGAGAGTTTTAGTCCTCGTCGACATGTTGGTTCAGACACGTTTGTCCTGACAGGAATAGAACTTGGTCCACGGACCAAAATAAAACCTGCTGCTGCTTCACTAAAGGAACCAGGGTTTTACAAACTGATGGATACAAGAGTTTCACTCATCATGGCCAGCGCCATGCTTAGTCAAGTTAATTTGTACATTAGAGCTGCAAAGGTTAGTCAATGAATTGATTAGTCACCAACTATTACATTACAACTATTACCCCAACTATTTTGATAATCATTGCATGGATTTGAGTCATTTTTAACAGGAAAGTCCAAATTTTCTTGTTCAAACTTCTCAAATCCGGTTGATGATCTTAGTAATCATAATAAAGAAGAAAATATATCAATTTCAGGATTTGTTGGATAGTTTTTACTCATGTTTTTAAAAACTTTTCAGTAATTTACTACCAAATCTGTCAACTAAAGCTAACGATTAGTCGATTAATTGTTTAATTGCCAACTAATACATTATTCTTGATAATCAATGAATTACTTTTAAGAAGAAAATGTTCAAATTCTCTGGTTCCAGCTTCTCAAATCAGATTTTCTTCTGGTTTCTTTAGTCTTCTATAATAGTAAACTGATGATCTTTGGGTTGTGAACTCGTGGTCTGGACAAAAATTCACATTTTGGTTTCGTTTGGGCAATAGAAGGAACTGTGAGTCTCAGAATCTGAATCCTTCTTTTTTCCTGAATTCTGAAAATTCTGAGCTATAGTCTCCAGCTTTTGTTCAAAACCTCTCTGGATAAAACTGGAAAATGTGACAATTGCTGATTTTTGATATTTCAAACCATTTTCTTGGAGCTAAGACCCAGTTTGCTGAAACGTGGGTGGAGCTTAAATTATAAAACATCTGATGAACATGAGTAGATGTGATGTCTGAGGGAACAGGACACATCTGGTGTCATTTGGTCAATAGGTGGTGCTGTAGCAGCATCATCTACCTATAAAGGAAGAATCTGCGTGAATCTCCAGACCCGTTCATCAGATCCATTTCATACCTGCTGTGTGTGTTGCTGAAGACTTGAGACAGACCACAGTCTAGTGTGAAGTGGATCAGATCAGCAGTCCTAATTAAAGCTGCTTCAAACCAGCGGCACTTCATCAGCCAAACCATTCACAACTGGTCCTGAGACTGTGAAGTCTTCACGATAATGTCTCTGTGTTTGATTCACGATAAAAATCGTTCACCTCCAAGGTGCAGACACGATTCTGTCACGCTTCAAACGAGCGGTTGTCTCTTCCCCAGTGAAGCGGCTCTGGTTTGTGTTAATGATCAGCATGAAGTCCGGAGAGCCCTTCAGGTCGGAGTCTGTTTGCTCTGCGGTGTCGTCATTAATATAAGAGCCTCTCACTGCCAGCAAATAAAGTAGGACGGAAGACTGGCGGCGAGGGGCATTTGTGACTTTCTGAAGGATTTCAGTCTAGAGTAATGGGGAGATGGAAAACACACACACACACACACACACACACACACACACACACACACACACACACACACACACACACAATAATGCTCTTAATGACCACACAGGTGAATTTCTAAATTGATTAAAGCTCCAACAGACTTTAAGTCGTTTAATTTTATGTTTAATTGTCGTCAACAGATGTGTTTCAGATGTTGCTGATGTTGTGCTGATAGTTTTTAATTTATCGTCCTATTCCATCAGTCTGTGTTCGGGATTAAGAGGTGAAGATAAAGATCCCAGACTTTTAAAGAAATTCTACATTTCTAAATGTTTTATATAATATATGTAAGAGATCCTAACTAAGCTGTTTCACATTGAGTGTGGAGTATTTCCACAGAAATGTATAAACAGGGACTTCATGTATAAAACTGAAGAATTATGTGATCCGATGATGCTCGACTGATAAAATTCTTTTAATTTTATGATAAAATATTTTCCAAATTAGCTGAGTCGAGACTCCCTGATGACACAGATGATGGTGAAGCTGAAACCTGCAACGTTTTCTGTGGAGCAATTATTGGCATTATTCACCATTTTATGAACCAAACGACTAATTGCTTGAATGGTTTCAATCCACTATGAAGCAGCAGTTAGCAGCTCCATTCTTTATTCTTCTATTATATACTAGCTGCATTTCAAATAACCGAAATATTATAAAAAAGTTCAATATTTTTGTCAGTTATTTCAGAAAGTGAAACTCGTATAAATTTATTATGCATAGAGGGAAATATTTCAAGCCTTTATTTCTTTTAATATTGAGAAATATGTTTCAGAAATGGCTAAAATTAAAAACCTTTCACCATCTTCTAATTTTTTAAACTTTTGTGTGGCAATTATTGATATTTCACACCTAATATTATGAACCAAACAATCAGTGGATTAATGATTTCAATAATTGATAGAATAAGTGATTATTAACACAGCTCCAGTATTCAGTCTCGTATCATTTAAAGATACAAATCATTTAATAAAACCGTGTCGGTTGTGATTAACAGGTGAAGCGATGAATCAGTTCAGTAGTTGAATCATTAGTGAGGGAAGCTCTTCTTAAAGAAGCAGCCGATGCAGGATTGGTCTGTTGATTGATTGCCTGAGTGATTGATTAGTGTTGAGCAGCGGCTCGTGTTGCTTCTTTCTTCCTTTCTCCACTGATCCGGCCACAGGATGCTCCTGAAGATACGAAATGCAAACTATCTTCCTGTGGCCCTGGAGGAGCTTTACAGCCTCCTCCCAGCATTTGGAAAAGTTTTAATTTCTCCGGGGCTTTCAAATTGCCTGTTTAGGTTGCGCCGAGGCATTGTTCCGAGCGTCTATAAAATACCACTGTGGCCGCCCGACGTATGGAGCCTCCATAGCATCGCTGCCGCCTAATTGCTGCGGCTACAAGTGTCAATTTCATTCAGGAGAAAACAGGACGACTGAATGAAGGAGGAGGAGGAGGAGGGGGAGGGAGCGATGTTCATCAAACTTCCCAACAGACGGATCAGGGAGTGTCGTGCAGACTCTGTGTCAGACGATGGGAGGAGGAGAATCCTCGCTGGAGTTCATTTATCTCGCCGCCTTGTTAAAGCGTCGCCGCATCACGGCCGACGACCCCGACTCTTAATTTTAGCAGCTGAAGAGGTTCAGATCAATAACAATCAGTGTTTGGTTTTGGGCGACTGCGCCGGTCAATGGGGGATTCTCACACACACACACACACACTCCTCTTATACCTTAGAGGAGGATTGTTTCGTTGCGTTGTTGTTTTCTTCTCCCTGAGTTTCAGGAGTAGAAACGGGTTCTGTCCTCAGCCATCTGTACTTTATACTATATTATTAATCATTTTATAGAAATACAAATGCACATTTAGTTTGTTTAATCCTTGACATGAGACAAAGCTTTTATTTTGTTATTTTATTTTTTGAAACACAAATATTTCCAGTGTTTGACTTTTAGCAGGTCCGTCTCAGGCTTGAAGATTCCATCTTGAAACTTCAATAAAAATAAAAAAATCTATATTAAAAAATCTCTCAATCTTTTGGTGCATCAGTCTCCAGGAAATAAAATGAGAGTTGATTCACAATGAGAAAATAATTTTTTTGAACCCAGGCCTCTTCTTTTTCCAACCTGAACGTGATGTTCTACAGATTCTGACAATTCCTACATCTACTCTGTTCAGAAACTGTTCTCTCTCTATTAGGGTTGCAAGGGGGTGGAAAATTACCTGTAAATTATCAAAAATCTTTCCATTGGAGTTTAAGGTGGAGAATTTTAGAAATATTCCAAATTGGAAACTCTTGTCTGCTGAAAGTTTGGTGCCTTTGGGAATTTTTTGGCACTTTTTTGCAGTATGCTGCTGCATTTCACATTCTTCACCTGCGTCTTTCCACAATATTCACTCATATACAACGATTTTCCTTCAACATCAGCTTGTGAGAAATGCTTTCACACATCAGATAGTGAACATGGCATTTTTCTGTAGAATAAAATAACTTTGTTAAAACACTAATGCAGTGGCATGTACTTGTAGTAATCTGATTGTTTTAGTCAAGATTATGCTACAATATATTTTCTCCAACTATATTTATTTTCCCTGTTAAGGGATTTAATCCAGTTATTTCAGATATAATTCTCATGGAAAGTTTCCAACTTTGAAAATTCCCAAAATGTTGCAATCCTACTCTCCATTAACGAGTATTGACTCAATGAAGGTTGAACTGAAGTTTAAAACCATTGGATCATAGAGTCTCTCTGGATCTGCTGTGACCAGTCACTGACGTTATGTCCTGACGTTTGTCAAACTCAACAAAGATTGATCCTGCTCTGACTTCTGGATTATTCATGGATATTCCTCACCAATACTGAACTAAAACCATAGACCCACTACAACACTACAAATTAGCAATGATCTTAACGTCATTGTTCTTAGCCACACCCCCTGCTCTCTGATTGGGCAGGTGAATATTTGGAGAAAACCTGTGAATATACCAGAAACCTAGATGGAGCCTGAAGGAAAACAAGGCTGGATATTCATAACATTAAAATGAATTAGTTGCCATTATTATCACCTGCCGCCAAGGGTCTTTAACCTGAATGTGTCTTTGAACCTGATAAAATATAATTTAATTGAATAATTCTAATGTCTGTGGATCAGTAAAAAGGAGACTGGCTCTGCTCTCTTCTTTCTCTCCTGCAGCTGATGGAACCATCAGTTCTGTTTGTGATGAACAGAAACTCTGTTCCTCTGACTGTGTGGAACAGATGTGATGAATGTGTTGCTGCTGCTGCTGGAGATATTGTGGTGTTTCTCCTGTTGTGTGGACAGTAAGCTCCTGTGTTCTAAGCCTTTTCTGCTCCACTGCCAATAGATGTGCATGTGTTAAAGACGGACTCATCCCGAGCCGTTCTCCTGGGGGCGGAGGTCGCCCCCCTCCCCCCCTCAGTGCTGGGGTCGTTTGCAGAGTAATCCACACATGGCTGGATCCTGTGAGCGGCGGCGGCTGCAGCCTGGTAAAGGTGATGGGATTAGGCTCCTGGTGAATTCTAATGGGCTCATTTCACCACCTTTTCTGTATTTTTATTTTTTTTACCAATTAAGTCGAACCAGAGTCGGGCTTGTTTCTCGCCCTGGAATCAGGGTTGTACCCGGCCGGCCTTCAGATGGCGACGTGCACGGCTCGGTGCGTCGCTGTAATCCTGCCTTTCTCTTTTTATTTTGGTCAATGTCAGCCAGAGGTCAACCTGGTTAGACAGTGATTGCCTCCCGGCTCCGTTATTTCAGCCTCGAAGACGAGTCGCGGCGCAGACCTGCTCTCTCACTTTATTTAAGGAGCCTGCTCTGTCGGCCACTGGAACCGACGGCCGCACGGATCAATACGACACAATTGAGTTTTCCAATCTGTGGTCTTTGAGAACGCAGCCACGGCTCTTACAGGGTGATCACCCCTGATGAAGACTTCATCAGCGGCTATTGACAGATTCATTTGAGCACAGACCACATGTTTCTCCAAACTGTAACGTGAAGAGACACTGGCCGTCTCTAAAAGCCTCTTTAAGAAGTTTCTAACAGCTGATGGACAGACTGAAGCTGAACAAACGCGTTTATACTTCAATGATACGAAAAACATCTTTATTAGAGCTGCAACCATTAGTCCATTAATCCGTTAATCTCCAATTGTTTTGATAATCGATTACTTGATTTGAATAATATTTTGATGCTTCACTGAGGAACCAGGGTTTTACCACCTGCAAAATTGATGGATGATGGTTTCATTCATCATTGTCAGTTCTACTCTTAGTCAAGTTAATTTGTATATTGGAGCTGCACATTAGTTGATTAATTGATTAGTTTAATTATTCACCTACTATTTTGACAGTCGATTAATGGATTTGACTCCTTATTAGTCTTCTATAGTAGTAAACTCATGATCTTTGGGTTGTTGACTGTTGGTCTGGACATTTTAGGTTGCATCATTAACCTTGGGAAACACTGATCAACATTTTATAAAATAATTATAGTTGTTTGGTTCATAAAATGTTGATCAGTGTTTATCAAAACTGAAGAATCAATCTAAAATGTCTTTTTTTTTCTGTCCAGACCAACAGTTCACAACCCAAAGATCAGTTTATTATTACAGAAGACTAAAGAAACCAGAAAATATTCAGATTTGAGAAGCTGGAACCAGAGAATTTGGACATTTGTTCTTTAAAAATTACTCAAATCAATTAATCGGTCATTAATATAGTTAATGATTAATGTATTAGTTGGCAACTTATTGATTAATTGACTAATCTTTGCAGCTCTACCTCAGTTACATCAGTAACTAATAATCACCTGATAACAACGATAAGTCTTAAAAAACTGAAAAGCCAGCTTTATTTTGTTAGACATTATAACCCTTTATAATGTATTATACAGCATTTATAACTAGTTATACTGTTATAAGTGTTTGTGCTTCATGTTGCTCCCTGATGTTTTATCTCCTCTTTTTGCTGCTGTAGCGAAACTTAAACTCGTTGTCTCTTCACGCTAGAAAACAAACCGCTCCGAGCTCTGAGGAACAGCGATGAAAATAAAACCCCACATGAGAAAATATTCAATAAAGCGGCGAACAGGCGGTTTGCTGTTGGAAGTGCGGCCTGTTAGTGACCTGGCGGCTGATAAAGGGCCTGTGTAAATTCTCAAATTATTTCATATTTGATGTGTAAACAGGCCGCGGGGTGTTGGATATCACAGCTAAAGCTCAGCGGTCACATGTGTGGCAGCGGAGGGTCGACGCTCCGCAGCACTTTGATGTCGGCTCGTTTCTGGGCGTCTGCGGCCGAGCTGCTTTCAGGAAGCTGTGATCCTCCTCCTGCTTTTTCTGAGCTGAGCTGCTCCGCTGCTGCGTGACTCCTCTGATTTACCTGCTGTTGTTTTTACCTGTTTTGTGTTTCTTCTCTCGACCCGCTGATTCTCCACAGAAACGCTGAGAAGCTGCTGCAGCTGCAACTAATAAACTGTTATTAAGAAGCTGCAGACGCTTTTCAAACTAGTGTTGGTGTTTTACTTATCATAATGATCATTATTTCAGGTTTCACTGATCATTATTTCAAGCATCACAATCAATTACATCATACCATTAATACCATCATACCATGGTTCAGGCCTATGGGACAGTAAATGTTTCTGTCTAAGGTTAAATAACTGAACATGTTTCCCACATCAACTTCTAATATGTCATATCAATATGAATAAATCAATAATCAGTTTTCGCACTGGAGTTATACTATCAGTTATATTATATCCAGTCATGTGTGTTTTAAATATTAAACCTTGTGTCTGATGTGGTTCCAGGACTAACTAAATCCCTCTCTGTCCTCCACAGAGCTGTCGGATGTGGAGCCCAACGTCTTCCTGAGACCTTTTCTAGAAGTGGTCCGCTCTGAGGACACAACAGGACCAATCACTGGCCTCGCACTCACCTCCGTCAACAAGTTCCTGTCCTACGGCCTCATAGGTGAGATGCTGCTGTTTACAGGAGGTTCGCTGCATCACAACACACTGAGAGACAGAAGAGGGAAGGAAACCGACTCTAGAAATAACTCTAACTTGAGTTATTTGCACATTTTTAAAGTTCCTGAACGGATTCTTAGCATTTATCCCTGGGCTCTGTGGAGATTAATACTAAATAATATATTTACTGCCATGTTTAACCCCGTAGTAGCTGCAGTGGTAGATCAACTGCTGGCTGGAGCAGGACTCTGATTGGACTGGCCGGTCAATGCAGGACTGTCAGGACTCAGTGCAGAAGCTGCTGCTCCTCATCAGATTCCTCATGGAAACTCCTGCTGCTGCTAAAACACTGACAAGCAGTTGTTGTTGAGTGTGAAATGATCACAATCACCAGATGTTAGAGTAAATATCAGCAGGAGCCGCGTCAATGATACAGCTGCACATCAACTACATAACAGCTGGAGTCACAAATACACAGCAGCTCAACTAATACTCAGTACTGCGCAATACTAGTAGTACTAGGAACGCAGTAAACAGCCTGGACGGAACAGTTAGACTAAATACATAGTACTCCAGATTAAAAGTAGCACTAGGAAAGTAGTTAAAAGTAGTGCTAGTTTAAGGAATAAAACAAATACAAACTAATACTGTTAAATGAATAACAAGTAGTAGTACTGGTAAAAGAATAAAAAGTGATAGTACTAGTAAATGAACAAAATGTACTAGTACTATTAAAAGAATAAAAAGTAGTAGTGCTAGTAGTATAAGTAGTAGTAGTAGTTTCCAACTATTACATTAATCACCAACTATTTTGACTATTGGTTAGTCATTTTTAAGAAGTAAACATCCAAATTCTTTGGTTAAAGCTTCTCAAATCTGATTATTTTCTGGTTTCTTTAGTCTTCTATAATAGTAAACTGATGACCTTTGGGTTGTGAACTGTTGGTGTGGACAAAAAAAAAGAAATTTTAGATTGAATCTTCTGCGTTGGAAAACAGTGATCAATGTTTTACAACATTTTATGAACTAAACAACTAATTGATTAATCGTTTCACTAATCAAACGATTAATCGGAATAGTTGTTACTTGCAGCTCTAGTTTCTACTAAAAAATCTGTCTTAGGGTCTGAGCAGACAGGGTGGGGGTCTGGCAGTAGGGTGGGGGTCTGGCAGTAGGGTGGGGGTCTGGCAGTAGGGTGGGGGGGTCTGGGTCTGGTAGTGAATGTGTGTTCAAGTTTCAAGTTGAAACCTGATCTGCAGAGTGTGTGTGAATCTCTGGTCACAGACTCACTCACATTCTCTCATACTGTTCTGAGTCATTTCACTGAATATAAACAGGATCCATGTTTTTACAGAGACTCGTGTTAATTGAATGTTTTGCTTTGTGTTTAATCGGAGTCGCTGAGTGTCGGTAACGAGACACATGTGCAGCAGGAGCCGGTCTGTGGAGGATTCTGGTTTCACAGACTTTAAATATATTCTCCTTTTCCTAAATCACAGCTTGAGTCGGATCAGTCAATGATCAATAGAATAAATCGGTAGTTAATAATTATTTCCAGTGTACCAGCGGCAGAAATGTAATCAACTAAATAATGAAACCGCTGTTCATTCATTCATTATTATTTTAGTTAAAGCAAATGTATATCTATATATGTATTGCAATAGTTAAAACAGTAAAACTCTCTTGTCTCTGAAGAAGCAATGAGCACTTTACTGATTAATCTCAGCCAATATATATCTATATAGATATATAATACATCTATATAATATAAATTCCGGCTGAACCTTATTGAGTGAGAATATTGGCAGCACTGAGCTGTCAGACGCTGCCCTCTGCAGGCTGCAGGAGACGCAGCAGGGACAGAGACACATTAAGGTTCACGCTTCTTACTAAAGAATCCTAATGATGGAATTTTATGTTGTATAGACCCGCCCCCTCTGTGTAGCCCCGCCCCTCATGATGTAGCCCCACCCTTAATCCCATGCTGTGTTAAATATGATCCTCTAGAGCATTTCCATCCTCATCCGTGTGTGTCCCCTACACACACGCACACACACACACACACACACACACACACACACACACACACAAACCCTTTTCCTTTTCCTTTGTGTGTGCGTCTTCATGTCTTTATCATTGTTTGTTATTGTTTATTTGTTATTGTTTGTTTACTGTGTCTTAAAGGACAACACTACCGACAACAGTTCTCTGTCCTCAACTGGTGTTTGTTCCACAACGTGGTTGTTTAAATTTAAATGATTTATTGTCATTTGAAAACTCAGACAAATCCATCTTTAGACAAAAAAATGTTTTTCTATGAATTACAACATAAATATTAATTAAAAAGAAACAAAAAAACAGGTTGATCTGCTACTTACTCACAAACACTCATTTTAATTCAGTTGTCAGTTGACCAGACCTGAGCTGATTATTGTTTTGAGTGTTATTCGAGAGTGAGTGAGCGAGATTTGGTGTGGATGTTAAACCTGTTGCTGCAGCAGAAACCAAAGCCTGAGAATCTGTGTTGCAGCTGAAAGTTGATCTGCTGCTGCTCATCAGACCAACAGGTGAACAAACTCATTTCCTCCTGGAAGCAGCTTCAGAGCTTTGTTTGCTCTGTGAGGACACATCAGACACTCACACACACACACACACACACACACTCACAGCCTCATCTGAGTGTGAAGGACAGTGTGGAGGGTTCATGTTTCTATGGTTTAGTTTCACCATCATTATTACCCATGATGCTGTTTGCTTTTCTCTGACCCATATGTGCTGTAAATGTAAAAGTGTTTTATTTTGAAAACCATTCACTGAAATATGTTTCTGAAACATTTTAGGAAAGAAATGATCTCAGCTGCAAATGACTCCACCTGTTTCACTGTTTTTTTTTTCTAATAAAGCTCTTTATTATTATGAGTTTGTTTAATCTATCTTTTTTTTTTGGTCCGTTTGCAGACGCGAACCATGAAGCAGCAGCCGAGGCCATAGAGAACATGGCTGACGCTGTCACACACGCCAGATTTGTGGGAACAGACCCAGCCAGTGATGAAGTGGTGCTGATGAAGATCCTGCAGGTACCTGATGATTCTATGGAACACAGAGTTCCCATCTGTTCCAGTAGCAGCTACTATTAAGACTAATATTAATACAAAATCAGACTCAAATACAGATTTAAGAGCAGGGGTTCTCAAAGTAGGGTCCAGGGACCCCCAGGGGTCCTTGAGGGGGAGCAGGGAGTCCCCAGAATAAAGGGGAGTAATTTATTTTCACTATAATTCTAATTATCTGCTGATCCAGAAGACAAACAGCTGTGTCCCTGATGTGTGTCAGGTCCTCAGGACCCTGCTGTTGACTCCGGTCGGAGCTCACCTCACCAACGAGTCCGTGTGTGAGATCATGCAGTCGTGCTTCAGGATCTGCTTCGAGATGCGTCTCAGCGGTGAGCCAGAGCAAACATCCAGATACTGGTCTAACAAGATCCCCGTCTGATTCTAATCATCTGACTCTGATGTCCTTTGCCCTCTGTCAGAGCTCCTCAGGAAGTCTGCTGAACACACTCTGGTGGACATGGTGCAGCTGCTGTTTTCCAGGTTAGTGAAGCACAGGAGGAAGAGGAGTTGTAGATGTTACATCATGTGCTTATGTCTGTAAATGTGACAGAATCAAATATAATAACCTCAGCTGATGATGACTCTGGTTTGTGAGCTTAAACCAAACAGCAATGATATAAAGATGTGACATCACAACCACAGAAAAATAAAGAACCATTATCTATATATACAGACACACATTTTTTAGATAAAAGCATAAAAAGTTCATTTTAAATCAAAACTTGTAGTTTTGAAAACAGTAGATTTTATATTCATCCAGCTGATTCCAGGTCTGTTAGTGTTTCTGATCAGGAGAAGGGGAAAAAGAGCAAAGTAGTTTATTACCACAGAAGAAGAAGAGCAGAGTAGTTTCTTACCACAGAAGAAGAAGAGCAGAGTAGTTTCTTACCACAGAAGAAGAAGAGCAGAGTAGTTTCTTACCACAGAAGGAGAGCAGCCAGCTGCTCCTCTTCATCACCTCTGGATTAAATCTCCATCGTCTCAGCCTCATTATTCCCTTAAAGCTCATGAATCTCATTGAGCACTGAGCTCAGGTCAAAGGTCAGTGATTCACTAAAGCCATAACATGATTCCTGCTTTGCATGGCATTTAGCAGGAGGCACACACACACACAGACACAGACACACACACATCAGAGTCCAGTCACATTCAGTCACAGAGGATCAGCCAATGAGCTGCGCAGTGTCTGATCTGCATATAGATGAAGATGCTTTACCAGAACACACACACACACACACACACACAGAATTATCATTCCTAGTGATCCCAGACAGGACTAATCAGGAAAACCGCCTCAGAGCTTCTCCTCTTCCTGAACGAACACGTCTCCTCAGACTATTTGAAGCAGGATGTTTTTTCATCAAGTGACGTTAATTTTCCTCGATTCTACTCGTGACACACATGCACTTGCTCTAAAAATTAAAAAAAAAAAACATTTTCAAACTAATGTAGACGTTAACAAAAATGTATCTATTTTAACATCAAATGAATTCTTCCCTGGGGAAAAAACTATATAATATACAGTTTTAGTTACTAAATGCTAATTATAAATAATTACTGAGATGATCTTATTCATTTTATTTAGTCTTATTGTTCATTATCTTTTCATGTTAGCTGGATATATTATTTGCCTGAACTAAACAAATTCATTAAAAAAAATATTGATTTTGTGGTTCTGCCATTTCACAAAGGAAAGTAAGACACACACACACATACACACACACACGCCCTCTTGCTGCTGATGATGTTGGGCTCTTGTCCACAGACGGATAATAGAGCTGTGAGAGCTTCTGTCAGAATAATGAGCAGCGTCTCTCTGCAGCTCCTCAGGAGGAGCTGAGATCTGCTCAAAGTATTAACATGTTAATCTGTTGGAGCTGCGGATCTGCCAACAATCACGCTGCAAGACAACACGCTATTAACACGCAGTTAGTGTCAGGAGGGGGTGTGTGTGTGTGTGTCTGTGTGAGATTGGTGGTGACATCTCATTTTCCAGCTAAGCCTAAGAGTCCACAGAAACCTAGTCTCTCTCACACACTCACTCATGGTGTTAATCAAACCTTGGAGAAGTTTATTTGTGGCTCAGAATGAACATGTTGAGGTTCCAGTGTGTGGTATTGCTCCTTCAGCAGCTCAGGGTTAGATTTAGATTTAGGGTTATGTCATAGATTCCCTTTATTGTTTCATGTATTTAGAATTTATAGTAATCGTAATAATAAAGTTAATATGGGACATACTGCAGGTCTGCAGTTTTGCATTCCTGTTGACTGCAGCCATTTAATTAAACAAATTTACCCCTTACTCTGCATTTATTTGCTGTTTTTGTTTTATTTTAACATATTCCTACTTGGTGAATTCTTCAGTGATAATTTGTTTTGATGTCTTTATTTGTGATGTTGTGACTTGTCTTGAGACTAAACTGTGTATCTGATCTCTTGCAGAATCCCTCAGTTCAAAGAGGAGGCTAAGAGTTATGTGGGAGCCAACATGAAGAAGGTAACAGCACTGATGAGTATCGATCTGCTCACTGCCATTGTCTCTTTTCCTCTTTTTGTTGTCTTTTTTCCCTCATTGTGCTGCATGTCCATCTTTACCTGTACTTTACCACTCGGTTTTATAAAAGTAGATGAGGAAGACGGCAACAAAGATCTGCTCTGGGTTTTTTTATTCAATTTCAGTCACTTACATGAACATTATAATCGGTTAAAGTCACATTTCAGTCTCTTTTGTTTTGTTTTAATTTAGTCTGAGTTAATTTATTCCTTGAGTAAATGGATGTTCACCAACAGTTATAGTTGGAATCTTCATCAGCAAAATGAGTCGAGGAATTATTTTACACTTCTCTGTTCTAGTGTTTCAGACCAAATAAAACAAGCTTCATATATCTCATATACTCACAAATCTTATAAGGTGAAATACTTGGTACTTTTTAAATATCAGATTCCATTAACAAATTATTCATCTTATTTCAACTTATTTTTTTTTAGATTTTGGTCAATTTAATCTGGCAAGCAAAATTATCAGAATTTGACTAATTGAGTAAAAAACTAGATATTTTTCCCCTTATCAGTTTTCAGTTTTGCACCTGGCTGAAACTTGTGTCGCTGATGTATTGAACAGCTTCATCCTGAGGATAAATTGTTGTTCCAGCAGTGTTTTTTGTTTTTTGTTTTTTTGCATGTTCTGCTGCCCTCATCAACCTGTCTGCTCGTTAGCTGCCTGCTCGTTAGTGGTCAGATCCTGTCACTGTGTCTTGCATCCTGATTGATGCCCCGCCCCTTCTATTATGATAATAATATATATATATATTGTATAATATATAGGTAATGTATAGGTAACAGGTAATACAAAACTAAACAAGAACAATAATTTGAAAACCTAAGCTTTCAAAAATGAATGAGAATAAGAAACAAAATGAAATGAATAATATCGCTTAAGCATTTCAAATAATTACAACCAGAACATTTGGGAAAAAAAGTAAAATATAATGTATAAAGTTTTTTCAGGGATCTAGAGTTACATTTTTTTTTATTGTTGAACAGATTTATTCACATTTCTTCAGACTAACAATCTATTATTTCTATAATTGTACATTAGCTTGAAAGGACTTGGACTTAATTTTTAAGGAAATCGCCCAACGTGCGTGTGTGTGCGTGTGTGTGTGTGCGTGCGCCCCTCTCTGACTAATCTTGGCTCCTCCCCCTCCTCCTTCTCTCTGAGGCCTACAATATCTTGTGGAAAAACAAACGAGTGCAGGTAAGAAGGCTGAGATGTTTCCCTGTTTCCTCCTCACCTCTTCATCAGCTGTCAGGCAGGAGGAGCTTCATCATCATAGCTCAATGTGACATGTTCGTGCTTCTCAACGCTCACATGATGTTTTTATGATTTACGATTGTTATGATTATGATTGTTTTCATGCTGCTGTTTTCATCAGTTTATCATGAACCATACCTTTCATCTACTGCTGCAGCTTATTTTATTTATTTAGGTCTCAAAACTGTTCTTAGGCCCCACCTACACTAGTCTAGATTTCTTTTAGCTGGATATTTTCATTCACCAGTTAAAAATTAAGCTCCATCTACAAATATCTTATATACCTGACGACACAGAGACCTCAACCTGAGTGAAAGAACCTTTTGACGATGCTTAGTGCAACGTGATAGCGATTTTAAAAACACGGGTGAATCTACACGTATTATATGATATACGGATCTACAGACATAACCTGTCCACCATCTTTTTTTTTTTTTTTTAACAGAATGCCCAATCTTTGACACCATGAATCTGAAAAAGATTCAGACTGGGGTCGCTACACTAATCTATTCAATATGATGTTTTTGAATCTCTCCACTTGTTTATCCAGTTTGACAAATCTCTGGATAAGGTGTGTGTTGGTGTGGTTCAGAGGCCAAATTGGATAGAAAAGTGTATGGATTTAAAAACAAAAAAGAAATCTAGATTTGTGTAGTTAGGGCCTTTAAAGGGGTTTGACTTGATGCAAAATTTCATCCATAGTCACAAAGCTCCAAGGTTCCTACTCAAAACATACATAAACAGAGAAAACCTCACACAAACGCTGCAAAAAAGACACAGGCAGATATTATAACAAACATCATATTTTAAACTAAATTAAAAACAATAATATACCAAAAGCCCCTGAGAACAGGAAGCTGATTAAGAACAATGTTAATTAATCAATTATCCTTTATTACTTCTGATCAGCTGTCTCAGAGTTTAACAGCGGAATAAATCACCGGAACCTGCAGAACATGCTTTACTGCAGAGAAACAGGACCAGTGGACTAGTCCTAGGACTAGTTTCAGTATATTGGCAGCAACTTGGTAATGAAGTGCAAGTATTAGTGACATCACTACTATACATAAACAACATTATGATTTCACAACCAGCTCCTCAAATATAAAAGATTTTTCTTGATTTAACTTGTTCCACCGTCATGTTTATGTTTACTTCCAGTATTAGCATTTTTAAATGTATTTAATGTATTTATTTTCAAAAAAAGTTCAGTATTTTTCATTCAACTTATTCCATATCAAACTGATATATACATTCATTGACTTTCTGAAGTGATGAATAAAAAATATCAAACTTTTTTAAGGTATTCTAAGTACTTGAGATGCAGCTGTATATGATTCTTTAGAGTTGAATCATCTGGTCACATTAGGCTCAGATGTGTCTCAGCAGTAATAATTAGGAATTTAACAGTGTTTGGACTAACACTGTCTGCTCGGTCTCCTCCGTGTCCTGCAGCTGAAGATGCGAGCTGGTGGTATGAGTGAGTCGTCTAAATGGAAGAAGCAGAAACGTTCTCCCAGGCAGCCGAGACACATGGTACGAAGCTCCTCTGGTCAGATGGATCCAACCACGCTGAGCAACAACAACTTATCAGGTCAGACAGATACTTTAGCAGATACTTTAATACTGTAAAGAAATACTTAATAACATACTGCATTCCTGATCCTGCTTAACAAAAGTATAGAAGTGTCACTAGCTAAATAAATTTAAAGTTCTGAAGTCGAACCTACGGCGGCCATGATGTGATGTACCTGTCTGTGGTCAGGTGGCGTCCCCTTCATTGAGCCGGGGTCCTCTTGCTCCGCCCTCCCAGCGTCAGACAGTGCCAGTTCATCCGTCTCCAGCCCGACGACCACGGACAGCGGACTGGACGCCTGCTCCAAGGCCACATCCAGGGAGGACCTGTCAGACCTGGACCAGTACAGCTCCACTGCTCCCAGCCCCAGCTCCAGTAACCCCCTCACCCCTCATGAGACCGGATCAGCTGACACACAGGTACAGATACACCCAGTCTGAGTCTGCAGGTGTCAATGACTTCCTTCTTTTCTTCCACCTTTTTTCCCCACTTTTCTTTTTTTGTTTCATTCTTCCTTCCATCATCTTCTTTCCTTCCTTTCTTATTTTTGCTTCCTTCCTTTTTTTCCTCCTCTTTTCCTTCTTTCCTACTGTCTTTACCTCATTCTTTCTTTTGTTCTTACGTTGTTTCTACAAACAGTAGCTGAGTGACAGAAACCTGAGTAATCTATTACTCTCCCCCTGATGTTCTCTCTCTGCAGGCTGAAGGGGGACAAGGGGATCCGGCTCAGTCTGCCTCGGTGGAGTCAATCCCTGAGGTGGTGGAGGACAAAGACTCTGTCCCTGAACCCTCAGACAGCGGCTCAGTTCATGACATGGACTACGTGAACCCTAGAGGAGTCCGCTTCACCCAGTCCACCCAGAGAGACGGTGAGGGACAGATTGTCTTCATCTTCTGAAAAAAACAGCAACAATTTGATTAAAGAACTCATCGCCTCTGAAACTTGTGATGGATATTTTTCATTTTTTGAAATTTGCTGACAATTTGCTGATCTTTGGGTTGTGGACTGTTGGTTTTGACAAAAAAAAGACATTTTAGGTTGAATCTTCGGCTTTTGGAAGCAGTGATCGACCATTTTATGAACCAAACTAATTGGTTAATCTTTTGAGTAATCAATAGATTATTACATACTCACGGTGTCTTGTCCCTGTCCTCCTGTCTCCTGTAGGAGCGTCCCTCCTTCCTTACGGCCTCCCGTGTCTGAGGGAGCTGTTCCGTTTCCTGATCTCTCTGACCAACCCCCACGATCGCCACAACACCGACGCCATGATGCACATGGGTCTGCAGCTGCTGACGGTGGCTCTGGAAGCCGCTCACATCGCCAACTACCAGTCTCTGCTGAGCCTGGTCAAAGACGAGCTGTGCAGGCACCTGTTCCAGGTCAGAGTCCAGGTCGTGATCCTTGGTCCCTGCTTGTGTTCCTGCCAAAAGATGGAAATGCAGATATGAAGGTTCTACTGTTACATAAACAAAGTCTGAAATATGTCAGGGGGGAAAGATTCTTACTGCTGTTCTGTTCAAAATCATCATCCACAACGTCTTCAACAACACCTGACTTGTTTATTGAAACCTCGAAAGCTTTCCAAGCTTAAGCTTCAATTTAAGCCTGAGATGTCGTCATGTTCTGTATTTGTTCGGCTGTTTATTGTCAGTCCAAAGCTTGTGGAGCATCATTGAGAAACAACCATTCAGTGACATGTTCATGATTATATCCTTTAAAAGTAAAACACAAACATGAATCAAAAACCATGAGCTCATTAAACATGTGTTTGTTTCAGCTGCTCTGTGTGGACCGTATGAACCTCTACGCCTCCTCAATACGAGTTTGCTTCCTGCTGTTTGAAAGCATGAGAACACACCTGAAGTTCCAGCTGGAGGTTTGTTTTATTGTCAGCTGATGTAAAGTGACTCAGTGGAAATGCAGTGGTATTATAGACTAATGATATTATAGTACCATATAGTAGTGATATTTTAGACTAATGATATTGTAGTGATGTTATCGACTTTAATGATAGTATATTAGTGTTAATGATGATAATAATCCCACTGTGTGTGGGCAGATGTACCTGAAGAAACTGATGGACATCATCACCTCGGAGAACATGAAGATGCCGTATGAGATGAAGGAGATGGCTCTGGAGGCCGTGGTGCAGCTGTGGAGGATCCCCAGCTTCGTCACTGAGCTCTATATCAACTACGACTGTGACTTCTACTGCTCCAACCTGTTCGAAGACCTCACCAAGCTGCTGTCCAAGGTGGTTCTCCCTGAACACACAAACATACAGGAGACAACAACCAGGGCTCTAATTACAGTTTAAACAAGGTTAAATAAGGCAAGGCAAGTTTATTTGTGTAGTACATTTCAACAACAAGGTAATTCAAAGTGCTTTACCTAAAACATTAAAAGAATCTAGATAGAGTTTACAGTTGATTGAAAGGGGGAAAAAAACTAAAATTACAAAATAAGAACAGTCAGAAATTGGTTAAATCTGCAGTAATCATGGTTGAAGCAAGAAATGTTTGAAGCAAGAAGTAATTCAATTTCAGTTCAGGTTATAATTTAAGAGGAGAATTTAATTTTAGAACAGAGAAGCTCGTGTGCTGTATTAGATTTAAAAACCCAGATATATTTAGTGAGGAATCTGGATGAGGAAACATTTATTTATTTTAACATTAGTGGATATTTGGGTTGAAAAAACTTGGGATAGTTGATTGTCAACTTCTATTTAATTTCGTTATAGGTGAAAGTTGCGAAGTTATGTCTGTGTGTTACTGTTACTGCTTTAAATTCCTTTTTGAAAAATGTTTCACTGAGTTTTTTGAGTTTCACAGTCCTTATTGAAGTGACTGAATCTCTGAGATAATCTCTGTAATTAAAGAGTTGATCATCTTGTAGTGTCTGATGTTGAACTGTGATCCTCTTGGCCCATGTTTCAGTCAAAAGGGTTGGATTAAAGTGATTATTTTGTAGAGACTAGTTCTCTAAAATGTGTTATATCCTCCCACAGAACGCCTTCCCAGTGTCGGGGCAGCTCTACACCACCCACCTCCTGTCTCTGGAGGCTCTGCTGACAGTGATCGACAGCACTGAGGCTCACTGTCAGGCCAAGGTGCTCACCAACACTCAGCAGGACCAATCAGAGCCACCGCAGCAGGAGGGGGAGGAGCCAACCAACGGGGCCGACTCTACAGCAGGTAAACGCACAAAAACATCCAACTACTGAAGAACCTCTGAAAACATAGGTCTTCTACGGAGTCTTAAAAAGTCTTTAACAGCATTGAATTTATGAATTTGTAAATAATATCTTAAATAGTCTTGAATTTTGATCTCTGGTTCTTAAAATGTGTGCAGTACATAACTTCACTATACTACTACAGGTGAGGGTTTAGTGAAAAAATATTTGATATGGACTTAGTACGCATTTAATACCCGACAATATTCACTAAAAATCAATAAATAGACTTTTTATCATTCTGTTAGTTCATCATATTCACAATGACCTAACTATTACATGTGAAATTTTAGTGGAAACACATTTTATATGGATGAAGTACACATTTAATACAAATATAAATAAACAAATTAAAAGAAATTAACTTTGCTTAGGTTTGTGAAATAGATTATATATAAGAACTTCAAAAGACTTGAAGAAACCTTTAGGAACCCTAAAACATGTTTAACCCTGTTTCAGTTTTCTTCTTCCAGTAATATTTAACAAATGTAAGATATTAAAGTGTAATTGAAGGGTTTAGGAGCCATGGGAGGGCTGATGATCTCACTGGGCTGATGACTAATGTTCTTGTTATTTTAGATTTTAAATAACAGCACAGCTACCTGTTCTATGACCTGTGACCTACCAATAGAACCCGTTTCCTCTGTTTCCTCAGACCAGAACCGACTGAGCAGCACCAACGGTGTCAGTCCGGCTCCAGCTGAGGATCCTCCGGTCTGTCCACCAACCAGCGGACATCTGATGGCAGAGAAGATGAGGCTGGGGCGACAGGACCAGGGAGAGACTGACAGCAGTGAGACACTAATAAAATCTATTAAATGTTGCAGGGAAACTTTAAAGCATTGGTTCTCAAACTTTATCAAATCAAGGACCATTAAACTCACAAAATCTAGATAACGGTCAGATTTTTGCTTTTGGATGTTTTATAACATTATAGGGAACTGAAAACTACTATGATCAAAAATAAATAAATGACTGACTCAGTACATTAATAAATATGCCAGTAAATGCCCATTTTTATTACATTTTCCATTTAAATTCTGAATTAAATGTATTTTCATGTATAATTTTCCCTTTGTGCATAAATTTACATTTAAATGTATTCATTTATGTATCCACCCCCCTTTTATTTCCCCAAATGTATTTATACCTGCATTTTCACTATTTTAATTGAAGTTCTAATTCTAATGCTCCTACATTCTGTTAATGTGTAGTTATGGGAGGAATTCAGGGGTCAACCCACTTTGAGAGCTACTATTTTTAAGGGATGAATCTGTATTTTTGACATATATAAATTTTAGAATTTTAAAATAAAACACTCTCCAGTCTTACTGGAGGATCAGTAAAATTATGTCTATGCTTCAGATACGTGAGTTAATCCAAAACATAAAAGATGAAGTTGATAACTAACTTTTATCTGAAATGATTCTTGTCCCCAGCTGAGAAACGAGTCCCGAAAAAGCCTCAGCGTTTCTCCTCATTCTTACCTGATTCCCAGGAGCTGATGGAAATCAGAACAAAGAAAAAGGTGATTAGTTAATTGATCAGGC
Source organism: Lepturacanthus savala (assembly GCA_030544235.1). Lineage (NCBI taxonomy): Eukaryota > Metazoa > Chordata > Actinopteri > Scombriformes > Trichiuridae > Lepturacanthus > Lepturacanthus savala. The sequence goes on from CM060478.1 coordinate 6,035,291, forward strand.
CGCAAATTTCCACGTCGACCAGTGATAAAAATCCATTCACACAGATTGTTTGTGTCCAGCTGCTGATCACAGGCACCGAGCAGTTCAACCAGAAACCCAAGAAGGGGGTCCAGTTCCTGCTGGACAACGGGCTGCTCAGTAACCCCATGGACAACAACCAGGTGGCCCAGTGGCTCAGAGAAAACCCCCGACTGGACAAGAAGATGATCGGAGAGTACATCAGCGACCGCAAGCACATGGAGCTCCTGGACAGCTTCGTCAAGTACGACCACGGCCGCCTTCTTTTATCTGTTTGACCGTTGTGTGTTGAAATGAGGTTTAAAAAATGCTGATTTTTACTAACAACATGAATCTCGCTGCAGCACGTTCGCCTTCCAGGGTCTTCGTATAGACGAGGCCCTGCGGCTCTACCTGGAGGCCTTCAGGCTCCCCGGAGAGGCTCCGGTCATCCAGAGACTGCTGGAAACCTTCACCGACAACTGGCATGTAAGAATCCGTTTTACTGTTCAGGACCAGGGACCTGTTCAGGACCAGGGACTCACCTGTGTTAGCCTGAGACCTTTTTGTGGCTTATAAAACCATTATTCATTGTTCACAATCAGAATTACTTTAATGATCAAAGGGGAAAGTTGCTTTTAGTTACAACTCAGCTCAAGTCTTAATAATAAAGTGCATCAATGTAAAAAAATAATAAAAATATACAAATTATGTACAGTATATAAACTTATCTTAATGTAAGATAAGATATGATAGCAATGAATATACACAGTACAGTTCAAAAGTTTGGTGTCAATCAAACAAGAACAGTAGAGTATATATTATTCCAGAGATTAAAAAAAAAAATCATTTCAAAAGTTCAATTGCTTCTCATTATCCTATCCACTGATATGTCTTAAAACACAACTAAAGACACACACGCATACACACACACACACACACACACACATACACACACACAGCAGTGGCAGCCTGTTGACAACATAATTCTCGCTGGTGTAAAGGTGGTGGAAATATGAATCAAACGCTGTCACATGATTAACCCTCCAGATTATAGTAGTAGACACACACACTGATGAGCAAAGGACAGGTCTGTGTTGGGGACATTTGACTTTTTAAAAATAGCGAGCGGAGTCATGTGACCTGGAAACTATTCCTAGTAGTGTCCTTTTCTTAGACTGACCACATACACACAAATAGACACCTTGAAAGAGTCGATGAGTAATTTTAGGCAGCGACTATAAATGAGTTTTCCACCCTGGGGGATGGGGGGGGTCTGTAATATCAGACCTGATTCATTCAGTCCTGGAACAAGGTTAACTAGACTAATGTAACATATACTGATATTGATATGACATATTCACATACTCATGTTTGTTAAAAACTATTCAAGATACAAGTCTCAGATAATATAATGCTGCACTGTCTGTTATACTGTGCATAATAATAATAATACTATACACATAATACTGTGTGTTAGGGCTATATATATATATATATATACACAATGTACATTTTGAGAGACCTGATAAAAAGGTCTTTTTAAAAAAAGTTTTTGACTTTCTCATCTTGCCAATACTGCCATACTGTGTACTGTGTGTAATACTGTGTTTAATACTTTATACCATCTGTACTTGCAGAAAGTGAACGGTTCTCCCTTCATGTCCAACGATGCTGGCTTCGCCCTGGCCTACGCTGTCATCATGCTGAACACTGACCAGCACAACCACAACGTCCGCAAACAGAACATCCCCATGACTGTAGAGGTGAGACACACACACACACACACACACATTTGTATTTTGTGATTTCCTGCTTCAAAGATCCTTCAAATCCTTCACGTCACCAGTCAGTTTCATTATTGTAGTTAACAGATCATAATAATCATTTTATTCCAGTTTATAGCTCCAATCTAAAAAATAACATTAAATCATCTTTGTTTTTTATCTGTTGTTTTTCATGTTTGAGTAGCTTTTTAAAATAAGTTAAATTCAAGTTAAAATAGCTTGAATTTTGTTTTATATAAATCAACATAGAAATGTCAGTTTAAATCAGTGGTTCTCAAAGTGGGGTCCGGGGACCCCCGGAGGTCCTTGAGGGCATATCAGGGGGTCCTCAGGAAAAAAGAGGAATAATTTATTTTCACTATAATTCCATCCATAAGTAACAAAATGACAATGTAGAACCATTTGTACAGAGTACTGTTATATTAAAAATATATATTTACTTTATTTAATTTATTATTTATTTCCTATTATTTTCCTTCTGCACAGGAATTTATTTAATTTCAAATGTTATTTTCCATATTGATATGTTGATTATGTTCCATATTGACATGAAAATGTGTGAAGGGGAACAAATACATTAATAAATAAATAATTTTAAAAATTAAGAATTAATATATTAAATGGAAAATGAAGTAAATATGCATATTTACTGGTATATTTATTTGTTTTTATTCATTTATTTTGCCTTGGTTTTCCTACATTTTCTCTCCTAAAACATTTTATTTTAATTCTGGGGTCTGTGGTCTGGTTTTTTGTGATTTTAAGGGTCCTTGACATGAAAAGGTTTGTGAATCAATGGTTTAAATGACACAATATGACGTTTCTGTAACATTATTACAGCAACACAAAAAGCTTCATATAAATCAGTAAGTTCTGTGTTTATCCAACATGTATTTCAGTAACAGCTGTCGTTTCCCTGAAGTTCTTTTTAAAGTGCAGCAGAGCAACACTTGAACTCCCTCAGACGACTGATGGCCCCATTGTGTTAAATAAATAGTTTATGGATTCAAATCTAAAAAGAGCAGGAGCTGCGTCGTGTTGGTTTTTCCTGTCGTGCCTCCGTCAGTCTGCTGCTGAAATTCCTCTGGGAGCAGAAACCCACAGTCAACAGCTGGAGCCAGTGGTGGTCTGAGGTCTGAGAGGGGGTCTCATCCTAACCAGGGGGGTCAGGGGGGGGGGTCTCTCCCTCTCTTCATCTGTTTTTTCTGTCCGTGATTGACAGCTTCTGAAGACTAAACAGAGTCTCTGCAGCCTGTGAACAGATTGTGGGTGGGCCACTCTCCCTCTCTCTCACAAACAATACCAAGCTCTCGCTTTCTTTTTTTTCTCTCTGGCTCAGTTTTTTTTTCTTCCCCCTTTTTTGTTTCAATTATCCCGACACATTCCCAAAAGGTCGGCTTGTGGTTTGCTGAAGACGGCTCGTTGACCTCCGGCTCAGACAACAGGCAGCGGCTTCCACACAATAGTGTGGAGACGCCAATAAAAGTGGCGCCTACCACTTCAGTTACTGAGCGGCTTGAAATGTGCAGCATTCGCCACAGCATGTGTCGGCACAGGGTTATTTCTGAAACGGGAAAAGTATGCCAGCATCAGGCCGTGAATCAGATCCTGTTCCCAGAGATGTGAGGTGATGTCACAAAGACACAGTCGCATCACAACTGATTTTTACTCATCGGCCTCCGGGAAATTAATCCAGCAAATTCTGTCATATTTGTGTGATTTGTAATTAGGATTCTGGGATTTTTGTCAAAAAAAGTTGAGGAAAAAATCATTATTGAATTTTTAATTATTTTTTTTTTACTTGGTGTAGCTGCCATCTTCTGTTGCCATGGGAACAACAAAAACAGGAAGTAAAAGGAATTAACAGGCCATGAAATCATCGCACATTGGAAAGAAAACTAATTTATGAATGAAGTGTGTGTGTTTGATTGATTTTGGTAACCATTCATTTATATTGTGTTAATATAGAAAATATTTATTTGAGTTTTACTTTTTCAGAGAAAAAAAAATCAAATCAATCAAGTTTAAAATAAAAAAATGTATTTGTTTATTTTATTTATTTGTGTGTGCTTTTGGTAATTTCATTTTTTATTGTCTTAATATAAAAAATATTTCTTTGATTTTTAAGAGAGAATTTGTTGAAAAAATCAAGGTTTAAAATAAAAATTGTAGCTTCGTGTAGATTTTGACAATCATTAATTTTTATTGTGTTGATATAGAAATTATTTCTTGGAATTTTTCTTGTTCAGAGAAAATTAATGAAGAAAAAGTTTAAAAAAAAAAATTGTAGGTTAGTTGGAAGAAATCTAGATTTTGGTGTGTGAGTGTGTGTGTGTGTCTGAGTGTGTGTGTGTAACAGAGCCTTGAAGCTGTCAGTCATCACCCGGTGCTCCGTGTTTATTTACAGGGGGCTCTTGGCTCTAATCCCTGTTTTCCTACAGCGTATTAAGTGACACATAACGAGTGTGTTTCCACTCGGGGCCGTTTTAATTGTTGGTTAATGAAGCGCTGAGAGCTGGAAACGTGCTGACATGAACCAACTGACGGATTGATGGCGGAGCGACTTTCTGATTGATGTCTTTATGTTTTAATAGAAGTTTCTGCTCTTAAAGAAAAGGCAGCTCACTTCAGTGTTTCTGTCTCCAACAGCAATTCAAGAAGAATCTGAAAGGAGTGAACGGAAACAAAGACTTTGACCAGGACATGTTGGAGGACATCTACAACGCCATCAAGTAAGATGTCGTCACGCCATCATCAGGCCATTACCCTTTCATCAGCTTCTAGAGGCAAATCCGCCTCCTTCACAAATTCAGTCTGACATAGTCCAGACAACCAGGTTCATACATGCAGCACATGTGGGGTAAAGTCCGTCCCAGACGTGTCCACACATGGAAACGCACTTAGGTTTGGATGAGGGGGCGGGGCCTGTGGCGAGGGGGCGGGGCCTAGGTAGAGCAGCAGGCAGGATGTGACCTAAAAATCATGGAATCTCTTGCAGAACTAGTTTTAAAATTTCTTCATCAGTCCCGACTGGCAGAAGTTTATGAAAGCACCATTTATTTTTTTGAAAATAAGTTTTAGTTGCTATCTGTAGCACATTTTCTAAATCCTTATCTTCAACTACTAACTATCCTTAGTGTTTCCGATGACTTAACTCATTTTCTTCCTGAAGAATTCATTCGGTTATGATAGTTTTATAGATGCTTTATTAGATATATATTTAATCATGCTGGCATTTAAAGGGTTGAATTCTGGAAATTAATATTTGGTTCTCTTCTGGTCCCTGATCCTCAGGGAGGCAATAAGTCATTTATCACACCACTTGATCAAAATCTGTCCAAAATCAGCCTCTTTTTAACATTCTGCTGACTAAAATCAGACCTAATGATCCTTGACGAGTTCAAATGATGTAAGTTATGGAAGAGGCAGTGACTGGGGGGAGGGAGGAGGGATGTGGGGTGTCCACCACAAAAGATTTTCATAATTTTTCATTGCTATAACTAATATTATTACTTTTAATAAAACCATTGTTAAACATTTGACCTTGTTCAGGGCTCAAACCCATAAGGCAAGTTGCAAAGGGAGAGAGAGAGAGAGAAGAAGAAGATAGGGCCAGATTATTATGGTAATATATTATTTTTTTCATGCTCCCTCTCGGAATTGTTCTCTGAGAATACTGTTTATTGTCCCGCCATCAATAAAATGGGATTTTAACTGCTGGGAGCAGTAAAAATTTATAGTCCTCACATTTAGGAATTAAACAAGATATTACTGAGGCATTATATCAGCTGTTAATCAGCTGTTGATCAGCTGTTCCTGAGTGTGTCTGGTGTTCATTTCCTCAGGAACGAGGAGATTGTGATGCCAGATGAACAGACGGGTTTGGTGAAGGAGAACTATGTGTGGAGCGTCCTGCTGCACCGCGGCGCCACACCTGAGGGGCTGTTCCTCAACCTGCCGCCCGGCAGCTACGACCACGACCTGTTCACCATGACCTGGGGACCCACCATCGCCGCCCTGTCCTACGTCTTCGACAAGAGCCTGGAAGACAGCATCATCCAGAAGGCCATCACCGGCTTCAGGTACTGATTTTCCCTCTACAGCCTGGTTCAGTCATCAGGGGAAAGCCTTTGCTGAAACATGATCAGACGCAGATTTCCTTTCTGTCCTGATGTGTCCTGATGTGTCCTGATGTGTCCTGATGTGTCCTGATGTGTCCTGATGTGTCCTGATGTGTCCTGATGTGTCCTGATGTGTGTGTGTGTGTCTTTGCAGGAAATGTGCCATGATATCAGCTCACTACGGCTTCAGCAACGTTTTTGATAATTTGATCATTTCCCTCTGCAAGTTCACCACCCTGAGCAGTGAGGTGAGGACGATTCACCCCCTTATTCATTCATGCTTCATCCAAACCACTCGCATTGTGTACACTTGTAGTAAGTGTAGATCTTTTGCATATTATTTGTCATTTTTAATATTTAGCCTATTGGTCCTTTACCGCATAGCACACCTGTATACTTATTATATATTGTTCATATTACCCTATTTATGTATATAACATCATCATACAGTATATAACGTATCATACTGTAAATACTATATATATCTAGCACTTTGCTGCTCCTTACACTTCTGATTAGATGCTAAACCACATTTTGTTACCCTGTGGTTATAAATGTGTAATGACAATAACGATGCATCTAATCTAATCTCAGGAAAATATTGATACCACAACGTAAATATTTTCAGAAATAAATGTTTGAGTTTGTGTTTTCATCACTGTTTGGAAAAAGAAATGAATATATTTGTAATTTAGTTGATTATTAAGCAATTTGTTTATATTCGCTGCAAATTAGAAGCAGGACAAGAACTGTTGTCTGATGAACAGTGTGACACAAGCTCATTGTGTGTGTGTGTGTGTTTTTGTGTGTGTGTAGGCTGTGGAGAACCTTCCCACTGTGTTTGGCAGCAACACTAAGGCTCAGACGGCCGCCAAGACGGTGTTTGACCTGGCCCATCGTCATGGCAACATCCTGAGGGAGGGCTGGAAGAACATCATGGACTCGATGCTGCAGCTGTTCAGGGCCGAGCTGCTGCCCAAAGCCATGGTGGAGGTCAGAGACCGATACAGATCCTGTGTGATCTGCTGCCACCTGCTGGTCTGACTCTGACTGACCCTGATCCTCTTTCTCTGGTCCCTCAGGTCGAGGACTTTGTGGAGCCAAATGGGAAAATCTCTCTTCAAAGAGAGGAAACGCCTTCAAACCGGTACAATACTGTAGAAACAAGACAAAAACATACAAAAAAATGAACAACATGCAGGAACTCCATGTTATAAATCACAAAACCAGATTGGTTCCATGGTCTAGTTTTTCTGATTTTAAGGGTTTCTTGCTGTGAAAAAGTTTGAGAACCACTGATTTATTTAGTTTTAATTCCCAGAATTGAACCCTTTATATCAGAACTCATTTCCCTGCACTGAGGTAAAGTGTGTGTGTTTCATTTTTTTTCTGCAGAGGAGAGTCTGCGGTGCTGAGTTTTGTGAACTGGTTGACGTTGAGCGGAGCAGAACAGTCCGGACTCCGAGGACCATCCATGGAAAACCAGGAAGCCAAACAGGCTGCTGTTCTCTGCATCAAGGTACCGACCACAGAAAAATATACAGGGTTCCTGCAGGGTCTGAAATAGGCTTTAAGCAAATAGCATTGAATTTATGAATTTGGAAATAATACCTTTAAAAAGACAAAGAAAAAGTCTTGAATTTTGATATCTGCATCTAATTTTGTGCAGTATTAGCAAAAAAATATTTAATGTGGACGTAGTATTATAGCATGCATGGCTGAAAATATTATTTAAAATCAATTAATAGACTTTTTATTGTTCCGTTTGCTGTAGTTTATCATATTCACAATACCTTAACCACTATAGGTGAGGTTTAAATGAATTAGCTCAACTATGAGTGAAAAAATATATTAATGGGCAAACATTTAAGTCTATTTCACAGTTTTTCTATAAAAATATCTATAAAATGTAATAAAATTGTGAAAATCTGTTTTTATTTTACTGTCTTCAAATAATATCTTGTTTAAAATATTCTCCAGCTCAGTAATGAGTAAAGTCAAATAAGATAATAAACGCCTCATATTCTCATTTCAGAAGCTACAGATTCAAACCATTATTCAATATCACAGTAATTTTATTAGTTGCAGCTCTGTTTGTTAATGTTTTATTACTGTTTCTTGTCTCTGAGCAGCAGTGTGACCCAGAGAAACTGATCACAGAGAGTAAATTCCTGCAGCTGGAGTCACTGCAGGAGCTCATGAAGGTAACTGCTTTTATAGTTATTAGATATAATTATTTTACATTGTGCTGTTATAGTGACACTGACATTACCACCACAGCAGAATTATTACTGTCTATTTTCTTGCTGCTTGTTAGTTTATAATAATAGTTTTCCTTCATCATGTTAAGTCTTAAAGTCAGAGACTAAATTAACTGGATTCTCCTGCTCAGGCTCTGATATCAGTGACTCCTGATGAAGAGACGTATGATGAAGAGGACGCTGCTTTCTGCCTGGAGATGCTGCTACGCATCGTTCTGGAGAACAGGTGGGATGGGAGACATGGGAAACGGTTACGACACGTTTAAAACACAGTCGCAATGCATTTAGACAGCAGTCACAATGCATTCTGTCAGTTTTAGGTCTGATCTTCTGTTCCGATAAATAATACATTTTTGTGCTAAGCTAATGCTAATTAGCCGCAGGTCACAAGGCGAAAGAGCATCAATCTTTAAATATTCAAATTTCCCAGCCAGGCTCTGCCGTCCTACATACTATTGCTCAATTTTCATTTTTCCTTCAGTCTCCATTAGTTATTATTATAGTTAAGTTATATAATAATTATAAAAATAGCAAAAACAAAATAAATATTGTAAATACTTTTGTGGCACAACATCAAACCTATCTGTGATAAACAAATGAATAATAATAATCTCTTAACTTAGCATCAGCTTGGAATTAAAACATAAATTATTGTCAATATAATTATAAAAAAATGTAAATCAAAATGTCATTTAAAGATCAAAATCAGAAACATGTGCTGACAAACATGTTCCTGTGTTTACACGTGCAGGGACCGTGTGTCATGCGTGTGGCAGACGGTGCGTGACCACCTCTGTCACCTCTGTGTCCACGCCACCGAGAGCTGCTTCCTGGTGGAGAGAGCCGTGGTCGGACTGCTGCGACTCGCCATCCGTCTGCTGAGGAGAGAGGACATCAGCTCCCAGGTACGTCAGGGACAGGATCAACATCAAGCACATCAGCAACTTATTCTGGATTGTTCTCATCGTTTTCACGGGACGTCACAATGCTGCATCATCGGACCATGAAAGTCCGATGGAGGGCAGGAAGATGATGATGTTTTGTGTGATTTTTACGGCCGCTCACTTAAACTGAGAAAAAGACAGGGTACCTAAAATAATTGTTCACAAAGGTGAAAAATGGAAAAAGCTGTCAGAACAATGACATAAAGGATAGATCTTTACCAACATTCTGGAGCAGCCAAGTCCACTAATGCCTGCACCTGCAGCGACTTGTTTTTCAGTGGTTGGTCTGTATTAGATTAGACCCCATTAACGTGGGGTCAGAGGAAAAGGAGAATAATTTATTTTTGACTATAATTCCAGAATGACAGAATATATAAGACCATTTAGAAGACATATAGAAGACTGTCAAAGTTTAAAACACATAAATATGTGTTTAATTTAGTTGTATTTATTTCACATTGTGTATTATTTCCCTTTGTACATGAATTTTTGTTTATATTTATTTTTTATTTAAGGTAATTTGTGTTGTCAACAGCCTTGATTGTCAGCACAGTCATTCAGTTCTGTTGAAAATATACTGAAATTCATTAATTAGGGGTTACATACAATATATTTTTGGATTAATTCATGGTATATTTTTCTTGAAATTGAATCTAAAGCAACAGTTTCTTCCATAGCCACCGTCTCCCTGTTTACGTCTTGCCCTCAATCAATGTGGCACCATGATCATGTGACTAAAACACCAACATGACATAATCTCAGTAATTAGCAGATCACTGTATTAAGAGTCTTCTTTTCTCTGTTCAGGTTCTCCTGTCCCTGCGTCTCCTGCTGATGATGAAACCTCACGTTTTATCCCGGGTCAGCAGGGAAGTCGCCTACGGCCTCCACGAGCTGCTGAAAACCAACGCCGCCAACATCCACTGCACCGACGACTGGTACACGCTGTTCTCCCTGCTGGAATGCATCGGAGCCGGGGTCAAACCCCCCGCCTCCTTCCAGATCACCTCCTCCAGCAACGATATCGACACAGGTCCAGGAGATAATATGTTTATAATAACCTGCATTAATCAGTGGTCCATTAAAGGTCCATTAGACCTGATTATTAGTTATTTTACTCTTTGTTAATGGTCAATAATTTGTGAATTCATATTGAATTATTTCTCTAAATAATTAATAGCTGGGATAATGTAAAAATGTCATGTGGTGTAACTATAAAAACTTGGTATCAGACAGTTTAACTCCTTTAAAAGGGTTTTTAAAAAATTAAAAACACGTGCTATTAACTGGTTTTATATTACATTGCATACAAAATAATCTAAACCTGTTCACATTTGTATGAAATTAACCTAACGTGTGTCTGTGTTTTCGTGTGTGTGTGTGTGCAGGTGCTCAGTCCGACAGTGAGTTGTCCTCCCATCATCCCAGTGAGGTGAGTTTAGATCGCGGCTACACGTCGGACTCAGAGGTTTACACTGACCACAGCAAGACCAGGATCCCCAGATCCACCACAGACGTGGACGTGGCCAGCAGTGGATGGCTGGTGGTCAGTAACACACACACGCACACACGTGTATAAATATATGGGTGATTCTTCAACTAAGGGATTTTTTCTGTCCTCAGGGTAGATTTCCAAGAAAAACAACAATTATTATTTGTTAAAGTTAGGTTGTACTAGCTATGGAAAAAAATAATTCTCTCAATAATGCAATGATGATATTTTAATTTTTTTAGATTTATAATATCCCCTCTCTAATAAAACAATGAAAAGTGCTAAATTACTGAGGCATCTTTTGCATTTCTTCATAACAACAAGTTGATAAAACATTACTTTTCAGTTGTTGTTTCATGTGGTTTTATTTTATTATATAAATTTGAAAACTGTCTTTAAGTTGTGAAAATGCAAAAGAAAGCTTTAATGAATTATTTTATTATAAGAACGAATAATATTTAGTTTTCTTGAAAATCAACCCTGGAGACAGTTAAACTTCATGAAGAATCCCTCACATATGCAGACGTGCGTCTCCTCTGATTGTCTGTGATGCGTTTAAAGACGTTAATGAAGCTGTTCCTGTGCCATTTCAGGTGGGTAAAGATGACCTGGAGACCAGCAAGCTGCCCCCCCTCAGCTCCAAAGCCCAGCTGAACCACCCTCTGGTGAACCAGTACAGTCTGACCCTGGGTCAGGACCTGGGTCAGCACGACACCAAGAGCCTCATCAAGTGTGTGGAGACGCTGTCCTTCATCGTCCGGGACGCCGCACACGTCACACCCGACAACTTCGAGCTGTGTGTCCGAGCCATCAGAGTGTTTGTGGAGGCCAGCCTCAACGGAGGTGAGACACACACACACACACACACACACACACACACACACACACACACACACACACACACACACACACACAGGCACACTGTCCAAATTATCAGATTTGAGAAGCCGGAACCAGAGAATTTGGACATTTTCTTCTTAAAAATGACTCTAATTGATATAAAAAATAATGTTGGATGTTAAAACTGAAATAAGCCTTTTCCTCCTTGACCCAAACAGAAAGAAACTAACAGTGACACAAGTTATTTTCATTTTAAAAAACACAACTTGCTTTTAAAAAACATTTTACAGGGTTCCTACAGGGTCTTAAAAAGTCTTAAAGGCATTGAATTTATGAATTTGGAATTAATACCTTTAAAAAGATGTAACATCGCTGTGCTACTACAAGTGAGGTTTTAGTGAAAAAACATTTTATATGGACATAATACCCATTTATTACCTGAAATATTTACTAAAATCAATAAATAGATTTTCATCATTCTCTTTGCTGTAGTTCATCATATTTACAATGACAAAAAATATTTTATGGACGTAGTACACTTAGAAATAGCTATTAAGTTTTATATAGTTAGTTAAAGAGCAAAAAACAAACATGAACGTGTTGATTTAGAGTTTTTTGTTTTTTTCAGGCTACAGGAACCACGACAAGAAGAAGAGCCACAAGTACGACTCCTCCAGGTACCGCATGAGGAAGAAGGTCGGCGGCCGGGAGAAAGAGGGCGGAGCCAGCTCCAAGCGAGGCGGTAGCCGGGCGACCAGCCAGCGTCCGTCCCGTTCCCATAGCGACGACGAGGAGGACGAGGGCGTGCCGGCCAGTTACCACACGGTGTCTTTACAGGTTAGTCAGGATGTAAGTACAGCAGCCGCCTTTACCTTCTACCTCCTGTTGGTCTGAAAACATCTGGTTCAGCAGCTGGAACCACATGTTCAACACCTGTCCTCAATGTCTCCTTCTTGTCTGTCTCCTTCTGTTTGTCCTCACTGTCTCCTGTTGTCTTGTGTCTCTGGTTTTAAAGGCTGTTATTTTCTATCTTCCAGCTTTTAACATCCTTGAATCAACATCTAGTTTTTTTCTCTTAAATCTAAATTAAGTTTTGTGTTGAAGTGAAGTTGAATTTGTTTGGTTTAGCTTAGCTTAGCTTAGCAGAGGGAGACAGCTAGCAGAACTGTCCAAAGCTTAAAAATACACTTAAGCTTCAGGAGTTTTTGTTAGTTTCCTCCATTCATTCTTGACTTTATACACCAATACACCACATGAACAAACATTTCTTGTTTGGTTTCTTCTTTTTTTCTACCTCCCTTCAAGACAAACTGTCAATATACTGGACCCAAAAATGACAAAAGACACATGTAAATATGTTTATATGAAATTTCAACAACATCATCTCTGTTTTTATTTGGTCTGTTGGTGATAAACAGTTTTAGTTTCAGCTCAAAACTCTAAATGCTTCATGTGTTTCTGTTTCTATGCTGCAACTGATTTGATCAGATTCAAGGTCCCTGTCATAAAAAATATCCCTTTGACTAGAAAAGAGTTTGGTAGGTTTTTCAAAATAAAAGCCTCAGAAAGTAATTATATCTTAACAGGGAACTCAGGATGAGTCAACTTTCAAAGTAAAAGCTTAGCAGAGTATCTGCAACTTAACAAGAATTTAAGGATCGGACATAGTTTTCAAAATAAAAGCCCTCAGTCAAACTGTTTTTTTGTCCCCATCTTATTCATAGTTTTCTTTTTTCCAACCATTGGAGATTAAGTTAATTGGCTGTTCAAATCAATTTCTTCCCAGATATTTAATCATATTTTTGTAATCTAATAAAAAAAATTCATACAAATTTGAACAGTTTTTAAATTTTAAAATCTGGTGACAGATTTACTTTCATATGAAAGAGGCTGATTTATACAGAACTTGTAACTTGTAAATGTGAGAAGTTTAAAGTTCCTGGTTTGTCAGCTGCATTATTTTATGCCTTGTATGTGTGTGTGTGTGTGTGTGTGTGTGTGTGTGTGTGTGTGCAGCTGTTGGACCTGATGCACACTCTCCACACCCGAGCTGCCAGCATCTACAGCTCCTGGGCGGAGGAGCAGCGCCACCTGGAGGCTGCGGGCAGGAAGATCGAGGCGGATTCCCAGACTCTGTGGACCAGCTGCTGGTGCCCACTGCTGCAAGGTCTGGCCCCCATCAGACCACATCAGGCCAGGAGGGGGGTGGGGGGTGTTTATGATCCTGACTGACCAGCAGCGTCTCTTCTTCTCCAGGCATCGCGTGGCTGTGCTGCGACGCCAGGCGTCAGGTGCGGATGCAGGCGCTGACCTACCTGCAGAGGGCGCTGCTGGTCCATGACCTGCAGACCCTGGACGCCACCGAGTGGGAGTCCTGCTTCAACAAGGTAAGAGGTTCTGCAGAATCCGGGGCAGGAACAGCAGGTTCTGGAACAGCTTTGTCTTTCAGGCCATCAGACAACTGGACTCCTACAAATCCATCTTGGTGTTATTTATCAGACCTGCACATTTCTGCAAATTCTTAGTATTATATTTGTCCCAAACCTTAATCCCATTAAAAACTTATGGGTTGACATCAAAAATTCAGTTACTGAGACAAAACCAAGAAATTCAATGGAATTGTGAGGCTGAAACACCTGTTCATAGGTGCCATCGACTCCATGCAACACAGATGTGAAGAAGTTCTCAGAAACTGTTATAACCATTAAATACGACTTGTTGATTCATTGTCTTCATTTTCTCTAATGTAATTTATATATTATACATTTTTATTCTTTAGATTATATCTTTAGGATATAAAATGCAGTGTTCCCAATGCATCAGAATACAAATTTTGGCTTTACAAACATTTTAAACACTATCATTTTGAACCAAACTGTATTTATATTTTTATATTTATTTATGTGTGTGTGTGTTTAGGTTCTATTCCCTCTGCTGACGAAGCTGCTGGACAACATCAGCCCTGCAGATGTTGGTGGGATGGAGGAGACGAGGATGAGAGCCTGCACGCTGCTGTCAAAGGTTCACACGCTTCAGATTGATTGGCTGATAATGTCACTGATATTCAGCATTTTTTTTTACATTATGACTAGAGCTGCAATAATTAATTGATTGGTTTCCTATGATTACATTAATCACAGACTATTTTGATATTCCATTGAGTTGTTTTTAAGAAAAAATTTCCAAATTCTCTGGTTCCAGTTATTTAGTCTTTTATAAAAGGCGAGGCAAGTTTATTTGTGTAGCATATTAAGGTAATTTTAAAGTTCTTTACAAAAATATTACAAGCATCAAGATCAATTTCTTAAACAGTTGATTGATTAAAAGGGGAAAAAAATCAAGAATGTTAAATTTAAAAAATTAAATAGGAAATTTTTAATTTACAATAAGTAAAAAATATATAATTTGCTCCAGGTTTTGTTGTTTCAGGTCAGATCATTTTTTCCAGACCTTTTTAGTCTTTGCATTTTGTGTAATATTGGAGAGTTTATTTTTACAGTATAGTTAAATAGTTTTTTTAATATATATTTTTCCACATGTTCTTGGAAAACCTGGAAAATTATTGGCCAATAATTCAGCATTATTATATATATATCATATGGAAAATGAGAAAAAAGAAAAACAATCCTGGAAATAATTAAGTTATCCTGGAAAATGATGGCAGTGAAAACTTAAATTACCCAATTACATGTTAATTTTAAACACTGGAATTTTTCCACTGTTGCTATCAATCACTCAGTTTGACTTTATTTAAAGTTATTTAACTTTATTTATTGTTATTATCCTGAATCAGGAAATATCTGTTGGACCTGTGGCTTACATACAATAGAATAATAAATAGAACAGAACAGAGGAACATGTTCATTAAATGATGATTTATGAGAAAGACTAGAAATAGTACAATACAATAAAAAGATGCAGTCATGGACACATACGTACGTATAATGCTATGGTCCTGTGTGTTAATAAATAATAGTATTGGAATGTATTAGTGTTTGACATGATAACTACGTCTCTGTAGCAGCTGAAATGTCCTGCTTGGAGTGTGTGTGTGACGTGTGTGTGACGTGTGTGTGACGTGTGTGTGACGTGTGTGTGACGTGTGTGTGACGTGTGTGTGACGTGTGTGTGACGTGTGTGTGACGTGTGTGTGACGTGTGTGTGACGTGTGTGTGTGTTTTCCTGCAGGTTTTCCTGCAGCATCTCTCTCCTC
Source organism: Lepturacanthus savala (assembly GCA_030544235.1). Lineage (NCBI taxonomy): Eukaryota > Metazoa > Chordata > Actinopteri > Scombriformes > Trichiuridae > Lepturacanthus > Lepturacanthus savala. Next base: position 6,050,946 of record CM060478.1, read on the forward strand.
TGTTGTCCCTGCCGACCTTCGCCGCCCTGTGGCTCACCATCCTGGACTTCATGGATAAATACATGCACGCCGGCTCCAGTGATTTACTGGTGAGGACCAACACCAACAGACCTGTGACCTGTCTGCTTGACAGCGAGCTAATTGTTTGACCTCTGACCTCTGTCTGCAGCTGGAGGCCATCCCAGAGTCTCTGAAGAACATGCTGCTGGTGATGGACACGGCGGGAATCTTCCACAGCGCCGACTCCAGGACGGGATACTCGGACCTGTGGGAAATCACCTGGGAACGGATCGTCTGCTTCCTGCCTCACCTGAGAGAGGAGCTGTTCAAACAGACCGTCATCACAGGTATAGAAACTTCACATTTACATTTTGTTTTACATAAATGCACTGTTTGTGAAGCAGAAATGAACCTTTTTAATATTATATGTTGATTAAGGCAATGCAGATTTAGTACATGAGTTTCCTCAGGGATGAAGTGTGATTCGTGGTAACCATGCCAACACGTGTCTCGTCTCTGCTTCAGATCCGGAGCCGGTCCAGCCGCCGTCCCCCCAGGCGTCTCCACCCCCGGCCCAGCCGCCCTCCCCCGTCCCCGTAGGACCAGCAGAAACCCAGACCCCCAGCAGACCCGCATCACCCCAGGACCCACAACCAGCCGGGACCAACGGTGAGTCTCCGTGTTCTAAACCATCACGTCTAATTATTAATTATTTATACTCTAATTATAACACACATGATAATTAGTTTTGCTGCAATCAATTAGTTTTCAACTATTAAATTAATCCCAAAATTGATCTGTTAGATTCATTTTTAAGAAGAAAACTGTTGTTTCATGTTGTTGCTACAGCACAGGAACAGTTTTATTAATATTAACGAGCCTCTCCTCTGATTGGCTGATTAATATTAAAAAGCCTCTTCTCTAATTGGCTACATATTAACGTCTTCCATCTTTTTTTTGTTTCTCGTAGGATCCGACCGCTCCTCTCCGGTCCCGTCTTCGGCTCCTCCTCTTCCGGTTCCGTTAACGACGTCTCCGGCCCGGACCTCCTCGTCCCCGCTGAGCCAGCCCCCCCTGATCCTGCAGCCCCTCGCCTCCCCTCTGCAGGTCGGGGTCCCGCCCATGTCCCTGCCAATCATCCTGAACCCCGCCCTCATCGAGGCCACGTCCCCGGTGCCACTGCTTCCTGGTCCCAGACCCACGAGTCCGTCGGACGAGGTCAAGTAGCCAAAAAAAAACGCAGCACGGATCCGCGACTGATTAGATATGACACCTTAATTGATTTAAAGGAGTAGTACGCCTAAAACGCCGCGATAGGACCATGTAGATCCAGCAGTAAGGTATTTGGATTTTAAAGGTTCTGCATGTTAAATAGGATTCAGAGCTTCAGTCGTGTTTATCAAACCACTGAAGGTTGATTTAAACTGTACAGTTACAAAAAAAAAACTTTATTTATATACCCGTGATTCTTTTCTATCTTTCATAGAGGCCAAATTCTCTTGTGTTCTGTCACGGCTGTGCTCTTCATATCTGCCTGTTTCTTTAAAAATGACCCGTCAACAGACAACAAGCTTTGATTTCAGGCACCTTATGAGTTTTCTTCTTTACTGAACCAACTCGTGAAGATTTCTCACACACAACATTCCTACATGTAGATAACAGGAGTCTGTACAGAGCAGGGAAGACGTTCATAGAAGCAGTATTGATGTCATTTATCACGTTCACGTTTGTGAAGCTTGCTGCGTTTAAAAAAAAAAACATGGTCGCCGGAGCCCAGGGCCTCAACATCCAACATCTCAGCTCACGTCACAGCAAAAAAAAACCCCTCAACATCTGTCTGAACATGTTTTAACCCTCGTTTAATCGCCTCAGTCGGTACAAACTGGATTTAAAAGATGCAGGAAACTTCAAGAAGTTGCACAGAACTTCAAGAAAAGGTTTCTCATGGAGGACTATTTAAATAATAATGTAAGAGATTATTGTTAATCTAAAGGAAAACCAGATGAGTTGCCATGGCAACACAAACTGTGTTGAACACTATCGTTTTAGTTGCAAATAAATCCTCATTTAGGAAAGAATTTGACCAAACTTGATCAACATTTGAAAAAAAACCCAGCAAATCTTAAATCAAGTTTGTGAAATTGCACCAGGTCGATTTATTCCTGTCTGTAAAAGTCAAAGATGTGAATCCTGACGTTTGATCGTTATTCAGCTTCCGTATAATCTGTCGATTCTTCGTGTACGACGACATGAACTGTGATTTTTCTCTGTTTTGAAGCCAAATCTGTGGACGTTTCGTTCAGATCGGCCCTGGGATCCTCTCACGATGTTTAATGTTATTTATTGATAAGGGGAGACGAGTCCAGCTGACACAGACAGGTGTGTGAGTGTGTGTGTTATGTGAGTGTGTGTTAAAGTGTGTGTGTGTGGGTCAGTAACACTACAGCCTTAGAGACATGAGCTGGAGAGTCGCACGTTCGTCGGCTGTGTTTCAGTTGTTGTTCGGGACTCTTCCAGAAATCAGGAGCTGGTTTTTGCTTGAACAGAAAATGACATGAATATAATGTGTATATATAAATGAAAGGTAATGTACTTTTTACAATGTAATAAATATAATGTAAAGAAGGTTTTTGGTGTGTTTTTTCACTCCTATGAAACAAAAGCTTTGTTGCCAACAAATTCACCATTTGAGCCTGAATGTGAGAAAAACTTGTTTTCATGTGACCAGTTTCTGTAGCTTTAAAAAAAATCCACATACAATATATAATATATTCAATACGTTTACGTTTTACATTTATTTCCAACTATTTTAATAATCAATTTGAGTCATTTTTAAGAAGAAAATGTCCAAATTCTCTGGTTCCAGCTTCTCAAATCTGATTATTTCCTGGTTTCTTTAGTCTTCTATAATAATAAACTGATGATTTTTGGGTTCTGGACAAAAGAAAAGACATTTTAAGTTGAATCTTCAGCTTTAGGAAACCTTTATTTACATTTTACACCATTTTATGAACCTAACAGCTAATTGATTAATCAATAGATTGATTGATTAATCAGAATAGTCGTTAGTTTCAGTTCATAAAACGTTACTCAAATTGTTTTTTGTTGGGAACTATTTTCAGAAGCTGAGGAATCTAGATTTGTGTGTGTGTGTATGAGAGAGAGTGTGTGTGTGTGTGTGTGTGTGTGTGTGTGTGTGTGTGTGTGTGTGTGTGTGTGTGTGTGTGTGTGTGTGTGTGTGTGTGAGAGTGTGAGAGTGTGAGAGTGAGAATCAATTTGAGTCATTTTTAAGAAGAAAATGTCCACATTCTCTGGTTCCAGCTTCTCAAATCTGATTATTTCCTGGTTTCTTTAGTTTGTCGACATTTTAGGTTGAATCTTCATCTTTGGGAAACCGTGAATGACATTTTCCACCATTTTATGAACTTAATTGTTTCAATCAAAAGTCGTTATTTGGATAGAGATAAATAAATATATATGTATAGTTCTGTGTGTGGTTACCAGTATTTTTTAGTAGAAGAACAAATGTCGCTATTAAACTCTTTCTCCACTCAGATCCGTCCTCATCCATTTTCTCTAGTGAGACAAAAGGAAAATTTCTCTGGTGTAAAACATCTGAGATTTTATTTCAAAGCAGAATGAGAACCACAGTATTTTTTTTTAGTAAACTAACTGTATCAGAAACTACAGAGGCCAGGAAAAAAAACTGTTATATTTGTACATGGAATGTAAAAACATCAGTGAAACGAGGAACCATAATGGCGACCGTACGGATTTAAATTATCTAATTGATAAAGACTGCAACGATCTCTGGAAGGGACAGTAACAGAAATGTGAACAGCACTCCACTCACAAATAGTTTGTATTTTTTTTTTCCCTCAAACATCAAACCCTCTACTGTCTTCATCTATCTACACCATCAGCAACAAACAACAGTTAGAAAAACACCCCCCTTTAAAACAGGAAGCCTCACTTGGCGTCCAGCTTGGCCATTTCCTGAAGGTATATACCGATGCTCTCGCTGTCGAACAGCACGAAGTAAATGTTTTTCAGGGAGGAGCTGGTGGACGACACAAAATGGTTGGAGATGGCCTTGAGGATGAGCTGGGCGGCCGTTTGCTTTGGGAATCCGTTCCTGGAGAAGAGAGTCAGGTTAGAACGGATCTGGAGAGAGAAGCTGATAAATATGAGGAAATAAAACGAGTTGATTGTCTTTTATCTGATGAGGCTGCAGGAAAAAAGAAGCTTGTTGTTTTAATGTTTATTCTAATGAATGTTTCAAAAAAAATTCAAATAACTTTAATGATCTTATTAATTTTAGATTAACATAATCTACACGTAGACTTTTTGATTTTATTATATTGAAGGTTGAAAAACTGTTGAAATTATGTTTCTAAATTTAATTTAGAAAAGATTCACCTTGAATTCACTGGAACCTCCATGATATGTGGAACAAATATTTATATTTTATTTAATTATTAATTTTCAGGGACAAATATACATTTTTTAGCCTTTTTTTATCTATAAAAAATGTGAAAGAATTCTGATTCAGAATATTCAGAATGAATAATAAAATTTTACCCTTTAATTAAAAAAAAAAAAATTAGAATTATATACAACAGTATTAAAGGTACTGCAAAAAAAATAAGGACATATATTTATTTATTTTTATTAATAATGTTAAGTTCTGAGAAAAAACCCTACAGTCCCAGGCAGAAGAGAATTTGTTCTCTAAAGTTAATAAATGAGCGAATCCACATTTCATAAAGAATTCTATAAGCAGAGTTCTGTTAGACCAGGGGTGTCAAACATATGGCCCGGGGACCAAAACCGGCCTCCTTAAGGGTCCGATACGGACCTGGAAGAACGTAGAAAATGTTCCACTTCCTATTTCTTTAAAGAAATGTGAAGTCAGTGAGAATCTTTGCTCACGGGATAAAATATTAACAGTTTTGATGTATTAATAGTTTGTAAAACGTTCAGTGAATAAATATTTTTAATTTGAAATGCATGAAAATGGAATATCTGAGACATCATGTTGTTGAAATTGCACTTTTTTTGATATCACCTCTCCTGTTTTGTAACTTTACGGTTAATTATTGTGTAAATGTTTCTTTATATAAAAAGGAGGGAGAATAAAGTCACCGTCCAGCAGGAAGTGAGGGAAACGCCACTGATTTGAGCTTCTTCTCCTCCGCTGCCGACAGACAGTTCTTCACCGTCTTTTCTAGCTGGTCCTCGCACTTCTCCGACCCCCACTGAGGCACGTTACAGTGGATGATGAAGCGGGCGGCCATCCCACTGGCCTGACCCACCGCCACTGAACACACACACACACACACACTTTAAATGAATAAAACAGCAATTACAGAGCCCTAAAATACTTCAGAGGAGTTTTGGACACACCTTCTCATTCAATGTGTTTTCTTTATTTTCATGACTATTTCCATTGTAGCTTCTCACTGAAGGCATCAAAACTATGAATGAACATGGAGAAATAACTGAAAACATGTTTTATATTCTAGTTTCTTCAAAATAGCCGCCCTTTGTTCTGATTAATAAAGCGAGAAATTCCACTAATTAACCCTGATAAGACACAACTATGAAGTGAAAACCATTTTGTTAAGTACATAACACCATAAACATGTTCATTCATAGTTTTGATGCCTTCAGTGAGAATCTACAATGTAAATAGTCATGAAAATAAAGAAAACACATTGAATGAGAAGGTGCAGATGATATTTACATCTCAAACAAAGGTACAGTCACTCATGCTGAATAAATGCATTGTGTAACTAAAAAATAAGCGTTTGAATAGTTGTGATTTCAATATTGACCAAAATAATCATGATAATGAAGTGATTTTTCTTCTGAAATCAGCATCTCTACATGTATTCCAACCATTTCTGTTGAATTCCAACACATGAACACCTCATTCTGCTTAAAGAGGAACCAGGAGTGGAATAAAGTCACCCAAAAACAATGGTAAAGACCTAAAAATAAGAGTTAATACACTAAATATTGATTGCTAAACTGTGTAAACATTAGTATTATTTTGTTTTAAAATGAATCTGATCTGGTTTCTTTGCATTGTTTGAGGTCTGAAAACATTCTATCTTATTTGTCATTTTCTACAAATAAATGCTCTAAACAATAATATTTTTATTTGGAATTTGAGGGAAATGTTGTCAAACACAATCTTATAAGTAGTAAAATCAGAAGAACTGATGATTTCTTCGTATAGTTGTAGTTACCTGAAGCCACCTCCAGAGGTCCCTGTGCTTTCCGCAGCTCTTTGACTCCGTCCAGAAACTCTCGACCTCCCGCCTTCTCCAGAGCGTTTCCTGCGGACACAAACAGCAGGTGAGCGGAGGTCACCTGACGTCAGGAGGTCAGACGCGGCTTAGCTCCGCCCCCTCACCTACGCCGTCCTTCAGGTCCATCTCCGCATTCGTGGGGTTGATTATCCCCTCGACCTTGATGCTCCCGATTTTACTGATTTCACTCTCTGTGAGCGACAGCTGTGGATTCACACAGAGAAACTTAGAGTCACATGATGCGTGTCAGCCTATCAGCAGCTCAGGTTGTTGTCACATGACACGCGTGGACCAATGAGCAGTTACCTTCTGTCCCAGGAACAGACTCTTGGCTGAGAGGATGGTGAATCCGTCTCCTGGACCATCTTCCACTGTGGAGTTGGGGACAGATTCTTTGTCGTTGTCTGTGCTCTTTGCCGAAAGGGAGAAAAGATCAAACCATTAAAACCAGTTAAAACCAGTTAAAACCAGTTAAAGGACAAACACCAGAACAGCATTTAAAGCTCCAACACATGAACAGAGTCCATCATGAAAAACCTCTGATGTAACAGCTGCAGCAGCTGGACAAAGATAAATGACCCGAACAAACAGGGCCGTGTGTGTGTGTGTGTGTGTGTGTGTGTGTGTGTGTGTGTGTGTGTGTGTGTGTGTGTGTGTGTGTGTGTGTGTGTGTGTGTGTGTGTGTGTGTGTGTGGCTGCTAAATTCCTAGAATCGTCAAAGTTGGTTATTTACTTTGTCATATAGAAAACTACAAATATTTGGTTTTGTCATGAAGCAAAGAAACATATAAATATTTCTAATAAACATTTTTAAAAAATTGTTTTCAAAGTCAGAAGTCTGGGAAAAAAATTAGCGGATTTTTTTTAGTAAAAACATTTTTAAAAAATGGAATGAATACTTAAAATGAAGACTTCGAATAAATACCCCTTAAAATGTATTTTACAAGGCCTTGATATCAAAATATCTAATATTCCCCACCTTAACTCCCAAAGTGTGTGTGTGTGTGTGTGTGTGTGTGTTCCTGGTGCTGAGTGGACCAACCTTTGGCTTGCGGCCTCTCTTCCCTTTGACCTTCTTGAAGGTTTTGACGGGCTTCTTCTTGCGTTCCTCCTGCTTGTCGGGGACGGAGGCCTGGCTGTCCACCTTCACCCGGCCGCCTCTCTTCTTGGAGAGAAGCTCCGGGTGAATCCGAGGCAGAACGCCGCCGTTCGATATGGTCACGCCCCGCAGCAGCTGTGGAGACGACACGTCACACACTGGAGGTCACACACAGCTGAAAACTTCAGTCAATATAAAACCCAACGTATTTTAGTCTATTTAGTCAATAGGTTAGTCTTTGACAGCTGTAACAATAGGAGTTATAGGTAGGAACCTTTGTTTCGTTCAGTGTGACACATGGACATGTTTTAAAGTGACACCCTAATAGTGTGTAACTCAGCAGATTAAATCAGTAGCAGAGAGTAGCTTCTGGTGATTAAATAACTGACATCGCCGCATTTAGTGCCGACAGCACTGATGAATGCTGCACACACACACACACACACACACACACACGGCAGCAATGTGGAACCAGTGAAGGTACTTTTTAGATTGTAAATTAAAATGTTTGTGACAAAATAAGAATTTTGTGATTAAATTTTTATCTAATAACATCGATTGGACATCGTCTTTTTTCCTCAACAAAAATGTGTGTTAATTTCATCACAGACACTGATTTCCTCTCATTTTCATCATGAAAAAAGAAATCGTTGGTATCAACTTCTACTTTTCTGGTATTTAGACACCCGTGTTTGAAATCTGATAAAGTGTGTTGTAGAGCAACGTGTGTGTGTGTGTGTGTGTGTGTGTGTGTGTGTGTGTTACCTGGTTGAGTTCCTCATCATTGGCTACAGCCAGTTTGATGTGTCTGGGAGTTATTCTGCCTTTCTTGTTGTCTCTTGCTGCGTTTCCTGCCAACTCCAAGATCTCAGCTGAGAGACAGAAAACACACACACACAAACACACACACACACACACCGTAATGTAATGTAATGCATCTGACAAACCAGGAACTTTATACTTCTTCCAGTAACAAGTGTGCCCTCTTTCAGAAAACCTGTCTCTCTAGATTTTGAAGATACAATTAGGATACATTTACGGTTTGGGGCTTTTATTTTGAAAAACTAGGTCTTAGTCAACATTTTTACTCAGCAATACAACATCCCCTCACGTCATACAAGGAAAAACTCCTTAAAAAAATAAACTTTAACAGGAAAAAAGGATGAAGAAACCTGAGAAACCTGTTTTCTGGTTATATTTCCTCCAGTCTAAGCTGCTGTTGTTATGTTATATATATGTATGTATATATATATATATATATATATATATATATATATATATATATATATATATATATGTATATATATATATATATATATATATATATATATATATATATATATATATATATATATATATATATATATATATACCATTCAAAAGCTTGGGGTCAAGTTTTGGGGAAATTTGAAGGTAGAAGATAATTTTAAACTAATCAGAATCATTGCTAATGTGGTAAATGACTATTCTAGCTGCAAATGTCTGTTTTTTGGTGCATCAATATCTACATATGTGTATCGAGGCCCATTTCCAGCATCTATTACTACAGTGTTCTAATGGCAGGCAGGTATGATGATGATGATGATGATGATGATGATTCTCCTCCTACCTGCCAGGTACTCGATGACGGCTGCCATGTAGACCGGGGCCCCCATGCCGATGCGGTATTTGTGTGTTCCGGTGCGGAGGTACCGCATCATCCTCCCCACGGGGAAGATCACGCCTGCCCGGGACGAGCGGGACAACTTGGTGGCCTTCTTCTTTCCCCCTCTGGCTGACATGATGCTCTGCACACAGGACAGAACACTCAGACACACCTGAACACACCTGGACACATCTGGAAACTGCTCCAGAGGAACCAGGACGTTCAGACTCAAACATTTGACATCTGAGAGTGTGAGAGCTGAATATAAGTGTAAAAACTGTGGCTATCGGTTATAAATCAGTATAAATATTTAAGGGTCAGAGACAAATTTAAAAGCTTTTTAATATACAATAGCATTAAATACTTTTATTACTACATGTGTAAAAAAGGTGATTGCCCCTAAACCTAATAACTTAGACTATTTCCCCCCTATATTTTAATTTTATTTAATAATAAGTAATATTTTAATAATACATTTCTAGTTGGAAATTGAAAAACACATTGATCAATTTTAAGATTTCGAGCTGTTTTGCTTCTATTTCATGTTTTCTTTCAAACTAGTGTCTATCTATGAGCAGGAATCTGCTCTGATCCCAACTTTACTCTTTCTTCCTGAATATATTGTTAAGGTTTCTTCATGAATCATTCATAGCTGATTTATACAACGTCTTATTCATAAAAACATGGAGAAAATGTTGTTTTTTACTGTTGTCAGCACTTTGTGACTGTAGGAGATGTAATAAAAAAACCCTTTAACTCTATGTCAACAACATGAAACTAGAGTTGTGATGCCGACTTTATCCAATGTTTCTGTTCTGGAAATTAACTCATTTAATTAGATAATGAAATATTTGTGTATATCAACATTAAACTTCATAAAACTTTAATTGAAAAACAATTGTGTTAAAGTGAGAAATATAAAGTGCATTAATATGTTCACCACCTGAAGTGAACTGATTTTTTTTGTTTATTTTTTATTGTCTCTCAATGTTGCATCTGATGCTGATATGATGTATTTTGACAATTTTAAATAAAGTTTTAGATTTAAAAAAAATCCCCCCAAAAATTGATGCAGACTTTATCCATTGTTTCTGTTCTGGAAATACATTAATTTAATTAGATAATGAATCATTTGCATATATCAACATTAAACTTCAAGAAACTTTAATAGAAAAAATGTGTTAATGTGAGAAATATAATATATATAAGAAATGTTCACTTGTAATGTCTCACCTGAAGTAAACTGATTTTATTTTTTTTTTAATTTTGTTTATTTGTTTTGTTTATTTTTGTTGTCTTTTGATTGCTGATATGATGTATGCTGAAAATTTTAAATAAAGTTTTAGATTTAAAAAAAAGACCCAAAAAATAAAGAATTTTTTAATGTTAGCCATATGTTGTCGGGTGTCATGGAGGAAATGTGGAAAATCTGGAAAAAAAAAAAAAAAAAAACTTGAACTTTCTGTTCTGGAAATAAACTATATTAATTAAATAAATAAATATTTGCATACATCAACATTAAACTTCCAAGAACTTTACTAGAAAAAAATGCGTTAATGTGAGAAATATACATAATATAAGAAATGTGAGATGTTCACCTTAAGTCTCACCTGAAGTGAACTGATTTTTTTTATTTTTATCTCTCAATATTGCATTTGATGTTCAAATTATGTATGTTGACAATTTGAAATAAAGTTTTATATAAAAAAATCCCCCAAAAATAAAGAATCCCGGATATTTTTTTTTCATGTCAGCCATATGTTGTCGGGGTGTCACGGAGGAAATGTTGCCGCTTCCCCCGACGTTTCCATGTAAACAAGCCCCGGCATTGAGCGGTTTGCTCGGCCGCGGCCTGTGAGCAGCGCCGCTGAGGACGTTAACGGCCACCGACCGTCACTAACCGGCACTAACCGGCACTAACTTACACAAACCGAAGCTCCGTGGAGGGATATGATGTGACCGGGCCGTGTTCGGCTGACGGAAAAAAAGACGGAATGTGACCGAGCTGAGCCCCGTAGCGTAGCCTCATAGGAGACACCGGGGGAGTCTTGAAGTTTCCCGCAAATAACGACATGCGCGCTCCGTTCAATCCGCTCTTGCTTGATCCTGAATGTACCGACAATAAAAAACACAACTCATCTTAAAGTTTATTATTATTCCCCGTTCCGACGGGATGTTTGCTTTTGTCAACAATGCATATTTTGTAATAAAAAGTGTGTTTTATCTTTGATTTTCTTCAAAAAAAACCCTGCTTGGGATGTGTAATTCCGGGTTTGACCTGCTCCACAGTGAACGGGACGCGGGGGCGCTGTTGAGCAGCTGAAACTCTTGAATTCGACACCACGAGGCGGGATTTGGGGATTTTGTCATTTAAAAACACGCAATAGTAATGAAAACAAACATCCCGTCGGGACGAACAACAACCGCAGCTTTTAGATGAATGTTGATATTTTACGATCGGGACATTCAGGAAAAAGAACCGGTGAAATAAACGGAGCAGGCATCTCGGTATCGGTGGATAACTTTAAGACTCTTCGGAGCGGATGGAGAGTCTCGTGAGGTTACAGTTGGACGCAGCTACGCAGCCGTTAAACTGGGCTTTTCCCTTATTTAAACAGAAAGAGCCGCTTAGTTAATTATTTATTAACAGGAATTCAGCGGAAGGACAAATGCGTTGGTTTCAGTTAGCGGCTGCGTTTAGCTCGGTGTTCAAAATGATCAGCAACACCAAATTATCCAGAACACCTAACCAGCAGTTTAGTGTCTATAATAGAGACATTACACCCCCCCCCCCTCCGCCCCCTTCCGCTCCGTGCAGCTCTGCGTGTGTGTGTGCGTGCGCGTGTGTGCGCGTGTAATCTCATCAGACATGGAAAGTATCCGGATATGCGCCGAAGCATGAAAAATAAAAAAAAAAATCTCCAAGTTTTACCTGTTTGGTTTCCTTTCACGGTGCCCGGCGGCGGCCTTGGATGCTGCTGCAGACGGACGCGGACGCGCGGATCCTTCCCCGGTTTGCAGAAAACGCGGCGTTTTTTTGTTGTTGTTGTGATTGTGTTTATTTGCTGCCCCTTTGCGCGTAATCTTGTTTTCCAACCTGAGGCAGAAAAAAAAAAGCTTCAGCAGCGCAGGAGCCGTCTGTCGGAGGGAGGCTGGATCTCAGCTACTGATGCTGCAAAGGGGAAAAATTCAGCGAAAACGCCCCCTGAACATTCACTGCTTCACTGAAACATGAAAGGAACGCGATGTGCTTAGAGATAGAGATATGAGCGCGTTTAAAGGCTGTGGACATGCACATAAATAAATATATTAATATATGTCCTGGAGGCTCCATCAGACCCCGATCTGACCACTAAAATGTCTTAATATGAGGCCTCACAGCAGCCTGCATTCTGTTATCCAGCCCCTCCTCCTGCTGCTGGATTACTGCTGATTAAACTATTGGTACTCCACTTACACCATATATATACTCTAATACTGTAGTTACTGATTAAACTACTAGTACTCTAATTACAGCATATATATACTCTAATACTGTAGTTACTGATTAAACTACTAGTACTCCACTTACACCATATATATACTATACTACTATAGTTACTGATTAAACTACTAGTACTCCAATTACACCATATATATACTCTAATACTGTAGTTACTGATTAAACTACTAGTACTCCACTTACACCATATATATACTCTAATACTGTAGTTACTGATTAAACTACTAGTACTCCAATTACACCATATATATACTATACTACTATAGTTACTGATTAAACTACTAGTACTCCAATTACACCATATATATACTATACTACTATAGTTACTGATTAAACTACTAGTACTCCAATTACACCATATATGTACTATACTACTGTAGTTACTGATTAAACTACTAGTACTCTAATTACACCATATATATACTATACTACTGTAGTTACTGATTAAACTACTAGTACTCCAATTACACCATATATGTACTCTAATACTGTAGTTACTGATTAAACTACTAGTACTCCAATTACACCATACATATACTCTAATACTACTAGTACTCCAATTACACCATACATATACTCTAATACTACTAGTACTCTAATTACACCATAAATATATTCTAATACTACTAGTACTCTAATTACATCATAAATATATTCTACTACTGTAGTTACTGATTAAACTACTAGTACTCTAATTACACCATAAATATACTCTAATACTGTAGTTACTGATTAAACTACTAGTACTCCAATTACACTCTATTGACAGTAACTGAGTACACACTAGTACTCTAATTACAGCAGAATATACTCTATTACTGTAGTTGTTGACAGTAAATACACCACTCATTAGTGTAATTCCACCAGAATATATACTCTAATACTGTAGAATATAATTCTACTACTGTAGTTATTGACAGTAACTGAGTACACTACTCAGTACTCTGATTACACCAGAATCTTCATTCTAATTCTGTAGTTACTGACAGTAACTGAGTACACTACTCAGTACTCTACACCAGAATTTACTACTGTAGTTACTGACAGTAATTGAGTACACTTACTCAATACTGTAATTACACACAGAATCTACATTCTACTACTGTACTTACGGTAATTAATTGGCTCATTCCAGTAATTCAAGACTCAATTGACTAAAACATTTGAAACATTTAAATAAAAAGAATATTTTTATAAAAGTAACTGAGTACTCAACTACTGTATTTAACTACAGTTGAGGTACTTGCACTTTACTTGAGTATTTCCATGTGATGCTACTTTATACTTTATTACATTTATCTGAAGCAGATTTACATGAATTAATAAACTTTAATGTGTCTCCACAAAGGAGACGACAGCTTCACTTACTAATGATTTGACTTCTTATGCAAATCACATCTGCTGTTATAATATTTATAATTTCACTGCTAAAAAGAACAAGGAATACATCAGGGTTTTATTACTAACCATAAATAATAAAAAAAACTAACTTGCTGATTAAAAACAACATTTAAGCTCATTATTTGATGTGTATTTATATACAGTAATGATGCTGGTAGCATCAACTTAATATTGTGTGTAATTGAAAATAAATTATATAAATTGACTGGTTTTAAATAAAGTTATTGTAACTTGTAATCACACATTTGATGTTTGTGTATTTAATATATAATTGTGTAAGTCAATAAAGTCGCTCTTAAAACTGTGAAAATATGCAGAAAAAGAGTCACTTTGTGATGTCATAACTATCAACAAGCCACTACAGCTGTGATGATGACGTTTATCATTAAATCATTAATAAATTAATAAGATCTTCAATACATTTTTTTAAATAGGGGACTTTTTGTAGTGATATAAGTCAAATCAACCAGTTGTTTCACTCACTTGCCACCGTACATATTTTTCTGATATAAGGTCCAGAAAAGAGGAAATATATGGAGCTAATATTGGGTCAAATGTTTTGAACTTGGGGGGAAAATTAAAATTTAAAGTTTTGATCTTGAATACTGAGAAACAGAGTATTCTTTTGTTTTTCAGGTTAAATATATTTATGATCCTCGGATCAACTGAAAGCGATGGGGATTAACAGCTTAATTAAAAAGCTACAGAACTCCCTCTATCATGTGGCCTTCAGGGAATGTAGGATTTTCCTATTCCACATGTTTGGAAGTAAAAAAAAAACTGCTTTCAGTGACAAACTTCCATTTGCACACAATGCAAGAAAATCCTGCAGAAGCTGTTATAAAATATGTTGATCTGTTTCTCAGAATTCAGAAGATAAACTTGAAATTAATTTTTTAATTTTTTCAAAACATTTGACACAAAATTAGCTCCATACTCACACTCCATAGAACAGTGACCTTGAATCCATGTAGCTCCGCCTCCTTCCTGAGCTTTTGTACTTGACCTCATGTTGAGCTATCTGAGGGGGCGGGGCCTCTCAGACCAGCCAATCAGAGCAGAGCAGGCGTTTCCATGGTGAGGGGAGGGAGGAAACAGGGCAGGTTTATTAGTAGAGAACATTTTAACAAGACAAGATTACATAAAACATTAACAGCATCCAGACACCATTAAAAACAGCAAAAACAGCAGATCATACGGGGAAATATATATAAAATAAAAACAGAAACAAAGGTAATGTAAAGAATTAAAAATAATTAAATCAGCAACAGGAAACAGCACTGGTTAGTTAGTGTGAGAGAAGACAGACTGTATTGTTGCTACAGGTCTAAAAAGCTGCCTTTCAACTATAATAGATGCTGTTTTTTTTTTACAAATTTATAATATATTTTTTGGAATAAATAGACAATCAACCTGTTAAAATCCCAAATCTTGTGATACAGGGGCAACATTGACATTTTAATGCATAAATCACATGATAGCTACAACAATAAATAAAGTATTTTACCTGTAGTAAAACACAATGTCACTATTACAGTATTAATTTATATTGTTAATATCCACACCAATACAATAAGAGAATAGTTTAATATAATATTTAAGCTGTTTGTGTCATTATTTAATTGGATCCTTTATAATCTCCTTTTTAAACATCTTACATAATATATTCTTCATGTTCTGAAATGATCCTCAGTGTGATTTCTATGATTTTAATTGACAAAAAATTGATCTTTGAACTTTTATCTTATTAATCTTTGCATTGCAGATATTATTTTTAAGTTTTGGGGGTGAGTTTGGTGTTTTAAGTTTTAAATAAAGTATTTTTCATCTGTATAAAGCACAAAGTTAGATTATATATTCTGTAACAGAAACATAAATTGATACTGACACTTCTGCAGTCAGCTCACAGGTTCTCTTTTGATACTAGGTTTAATTACATAACCTTTGTGATTGTAGAGATATTCCATATTTATTATCATTTATAGTAGGGAAATTGATTCATATTAAGTGTATAAAATCTTAATATGAAACTGGTAAATGGCTAACTAGAACAATTTTAAGAGAAAATACACATACCAGCATGCCTTGTTTGAACTTATTCTTTTATTTGTTTTTAAGCTCTTTCAAATCTTCATCTTCATTACGACTAATTAAAGCAAATCTTCTGTCACAGCTTTTAACGATATGAAACAAGAGTCTTTGAGGTTTGTGTTAAAGGTTCTTGTTCCTTTCCTGTTTCAACAGGACAGTGCAGCCGTGCACCTGCAGCGTCACACAAAGAACTGAACTCAGCGGCAAAGCAGTGACCTCTGACCTCATCATCCATCATCATGTTAGACCTCACTAATGCTCCTGTGGCTGAATGGGAGCAAATCCTATAATATAATCTAACACTGCATATTTATTATATAATTTAAGAATAATCACGTCCTGATATCTGGGATCAGGTTTCACATCTGAATCAATATCTCATATAAATTTATCCTGATTTCCTGTTGATTCTGTTCCTGGACATTTTTTTACTTGATGCATTGAGCCAAGAGTACGAGTCTGTGGCCCTGATAAGTGCTGTGGTGAGTTTGATGGCTGTGTTGCCCGACAGTAACATGTAATCAACATAAACCCTAATCACACCCTCTGTAGACCATCTGGGACCAGCTTCACTCTACACATGTCTTCTCATTATTCATCCTGTAACACAAATACACAATCTGTGAGGTCGAGTACAACTCTGACGTACTTTATTCCCTTTCTACTCCACTACATTTCAGAGTAAATACTGTCCTTTCTCCTGCACTACATATATATGACAGCTTTAGTTCCTTATAGACTCAGGCTGCTTCTGATGGTGGATTTATCTAAGGATTATTTAAATGATTAATGAATTAGATGTTTGGTTCATAAAATGGTGTAAAATGTCGATCTTTGTTTCCCAAAATTAAAGATTCAACCTAAAATGTCTTTTTTTGTCCAGACCAACAGTCCACAACCTAAAGATCATCAATTTATTATTATAGAAGACTAAAAAATAATCAAATTTGAGAAGCTGGAACCAGAGAATTTGGACATTTTCTTCTTTAAAATATCTAAATCTATAATCAATAATAAAAACAGTTAATGTGGTAGTTGGCAACATATAGATTAAAACAACTAATTGCTACAGCTCTATTCACTCATTAATTCAGCTGGAACTAGAAATTTTTGAGATTTTCTTCTTTAAAATAATTCAAATCAATTATTAAAACAGTTTTGATTAATGATTATTTGATTATTATAACAGATTATTGTTGCCAATTAATTCTTTGCAGCTCTAGTGATTAATATCATTAAAGACATTCTTTTCTTCCACATTATATACATTATGTCAAATGTTCTTTTCTAAAGACTGTCAATAATCAGTATTAATTGATAGTTTCTGATTATTAGCACAATGAGAAATAGTCTCAATAACCTCAAATCTCAGCTTTGCTTTCAAATGCATAAAAAAGTATATTTAATGTTAAATTTAGAAGCACGTTAACATTTGGTGTCCGTTGTAAATGCGTAACACCAAAAAACTTAAATATTTTATGTAATCATCTTTTATTTTTTAAAAAGGAGTAAATTCGCTCATTAATACTATGCCATTTCTTTTGCGTCACAAAGCATTCTGGGTAGTGTAGTCACATGGTTGCTTGGATTCGCCGTCTCTGTTGATGAAGACAAGATGAACATGGCTTCTGTTCAGCCTTTTCAGTTTGCATATGAGCGCACATATCTATCTATTGTAAGGAGCTGTTTTTGTTGTTTTAAATCTTCTCTTACATCTAGTACCCGCGAGCTCTTTCTGAAGATGTGGTCGATCAAACTCCTCAAATCTATCAGGCCCAAAGTGATGAGAACACAGCTGTGTCTCTAGCTAGTTGCAGTCGTCCAACAGCATTTTCCCATTGTTTTCTTTTTTTTTTCACATCCTGTGGAAAGCAGGATGTGAAAAATCACATCACATCAGTTTCCTTGTTGCCTTTAGACTGGAGAATACAACCAAATGCTGTGCAGTGTGGCATTATGTCAATGTTTGGCATCAGTATATGTTGAAGTCACCTCTAATTCTAGCACGAACAGAAGACTACAACCTTTTAACGTCACTGACCTAGAATGATTTAAACAGGAATTTATGGTTGGATCAGTTGTTTTGAATGTGTAATGAATGAATTGAATGCATAAAATTACAGTTTTTTAATGTTTAAATCAATATTATTTTGTTAGATAGGGTGATCTTAGCATATTTAGACACAAACGTCCATTTAGCCCAGGAATCCTTTTAACATATAGGTCTATGGGCATTGACTCGCCAGTGAAGGAACTGTAGTTTTTGGCTCTGCTTTGTTGTTGTCATGGCTCAGCACCAAGGGGCAACCATAGATGTATTATAAGACCTGGATATGGCTGATTTTTCCCAGTGGCCACTCGTGGTACTGCAACAAAAAATCCCATGCGACCCAGAAAGCATTTTCTCCATCAGGAACTTTTTCAGCGTATGCCACTGAAATGAAAGGTGGCCATTTTGTAAACCTAATACCTGATACCAGATTGTTTAACAATGAAACACTCATGCTATCAACTAGTTTTATATTCTAGGTGGATTAAATATTTAAAATTTATCATTATTTTTACACCATTTGACATTTTGTGCCAAAAAACTTGCACATTCTGTGTAATTTTTGTAAAAAAATAAATAGAACAAATGACAAATGACATGAAACCAACATCAACACAAAATTCTCATTTTGAGACCTGATGGATGCTTTTAAAATTATATTTTAAAAAAGTTTTCAACTTTCTCATCTTGCCAACCATTATTCGTCATTGATAATTAATGTCACGTGAAGGCAGCATCTGGCAGAAATTATGTTTGACATAAATCATTAATTCACTTATGAGCCGGAAGAAAAAAAGTTTTATGTTCTTATCAGGAGCTGAAGCAGTTCTAGTTCCACTGATGCAGTGTCTCATCTCCACCAGCAGAGGTCAGTACAGGACTGACTGATCATCAGTCCATTCTGTGTCTGTTCAGACCAGAGGAAACAATCATTTCACCTCATAATTAACAGACTCTGGTTGTGTTTGTGTCTGCAGGAATGCAGCAGGATGAAGAGAGGTGCTGTTAGTTTAAACGATGAGCTTTAAGGACACCACCAATCACCGATAAGCTCTGCTGCTCCTGTAAAGCAGAGTGTTGGACGACAGACGACCACTGACCCTGAGCTGCATTAATATCAAATAACAACACTTCTCCTGCAGAGTTGGGAACATTAGAGAAAACGTCACAAAGGAACCAAACATGTGTTGTATTTCTGTTGAGTTCTTACTCTATTATACTTCATAAAAGTTGTAAAAAGCAATGAAAGGACACACAGTTGGAGGACAAAATTAGGAACAATAAAACTACTGCCTTAAATTAAAAATGAATCTAAATCAATGCGTCAGAACAGTCATTTCTACCTGATCGATCGTCTCAGACCCATCAGTTTTATCTTGTGACCTCTTAGATTAACTGATGTTTTTATTATATCAATATGCAAACCAAACAGTATATTTAGCTGCTGATACCTCTATACTTTAAATTAGATATTGAGGACCTTTAGTTGCAATGAAGTATTTTAGAAACTGGTATTAATACTTTTACTTCTGAGTAGTTGTTCAGCACAGTAAAACACAATCTGAAACCCCCTGAAATAGCAACAAAACTATACCATAACTATACAACTATGCAACAGAACTATACCATAAAAACTCTGATAGTAAAACATCAAACATATCGTCATTCTCCATTTTTCCGTTCCCTGTCATTGCAGCAGTTCTGATCCATATCTGTGTTGTAGCTTAAGAAAGTTAATCATGTCCAAAAATTTTGATTGGCCTCCCGTAGGCAACGACAGAACCAGATGTTCGTCCTTAAATTAACCACCGTTCCTTTTTAACTTGAGACTTTTTGGGAACGGCTCAATCAGCGCAGCTTGTTCTCATGATTTAGACATAAAATATCATGCAGAAATGTCCTCGAGCTCCCGGCAGCTGCCAGACTCATGATGGGGGGACAAGTACGGCTACAAAGAACTGCCGTGCATGTTCACAACACTGCAATAATACTGCAGGTATCAGACGAACCCAGAGAAAAAAAAAATCTCCACAGCTGTGGACTGTTGTCTCCAGATGTCTGTCGCATCCTGATGAGCAGGTATTAACATGCAGGTTGGGTCACTGTGGGGATTCTGCAGGATGCTGGATCTACTTTCCTACAGGATGTGATCAGTGAGGTAAAGAGGAGAAGTTACTGCTGTAGCAGATGCTGCAGATCCTCCTTCAGATGGCTTCCCCAGCCCCGCTGTGTGAACTCTACTGCTGCTTCAGGGAGGGAACGGAGCCCCAGAGCCCCTCAAGCTAAAGGGGCATGGACTCTTAGTCAGCATCGGCGTGGATGGAGAAAACACCTGGACACCAAAGGCAGTCTAAACAAACCCTGTGCCTAGTGTTGAAAAGCCTGGACCAGGTCCTCCTGGCTAAGAGGAGGAGGAGGAGGAGCTGCTGCCGGTCCCTGTTTCAGCACAGTTTTTAATTCTAAAACTGCAGACAACAGTGATTTGGGATTGACGGGAGCTGGACACGCACGCGTCCCGGTTTACGGGATCTGGTGTAGGATCTCTGTGACTCATTCTGAGAACCAAGCAGGTCCAGAGACAAGCGAAATGTTTCCTGGAAAACAACACAAGAGCTTAGAGACACAATAGCAGCTCTGTGTTTTACTGTAGCTGGTTTGTTTGTAGTGTGAAAACGTGGATGGTTCAGAGCAGTTACAGGAAGATCTGGCAGTTCCTCAGAACCGGGAAAAATGAAAAATGAGCCACACTGGCACCCAGGGAGAGTAGAGACCAGGTCATTAATTAATATACGACGTGATAAAAAGTGGAATGGAAAACTCTGTCCAGGTGTTTTCAGAAAGAACAGGGGAGAAATGCACCTGAAGATAGAGACAACAGCTGTAGTAAAGTGTGTAAATATGCTAATAGAGCCGTAGCTAACAACTACTCTGATAGTGGATTATTCTATTGATTATTGTAACAATTAATGGATGAGATGTTTGATTCAGAAAATGCTGTAAAATGTCAATCACTGGTTCCAAAAGCTGAAGATTCAAATTAAAATGTCTTTTTTTGTCCAGACCAACAGTCCACAACCCAAAGATCATCAGTTTACTATTATAGAAGACTAAAGAAACCAGAAAATAAAATGATTCAAGAAGCTTAAACCAGAGAATTTGGACATTTTCTTCTTAAAAAATGACTCACATGCATTAATCAATTATCAAAACAGTTGGCGATTAATGTAAAATTTGGAAACTAATCGATTAATCGTCTAAGAAAAACATGTTTAAATGATCATTTTAGACTCCTGACTGTTGTTTTATGCCCCTTAAATAATTGTGAACTCATTCTTTAAGAAATATTATGTGGTGAAAGATGGATTTTTGTGGCTTGGGTTGGTAACTCACTGTGTTCTACACTGTCACCCACATATTGTTTGTGCTATGCTTTATGATGAGAGCTTTAATTCATAAAATGTGTTAAAATGTTGATCACTGTTTCCCAAAGCTGAAAATTCAAACATCCACAACCTAAAGATCATTAGTTTACTATTATAGAAGTCTAAAGAAACCAGAAAAGTCAGATTTAAGAAGCTGAAACCAGAGAATTGGGATATTTTCTTCTTAAAAAAAACTTAATCAACTATTTGTTGCAGCTTAGTCTGCAGCATATTTCATACAAACCCTCCAATAGTTGACAAACCAATTCAGTCTGAGCTAAAACAAGTCACCTGCTGAAGGAGAAGAAACGGAGGCAGTGACTAACCTTCAACGACCATCAAGATGATTCAGTCAGGACTGAAACTTCCTCCATAAAACTCCACAGCTGGAATAACTATAATGAAACAGAGTGGATCTGAATAGAGCAGTGGTTCCCAGCAAAAGGTCGGTGGATTAATCTAAAAGGTCGTAACATTTCTTAAAGTACAATTTTCTTCTGCCCAAACTTTTCTTTGTTTTAATGAGACTCAAGTCAATAAGGTCGGAGGCTCTGGAACAGAGAGTTATTTAACTGCTGTTGGTTTGGCTCTGTGTTTCCTGGTTTGGGCTCTGTCCTTTTATCCAGTTGGAGTAAGTCTTAATGCCACAGCAGTGATATGAAACAATAGCGTTCTACCAAGTTCATGGCAGCAGTTTGGGTTTGGTCCTCGGTCCCTGACCACAAATCTAGCCCCAGAGAAGCAGTTCACCAGCTTGGCGTGAGAACGTGACTGGTCCGTCCTCGACGCCATCCAACATGTTTGGGATGAAATGGAACGCAGCTGGAAGCCAGAGCTGATCACAAAATCAGCGTCGGATGTCGATGATTCCCTGAAGCCAGGACCAAACATCTGCTGAAAACCCTGAAACCACAAGAGTGATGCTGTTACAGCAGAAGATGCAGCTTGTGCTTCAGAAAGACTGGTTCTACTGTCACTGGGGTCTGATTGAGATTTAATCGATACCAATACTGCTCATCAATACTCTTATATCATTAGTTAAATAGTTATAATTCAACCAGCTCTAATCCTCCATTTTTAACATGATGATTCATATGTTTAAATATAGGAATTGTTATAAAGTTTGGGTTTGTTTAGTTTAACACCATTGGTTAATGTTGCTAACATTAGCCACCTGACTAGCGCTAATGTTAGCCTCCTGATGAGCATTAAAGTTGATTTTAAGTGTTTCATGATGTTGTTGCTCTTTCTCTTTTTACAGATGAGTTGAAATATGAGTTTAAAATAACATTAAATGCTGATCCATGTCAGTCAGGTGCTGGTATTTCAGTGCATCCACAGGCATTGTTCGAGTATCCACATGTTTTAGTCCATGTTGTGCTGTTTGACTGGTTTGTAATGTAGATTAGAGTAACTTCCTGTTAAAGGACAGAATAATATGTGTACTTTCCAGAGAGGAAACATCCAGTACTTCACCAATAATTAAATCACCTCTGTGCTGATTATATCATTTATAAAAGGTGGCAGAAGTGTCTCCTCATCACGATCAATCGGCCTCATGAGTCCAGAGCATTTTAAACCACAATCATGACTAATGAATCAGATCAGAACAGAGAGCTATGTCTTTAAATGTTTATCTACTGACAGACTGGGAGGTTATGAGCCACCTGAGTATCTGGCTGATCATTCAGCATGAAGATAAACCTCCCCCCTGTTAGTCTGAGCTCCTATCTGAGCAACAGGCATGTCCTACGTGCTGAATGATTCTCTGTAGGTGCATGAGGTTTATTTATCACTGCAGCGTCCACGTTGTCTCTTTCCGTGACCTTTGCTGGGACACTTCATCTGTTGTGCTATTTACCTAATGTCTGAGATTGTTCAGTCAAACTGATGTTTATTTAAAAGCTATTGTCCGCTTGACCCCTGGAAGCAGATTGAGAAAACAGAGTAATGATTACTGCAGGCCACTTCACATATATCTGTCAGAAACGTGCTGTCATAAAAAACGGAAGAGAAGAAGACGCGCTCTCAAAGACATTTTATCTGTTTCACTTGGATTTAGCAAACTGTACTAAAAGAGAGAGAGAGAGGGAGACACGTCAAGACAGTTTGAACAGAAAGATTCATCGAAACACTTCACGTGTTTCTATTGGACAAACCTATAAGCATCGATATTCACTTCCCATCTCCCCTTGACGTTCTTCATGGTACAGTCATCAGTTGTAATGAGACGTGTCCTCTGGCCTCCGTGAAGTTTCCCAGTCTTATTTGGTTTATTATCACTATAAAAACATTCCAAATAACTGGTAACCAACATATAAGGCTTCATATATTCTGACCTGATGGTGGTTCTCACTAACCTGGCTCCACCCTCCTTCCACTTCTGCTCAGTTTTAGGTTTCCTTCAGTTTCCGTCTGGGTTTCCAGAATATTCGTGGGTTTTCTCCTGACAAATATTCATCTGTGACAATGAAGTTAAGGTCATTGCTAAGTTTGAGTTGTAGTGGGTTTATGGTTGTAGTTTAGTAATGCAGCGGAAAAAGATTGGAGTGAAGCCAGTGGGTCCATTGTGGAATATCAAGAAGCGTTGCTGAATATCCAGAAGTTAAAAATGGAGCAGGAACAATCTTTGCTGAGTTTGACAGACAGCAGATCCAGAGAGACTCTGAGATCCAATAGTTTTAAACTTCAAGAGAGTTCAACCTTCATTGAGTGAATGTGTGTTAAAAGAGAGAAAAGCCTCTGAATAGAGAAGATATAGGAGCTTACAGAGTCTGTAGGACCAGGATAACACTGATGCCAAGAGGATAAATTCCTCGTCCTCCTCAAGACGCCAACTTTACACACAGGACACCTCATAATCAAATGGAATCTGCTGAGCAGGCTCCCTAGATGATACACTGATTTTTATGAATCTTTCTTTTAGGGCCACTATAGGACACATTTAAGCAAACCTAAGACTATAAAGTGTCCTCAGTGTGTTTGCTCCATCCAAAGAATCTGTATTATAGGCTGAAATCTGGCTTCACAGAGCTTTAGACTACTATCATTTACCAACTATTAGATTTCAATAATCAATTCATCAATTTGAGTAATTTTAGAAGTAAATGTGCAAATTCTCTGTTTCCAGCTTCTCTTTTGTTTTCTATAATAATAATCTTATCAATATTGGGTTGTAGACTATTGGTCTGGCCAAAAAAGACATTTTAGGTAGAATCCTCAGCTTTGTGATTGACATTTTACATCATTTTATGAACCAATCAACTCACTGATTATTTGTTTCAATCAAAAGTTGTTAGTTGCAGCATTAATTGATATATATATATATACAGTATATATATAAACTGATGATTTTTGGGTTGTGGAATGTTGGTCTCGACAAAGACAAAGCAAATTTACACCATTTTATAAAGCAAACAACATTATCGATTGAACTGTTCCAAAAATCAATAGATTAATCCACTATGAAGATAGTTGTTAGTTGCAGCTCTATTAGCATGTTAGCACACTTAACTAATAATAGTTAATAATACCTTTTGTCACCTTCATGTCTCCCTATACTTGACTGTGATTGGTTCGTAGACGTAGACAGTCGTTAGTAGCAGCCATATTTAGATCTGTAGTCTTGTCTGTACTGTCATTTTCCAAAATGTGCATTGTGAATAAGTCTTTCATGCACCTTAATTTATTGCTCTTTTGTAAAAGCGATGCACTTTAATTTCTTCCTGCTCTTTCATGCACAGCCTTGTTTATCTCAGCCTGGGAAAGTGACCTGTGGAGAGTCGGGTGGAACTTCCTCCCATCTTTTCCTCCGACTATCTCGTCACCTCCACACATGTGACACGTAGGGAAACCCGGCCTTTCCTCCCCATTCTGTTTATGGACAAATATCATGACAGCTTTAGGGTCACTGTGTTTATTTCGGGCCTTTGTGCCTCTGCGCTGTGACCTGTGAGGTCAGGGAGAATGTGATGGAGTGTTAGTCAGGGCAGATTCTCTAATTGGAGGATTTGAGTACTTTGCACAACAAAGACCACTTATCCCAGATCAGATCAGAACGGTGACGTATCTCAGGCTGCAGCTTGTTATTTCCTGCTGTGGTCAGAGCTAATTTCTTCTCTTATTGTCTTTCTGCTCGCGGTTGGTATTCTGTTCTGTTAGTACATTTGTGGATCCTGAATTCCAACAGAATGGAGTCAAGAGCTGCTTCACCACTGCGAAGTGACGCATTCTGCGTTTCTCAGAATGAATTCGTCCCGTCCCAGAGCTGATTAAAAGGATGTGACCACTTTCTCCCCTCTCACTCCTCCATTTGTTTTAAAGAGGAAGCAGAGATAAGCGCTGATAACAAATGTCCTCAGTCAAACCAGGTGAGTTCATGTCAAGTTAAAGTATGTAGAGTGAACTTTTTGATTGACTCTGAGACACAGTTCAAAAGTTACATGTTGTAAAGTGTTTTTTCTTTGTTACAGCGCCACCATTTGGTCAAACTTAACACTGCACTTCAACACTGAGCCCACAGCAGCAAACCTGCTGAAGTCGATCAGATGACAGAGATTTGGGATTGATTTACATCATTAACAGTGTAATGGTTAGAAAATGAGTCATATACACATAGTCATATATACACTCATACTGTATATATACATATATAAACCCAAACAGTCCAATCTATTAATGTGTAGGATTGGCCCTGATGTTTTTTGTGGGTTTTTTTTGCATATGATACGTAGCCCAGCTGTTCTTGTTTTGTTTTTTTCTGTTCTCCTGCACCATGATATGAAATAACTACATGTCTTTAGTTATGTCTTAATGTAGGCTATTTTTAATCATGGGCTATGAATCTGCTTAAGTTATTTTCTCAGGTTGCCTTTCAACATCTGGCCAGAGGCTGCAGTTGGAAACTAAAGTATTGGGCTAAATCACATACATTTACAGTCTTTGTCTGTTGATTAATGTTCCCTGTCACTTGAATAAATAAAGTGAATTCAATGAAGACTCCGAGGTGGAGATTCACCAAACCTGTTCCAAACTAACATCAAACTGTTGTGTCATCACATTTCTTTATGTAGCTGAATATTCACTCAAACAAATGTGAATCTGGTCAGTAAAAGCTGTTGTGTGTCTGTAAAGTTACTGAGACTGAAGTGTTTCTGCTGCTGAACTTTGAAACTGACTGAGCTGAAGATACTGTTGTTTTTCTAGTGTTCTTCTGATAGTGGATTAGTTGTTTGGTTCATAAAATGGTGGAAAATGTTGATCATTGTTTCCCAAAGCTGAAGATCCAACCTAAGACCTAAAAGATTAACCTGAGAAACTGGATCATTTACTGACTCATCCTTTAATTCCTGCTGCTGCATTAGTTCAGGATGAATCAGCTTTAACTGGATCAGATCACATTAGATTTATTGGTAACTTGGCAGTTTTTGGGTTTATCCATGCTGCTCTGATAGAAAACAAATGTCTTTTTTTATTTTATTTTTCTCTTTTCCAGAGTTTTCCTGTATTACAAAAACATGAGTGTCAAACAAGTGTCAAAAGGTTAAAACATATACTGTGAATGAAGATGTGGGCTGCAACTAACAACTATTTTGATTGCTTATTAATCTATTGATTATTGAAAAGATTAGTCAATGAGTTGTTTGGTTCATAAAATGGTCAAAAATGTTTATCATTGTTTTCCAAAACTGAAGATTCAACCTAAAATGACTTTTTTTGTCCAGACCAACAGTCCACAACCCAAAGATCATCAGTTTACAATTATAGAAGACTAAAAAAATCAGAAAACAATCATATTTAAGAGCTGGAACCAGAGAATTTTGACATTTTATTCTTAAAAATAACTCAAATCCATTGACTGATTATTAAAATCATTGGGGATTAATGCAATAGATTGGCAGCTCTAGTGTTTAGACTTTAAAAAGGGCTGATCTTTCACACACATCCCTTTGTATTATTGAAATGAACCTTCCATTATCGGTATTGGCAGCAGTAACATCTTTACTGTGCACTAAATTAATTCTGTGTGCCGTTTTCTGTGTTACGAAGTTTCCCCAGGGTCGTCCTGTCCCGTCTAACAGCTCCTATCTTGATATCCCACTTATGCTCTGTAACATCCTGGGTATCTGACTGGAGTGATGTGATGACACAAGTGTGAGCAACATCGTTAAATCCACCCCAGCGTGCAGCTGACTGCAGCCCAGCTGTCAGCTGTAAACTCAGATTAAACCCAGAGCGCGGCCGGAGCTGTCGGCTGCAGGCTGAGCAGGAACCTGTGCACGAGGTGTTGGTCTAAATACACAGGAGACGAAAACACAGGGCAGAGGTTACAACAGACCTGAGGACAGTCGTGCTGCTGCAGCTATAAGACAAGTTTACTGTGTAGCTGTAAAATATCTGACATCTGTGACATCACAGCTGCAAACACAACACAGAACCCTTCATTCACTGTTTAGAATGATCTGAACTAGCAGTTAATACTCAGATACTTCACTTTAGTAGAAAAACTGTCTTCTACTGTCTGTTACTTCAGTAAATCAGCAAAACATAAAGTATCAAGAGTAAAAGTACTGTATTATAATATATTGCACTACTTGTTTTAATCACTAAATACATAGGAGAATATTTTAATATTCTAGTTCATAAATGTGGAGCCAGTTTGAGATACTTTGTGTAGATTAATAATAAAAGTACAGCATCATAATATTTGGCAGCTGAGACTCTGGCAGGTGACAATAGAATATAGATCATAGATTATTAATTAATATTAAAGTTTATTAATTTATATCAAATGTTAAAATATGCATCTGAAAGTAAACAAAGCTTCAGGTAAATGGTGTGAAGTGAAGGATAAAGCAACATCTGGAAATATAGATAATAGAGAAATATAAACTTCTGCCTGAATCTTCATCCTCATCAGATTTGTATATTATTTACCTTTGAAATTATTTCTGCATGATTCTGTTCTCACCAAATAAACTTCCATAAAAACATCCATTTTTATGGATGTTTTGGGCCTTCGTTAAAAATTATTTGCACATTAAATCATTAAATGGTTTATTTCTGCACATATTGTGTTTAGACGTGTCAGCAGTTTACAGTCTGTGTTAGTATCGTTCACACAGGAATTACTTAAATTACAGAGCTGAGGACTCTGCATTTCTTATTTTTCATGATTAAATATCTGATCTCATCCATCATTCCTTCACTGTAAATATTCCTACTGGCTGAACAAGTGGAAGGATCTGGAGCTTCTGGGTAAACAGACGAGGAGCCAGGTCACTGCTGGGCCTGGATGACGAGGAAATTACCACACGACGCCAACTCCACTGAAAATTAATGTGCGAATGATTTATTAAAGTCAAACGCTTTCACTTGTGAGAGCTCCTGTTCTTCCTGTTACGTGACTGTGTGTTAAAGTGTGTCACGGGCCCATGAGTCGACTCAGCGGGTTTTGATGTTCCTGACGTCCTGCGGTTTAGTGCTGTTGGCTGTAATCAGACTCAGATGTGGTGCAGCAGGGGTTAAAGCGGCTGCGACAGAGCAGCAGCAGCAGCCAAACCACACTCAGGTGGCACCGTTAAACACAGCTGGAATAAAGATCTGACTGTTTACTCTCGTCTGTTCCCATGCAGTCAGATCTCAGGTCAGGTACTGATCACACTTATTCTGGAATATTCTCAACGTTTTCATCCTCAGCCTGGGAGCCAAAGGTCTGCGGAGGGTTTGGGTTTAATGGAAATCAGAAGCCAAGTGTAAACTCAAAGCTCCTTAAAGCAGCACCGCACCTCCTTTTATATTAAATACAGATTTTATCAACTTTTATTTAGCCGACGTGCAGAAGTCAGAGCAGGAGCGGCAGGATGTGGAAATGAGAAGGTGGAGTTAAAGAGAAATACATCTCACCAGCCTGTGAAGGTGGGAGCCTCCAAAAATATTACAAATATAAGATGGAATATAGTAGAAGAGGATTTTGTTGAACAGGAAGGTTTATACTGTTGTATATTAGGCCTTTCACCACTACAGTCCAACTGCTGCCTTAAAGTACCCGACTGTGGAACATCGGCTTTACATGAAGTAAAGTGTCCTTCGAGAGAATTCATCAAGCTGAACAGAGAAGCAGACAGGAAGTCAAGCTACAAACAGCTCAGAGGATCCATTAAGTTTTTAAAATAAAACCAATTTCAAAAGAAAAAAATAATTACGTGTTTGCCTGTTTTAAGAGAACGTAAATAGGTGATCACACAAGTTTTTATCAGTTACTGAACATCTTTACATGTCGACTAAAGACTCGACTACTTAACCCGACAATCTAGTGTTGCATTGAGGCCACAGTGCCCTCCTCTGTTTATTGGAGGAACATGGACTAAATGTTGTCT
This sequence comes from Lepturacanthus savala, assembly GCA_030544235.1. Classification (NCBI taxonomy): domain Eukaryota; kingdom Metazoa; phylum Chordata; class Actinopteri; order Scombriformes; family Trichiuridae; genus Lepturacanthus; species Lepturacanthus savala. The sequence continues at coordinate 6,080,851 of CM060478.1, forward strand.
GTTAAACACAATTTCTCAGTTAATTGGCAATTTTTCACATGGAAATAGCCTTCATTTCTAAGAAGAATAGACTATTTTTTTGGTCAATTTAAGCATTTAATTGACCGCAAAAATGTGATGGTCAGTTTTCTAGCTTCTGCTAACATGATTACACAAGAGTTTTCTAATCATCCATTAACCTTCTGATGCAATGAGCAAACTCATTTTACCATTAGAACACTGGAGTGATAGTTGCTGGAAATGGGCCTGTATACATGTAGATACTGCACCGAAAACCAGACATTTGCAGCTAGAATAGTCAATTACCACATTTGCAATGTATAGTGTATTTCTGATTAGTTTAGTTATTTTCATTAAAATATATATAGTATATTTACTATATATATTTTAATGATAAATATAATATAGTATTATAATTATAGTACAGAATATAATTAATATACTATGAATTTGACTCCTAGCCTGAGATTAGGATCATTTTAAAGATGGTTTTCGCATTTATTTAGGTTTTGTACAAACATTGTTTAGCTGCTGTCAGGTTGTGTAGAAGCTTTTACTATAAAAGCAGCAGATCACACGTGTCAGTCTGTGATATTCAGTGGGGAGCAGCCGTTACCTCTGACAGCAGCAGAGAGGAGGAAGCGTCTGAGATCTGTCGCTGAAAGACGACTCTAAGTTCCCGGTGACCGTGGATGCTGTGATGATGTTTGCAGCAGCGTTTGGCTGAAGCCTCCCGCACATGTTCCATCATCCACAGGCTGCAGCCACGATGCGTCTTATTGATGCATTAAACCGCCCTGAATCCATCACATAATTTCAGTCAAAGGAGACAAAACAACAAATCCAGCCTCTAATGTCTCCCACAGATGAGAATACTAACATGATTTAAAGCTAAAGAGGGATTCCTGCTTTTAAAAGCAGCGTTGTTTCATCTTCATTTCTCCATAAAATGCACTGATGTCAAAAACAACATCTCTCATTCTGATAAAATGACAGCGAATCCACTGAGGTTCGTTATTAGCTCTGTGCTCAGACACCAGGAGATTCAGGTTCACTGAGGAAATAAATCAAGATGAATATTTCACTTATTTAATATTAAACATAATTATAATCTACCTGGTTATGAACATATTCTCACTTCATCAATTTTCTTTACAGACACAATTTAAACATAAGTAACCATCTTTTTTAATGAAAAATAAATTAGTTATTTTATATAACACACTATATATACACAGTATAAATGTCTAGCACATCAGGACATCTCCCAGAGGTGATTGATTAATTGAGATGTGGTGATGAAGGTCACAACCTTTGATTCACGTCATCTTCATCCTCATCAAACCCCTCCCTCCCTGATGACAGCAACGCTCCAATCAGGATCCAGATGTTTCATCATAATGAAGCTGATTATAAAGAACTACTCTAAAGGGACAATCTGACCCAAACCAGACAAAACCGTTCAATTCTCCAAACAGACATGAGGAAAAGGTTAAATCAGTGTTTTTTTTTTCCCCCGTAAGTCTTCTTGTTAATTTATCAGTTAATAATCCGCTGATGTAGCATCTGATGAGTCTCCAGTAGATTAATCTAAACCAGCTGATTAAACTTGAGCTGAACTGAACAGATTTGATGCTCACCTGCCTAACAACCGAGAACAGGACACACTCAGAGTTGGTTAGTGACTTCCTGCAGTTAGATTTCTGCAGAAGAAACAAAACATTAAACTTCTATTAGTCTATGAGCTGAAAACATATGGCTGATGCAGAGAAAAGCCTCAGCAAAACCAGGAAAACTCTACCTGAAGAGTTAAAGGAACCTGCAGACGACCTGGAGATGTGCTGGACTCATTTTGGTGGAGTTGGAACCAGCTAGACATGTTTTTTATGCGTCAGCGCTGGACGAACCGGAGGCAGTCTGATGTTCTGATAGAACCGCTGATGGTGAGAAAGTGTCACTGAAATATGAAGAGAAATGTGGAAGTGATTCAGAAGAAGATCAGCTGCAAAAGAGAAATGTTCAGGAAATGAAACACAGGCCACAACAACTCAGACATGCAGCCTTCATTATATTATACTGATTTATACTGATCAGCTTCATTATATTATACTGTTCAGCCGTCATTATATCATCAGGGTTCCCATTCATAACCTGAAATTATTTTCCAGGACTTTTCCAGGACATTTTCAGCCGCTACAGAGACATTATCATGTCATACACTACATTCTCCTTTAATGTGTGCCTTAATATGCAATATTTTTGTATTTATCAACATAATTTTCTGTTCTATTTGTATAATATATAAGCCACAGATCTAACAAACTTTATCCAGGATACTGACAATAAACATTCCAGAATAAAGTCAAATCAACTGATTGATAGCTTTAATGCTAATTTATCCACCTTAAATCGCATCCTTTTAACAAGCAAGAAGAAGAAGAAGAAGAAGAAGAAGAGACACATGACCTTGTTCTGAAATAGTTTCAGCTGGATCTCTGGTTTCTCTGTATAAAAACAAATAAATCACATAACAAAAACATTCAGAATTTATTACATTAGTGAAAGTGAATCTGAGCAAGTGAAAACATCTTGTTTTTGGTTAAATTAGTTCAAGATGCAGCAGAATCAACATTGACAGATTATTTTACCATTTTCAGGGGGTTTTCTTGACTTTGGTCAGTATATTCTGGTTTAAAGAAAACTAAATTAAACTTTGTTTAACTTTCTTATCCCGAAAATAACTTTAAGACAAATACTTAAAATACATTAATTCAATGTAATTCTACCCATATTATTATGTAATATAATTGATATATTTTCATATTGTAAGACTTCATTTTTTGCAATGTAACCAGCTATTTTCTGTTGTCATTTACTTGGAAATATATCAATATACATTATAAACAAAATAATAACCGTTCAATGTGACTAACCAGATTAATCCAGGTTTTTATTATATTTTTATTGCTCCAGGGCAAACAATTTACCAGCAGGTGCAATAGAGTCTCAGAAAACCAACAAGCATTTATGATATGCAGGCTCTTAAGGCTGTAACATTGGGTAATTAGTTGAATAATTGTGTTATCTTGTTGGTTTTCTGAGAATCTACTGCACCTACTGGTAAATTGTTAGCCATGTAGCATTATAAAATATAATAAAAACCTGAATTAATCTTGTTATTTACATTGGACTGAATTGAACACTACTGTAGATACATTCATATAGATGTATAGGTATAGATTTACATTGGTAATACAGTGTTTAGATGATTATTGAGTGTTTTGGCCACTGTCAAAAATGAAATAAGTTTTTAAAAATGAACTCAGAACCAGTCATCAAGGCTTCTGTCCAATGACAGGACAGTTTCTGGGGAGGAGGCGGAGCAGGAAGTGAAGTTTGGACTCAGGAGTTGCCGTGTGTCCTGGCCTGGATGAGGATCAGGATGAGGATCAGGATGAGGATCAGGTGGTCCTGTATGAGGTATTTATAGCCCCAGACGCTGAGCAGAGCTGCCTGGCAGACGACAAAAAGGAGGCTTTGAGGAGACTCTCCCTGAGGAGCCCAGGAATAGACCAGATCCCCGTTCCCTCTGCTGCTGGACCCTCTGCAACTATCTCCTGAAACTGTCCCAGAAAGAAAAGCTGCAGATTAAAGCGGAGCTGAACCAAGGAGCCGGCGTCAGGTTTCGGTCTGACGGTCTCCTCGTGTCAAAATAGGTCCTGAGAGCGGCGACAAAGCCCGGCCACGAACCTGCCCGCCCGCCAGCAGCTGAATTCCAGCCGGGTATTTATAGAGCTGGCATTTCAGCTGGCAACACGCTACATACTCATACCAGCGGCACTATTTCCTGTTCCTGTGAGCAACATCACCGCCCGGCACAAAACTGCAGCTAAAAACGTCCGCACGCTGCATGTGGACTCAGCAAAACTCATTTTACTAACATAAAAAGAGGATTTTAACTCTGCTTTGATGCACTGATGTTTAATGTGAAACCTTTAGTACTTCATTCAAAACTAAGCAAGCTAAAGAAATCAACTGGATGGATAAAGTACTCGCTACTCTACAGGAGTACGAGTAGATGAACCGTCATCAAAAACACTATTAAAGGCCTGAATTAAGAATCTTAAATAAGTACAGAAGTATGAAAAATAAAGGTCCTCATTATCCAGACAGTGTTATATTATTATAATATATTTTACTATTTCTTTTTGTCACGTTTGATTGTGTATGTGCACAATGATGGATGAAGTACTCAGATACTTCACTGCAGTAAAAGTAGAAATACTCTCATCTAAAAATACTCTAAATATACTAATGTACTTAAAAGTATCAAAGTAAAAGTACTGATTATGTGTTTATATTATAGTAGATTATACTATTTGGATTAATCACTAAATACATTGTCAATCTGGAGTATAATAAATTGCCTTTAAGATAAGATTTACTCACAAGTTTAACATATTTGCCAAATACTTTAATATTCATAACATAGACAAATTGTGTTTAATTGGTGAAACATGACTTTTATTATGAAGGACCACAGGAAATAGAATGTGCACACTTAGTCGCTTTCATACATACAGGTATATTTAGTTAAAGTCATATTTTAGTTCTTTTGTTTTAGTCATAGTTATAATTTAGTCATCGAATAACATTTTTGTGGATAAAATGAACAAAGCTTTTATTGTGAAATTTTCTGCTGTACTGATGCACAAGAAAACAAAGTTTAACGCTGATTGTTCTATTAGTGACAATACAAGAAGAACTGCAGGTCATTCCTCACGTGTTTTATTATTATTTTAGTAACATCTATTTTTTATTAATTTATTTATCTCTTTTACTGTGATATCAGTGTTGTTTTCATGATTATGCATTTATTTTATCTTTACCACTTTTTCCTCTTACTGTATATATTTATCATTGTTGATACAATTTTTATTTAATATGTATAATAATGCACGGTGCATGATTCAACACATATTTTGTATGCTTCCTATAATGTATTATGGAAAAAAAAACTGCAGGTGGCAGACCTCACACACACACACTCTCACACACGAATCTGAAGGATAACAGCTTCAGTGAAAGTGATTTATCGCTCCGATCCGTTGGGGGAAAGTGTTTGCTAGTGTTTGGTCGTGTTGTGGTCGTGTGGAAACCAGAGCGAGCAGCTTAAAGGGCTTAAAGGTGTTTAAAGGTGCCGATCGCTGCGGCGCAGGTCCAGAAAGTTCTTCTTTTATAGGTCAAGGCTGCTCTGGACAGAGTTCAACCTTCTCATGAAACACAGAAATATCTCAAGTGAAGCCGTGGCGACGGCTGATTGTCCAAACACGACTTTTTACAGGATTCATTCCTTGCTTCAGAGAATCGAATATAACCCGAATACTTTAACGAAAGGATGATTCAAACACAAACTGCTCCTCTCACTGTGAAGTTTGACCCTCGCTGTTTTGTTGGCCACAGACCTGAAGTGAGCTGTTATTTATGCTCCTGCGACATGAAGGTGGAATGCAGCGACACCCAAACGAACGGGCATCCTGACATGTCAGACATCCCGTGTATGTAACCCGACTCCGGCCGAGAGGAGACACTGTCCTGGTCCGGGGGAGATGAGCTGTAAAAGCTGAGTTGTATAATCTGGAGCCTCCAACACCGACCTGTGATTCCAGCAACATCTGGACGTTCTGCTGTTTGCTCCTCGGAAGATTCTAGTCACAAAACTTTATCCGATCAGGACAGCTGCTACTGAATTAACCTCAGACATTCACAGACTAATTTACACTACCATTTAGAAATGTCCTTATTTTTTAAAGAAAAGCACTGTTTTTTTAAACTTAACTTTAAACTAATCAGAAATACACTCTATACTTTGTTAATGTGGTAAATGACTATTCTAGCTTTTTGGTGCATCAACATCTACATAGGTGTATAGAGGCCCATTTCCAGAAACTATCACTCCAGTGTTCTAATGGAACAATGTGTTTGTTCATTGCATTTTAGAACAGCTGAAAACAGTTCAGCTGGTTAGAGAAGCTAGAAAACTGAAAGCATAGTTTTAGTCTATTCTGATGATTCTATTGAGTATTGAAAAGATGAATCAATTAGTTGTTTGGTTCATGTAAAACATGATCACTGTTTCCCAAAACTGAAGATTCAACCTATAATGTCTGTTTTTGTCCAGACCAACAGGCCACAACCCAAAGATCAAAAGTAAAATAATCAGATTTAAGAAGATGGAACAAGAAAATTTTGACATTTTAGGTGTGTTGGTCTGTGTATCTGTGATCTGTGTGTATTTGTGTGTGTCTCTGTGTCCCATGTGTGTATCTGTGTGTGTATATCTGTGTATGTGTGTATCTATGTGTATGTGTGTATCTGCATGTGTAAATTTGGATCTGTGTGTGTAACGGTGTGGGTCCATGTGTGTTTGTGTGTGTGTCTCTCTGTCGATCTGTGTGTATTTATGTGTGTGTCTCTGTGTCCCGTGTGTGTATCTGTATCTGTGTGTATGTGTGTATCTGTGTGTGTAAATATGTATTCGTGTGTATATCAGTGTGGGTTTGTGTGAATTTGTGTGTGTCTCTGTGTCTGTGTATCTTTAGCTGTGTGTGTATTTGTGTGTCCATGTGTGTGTCTGTGGGCACATGTCTCATCAGTTCTGGGTTTTTCTAGCAACAAACACATTCCATGTATAATTTGAGGGTGAGCAGGATATAACAAAAGACATGATAGAGAATCTGTTCAAGATTTTCCTAAACAGGATCTAATGAATTTCCAGGAAGCATCAAGACCTTCAGGCCTGTCCTCATGTCACAACCACAGCAGCTGATCTGTTTTCAGTAACTTCATCAGGTCTTTCTGTTGCTTCCAAGTCTTTAAACTAGTCCAGAGTGTGTTTGGCGCTGATTGTTTGGTCTCTGCTGCTGTCGCCTTCACACTCTGCTCCCTGTGGTTCCAGAAACACACAGCAGGTGTAAAGTGGATCAGATGAGCAGGTCCAGATATGTCAAAACATGTCACACACACACAGATTCTTTCTTTAGATGTTGCTCCTACAGCGCCACCTATAGACTTAATGTTACCAGATGTGTTCTGGTCTCTCAGATGTCACATCTGCACATGTTCACCAGATGTGGCTCCAATTACACAAAGTGATCAGGAGATATGACGACTAATCGTTGCAGCTCTAATGTTTCTTCCACTGATCCAAACACAGATCTGCTCTGTCACACCAACAACTTCCTGTAAAGTGCTGAGTCAGTTCTGAGAAGAGTCCTGATTGGCTGCTTGTTAAATAAAGCGAATTAACGACTGAAGATTAGAGCAATAATTAGTCGTTTAATCTATTAATTACCAACTATCACATTAATCACTATTATGATAATCGATTAATGCACTTTAGTCATTTTTAAGAAGAAAATGTCGAAATTCTCTGGTTCCAGCTTCTAAAATCGGATTATTTTCTGTGTTTTTTAGTCTTCTATAATAGTAAACTGGTGATCTTTTTTATCTTTTCTATTATCTTTTTTATTGGATTTCAATCTTTGTCTTTTGAGGACTGATAGTTTATATTATGTTGTTGTGGCATTAAAGCTGTAACCATTTGCCAACATTATTATTATTATTATTATTATTATTATATAACATTATTCACTAATTTGTTAATCGTTTAGAGTAATTTTTTAGGGAAAAAATTTTCAAATTCTCTGGTTCCAGCTTCTCTTCTCTGATTAGTTTAGGTTTCTTTAGTCTCTATAATAGTGAACTGATGATGTTTGGGACCTGTTGGTCTGGACAAAACAGGACATTTTAGGTTGAATCTTCAACTTTGGGAAACAGTGATTGTCATTTTACACCATTTAATGAACCAAATTAATTGATTAACCGTTTCAATAATCAGTAGATTAATCCACTATCTCAATCTTAAATTATCAATCTTTTTCATATCAAGAACCCATAAACTGCCACACATTAGACCACAGACCCCCATCTGAAAAACTTTTGCTTTTGGGGAGATTAAGAAAGTACATTAACTCCATGAGAAAAAATGTCATTGTGTTACGTATGAATAGACTTATAACTGAAATAAATTATTCCCCTTTTTCGCTAGGGACCCACTGGAACCACCTCACCCCAGGAACCCCTGTGGATTCCTGGACCCCACTTTGAGAACCACTGTATAAGTGAACAAATCACAGATCTGTCAATCAGCAGCTGAGGTGTTGACGTTGTGTTTCGTAAACTGTGTTTTCCACTCTGTAATTAGTCAACAGCTGACAGCCTCCCTCCCGCAGAGCCTCTACATTTCCTTCCATAAAACATAAAACACAGTGTTGGGTTCTTTGTTAACTCAAAGCCAGACAAACATCTCCACACCGCCGTAGCGGTGGATTTACAGCTCAATTCCACATCAGACACGTCTCTGACTTCATCTGAAAGCCTCAGGAAGGTGAACTCATACTGCGCCCGCAGTTGAAATTCATTAAGTTCACTACTGCAGCTGATTAAAAAGGAGACAGATTCATGAGAGATTCAATATAAAGCAGCTGTGAGATTTCAAAACAGAATCCTGCTATGATTTACCTGCCTTTAATCCAATAGTACAGAAATATCTCATGCTGTCTGAAACATCTGCTCCTCGTGAAAAGCCTCGATCTCTTCCCACCATCCATGCAGATAAAGCTCGGCTATCTGCCGCCCTGCAGCTGCTGCAGGGCCAAACTCTCTCAGACGCTCAGGTGGTGGCGGAGCTGCAGCAGGTAAAAACCGCAGCAGCCCAGCCTCCATCTGGAAAACAAGTCACGCTCCTAAATCACGCCGTGTGGCCCGGCGGGTTGGCAGAGCCTCCGACCACAGCAAGTGTGTGTGTTTGTTGAAAAAGAAGAAACGGAGAATTTACTGCAGAATCACACTCAGACAAATACAGATGTTGCTGAAAGCTGCGGAAGCACTTAGAGCTTTAATTAAGCTGCTGCTGACGGCTTGACTTGATACTGCACATTTTACAACTCAATTAACCCATTTAAGCCCAGATATTATAGAAGAATATATAGTTATAAATATAGAAGATTTCATGCATATAATTCTATCAGTTGAGTCACTAACAGTCATGTTAAGAATCTATTTTTTCCATTTTGTACTCTTTTCTCTGCAGAAAACAGCATTTTAATAGCTATTATAGTTGCCACTTGCACAAATTTCCCCATAAATAAAAACCTATTTATTCCATGTACAAAATTCTTTTGGGTGATTATTTTAGAGACTTGAATGATTAAATAGATATATACATGTCAGGGTTAAAAATAATAATAATCTAAATAAAGTGACCTCTTTTTTGGGGGAAGGGTTGTCTTCTCTATGTTCTAAGTTGTCTACTATCATGTCATTGGGAAATAAAGCTGTACAAGTAACATTTAGATTTTTAATATAAGTATAAAATGAAATCATCAACTTAAAGGCTCATAGGCATCAATAGGTTAATACTGTATAGTATTATAGTGTATTTGTATTCAGATATTACAGTTCTTCTTAGCTGCTGCTGCACAATATCTACACTTTTCTCATCTTTTTGTTTTGTGGATTTCAATCGTCTTTTGAGGACTGATAGTTTATATTATGTTATTGTGGCATTTAAAGTTTTTAAAACAATCACCAACTATTTTGTTAATAGATTAGAGTCAAATTATCTGGTTGCATCTTCTTAAATCTGATTATTTTCTGGTTTCTCTAGTCTTCTATAATAGTAAACTGATGATCTTTGGGTTGTGGACTGTTGGTCTGGACAAAAAAAATATTTTCAGAAGTAAAGGAATCTACATTTGGTTCTCAAGTCAGTTTTGGCAGCAGGACAGCGTGTGTGTGTGTGTGTGTGTGTGTGTGTGTGTCTTTTAAGTCAAAACAAAGTACACTGCGTGTGTTCTTGGTGATGATGTCACAGTTCAGCGATGTGGCTCACTAACCTGTTTTATAGTTTTTGAGAATAACAAAGGAATAAACTAAATGAGACCCACACACACACATACATACTCATTAGTGAATCAGAAAGGTATAAGTTATATCAGTGAAGACTGTAGCTTGACAATAGGAAGTCAGACTCGAGCAGGAAACAGAAACAGATGATCAGGAGAATCTGAAGATGGGCGAGATTCAGAGTTTCCTTTAAAGATGAAAAGACCTAAATGATGAGAGGGGAGATGAGAAATGACTCAGATGTGGCCGTTTTCCTCTGGAGCATCTGCAGCCAGTGTGATCGGACTGAGTCACTGTCAGAATATCAGAGGCACCATGAGAACCATGTGAAGGCAGACACGTCATCCTGGGTCTTACTTTCATAAAGTTTCATCAATTCTTATTGATATTTTACTGTATTCATTATACAGATCTGAGGGATTTGACGTTTTCTTTAAATGTTATGTTTGAAATAGTCTAATCTCATTGTTGGGATCCTTTGAAAGAAAAAATAATATAATAGTTTTTGACTTGGAGGCAGCAGACGCAGCTGTAAACAATATTATTGTATCATCAGCTCGCATCAAGAAGATTTGAGTGAATCAAAAAAAAGAGCTAAAAGAGGCTAAAACTATGATGATGAGCAGCAGCTTTAACAGTGTCTGCTGTGCAAATCACCTCATATCATCCTGTGATGCACTGTCATTTGTTGATATACACTACTGTTCACAAAGGCCTTATTTTTGAAAGAAAAGCACTGTTTTACTTTAAACTAATCAGAAATACACTACATCTGGTAAATGACTATTCTACTTTTAATGGAAACCACTAAATTGCCTGGATGAGCCCAAACTTTTGAACAGTAGCGTAACTTAGAGAGAAAGAAGTGTTTGTTTTATTGCAGCTGATGTCCCGTCATTAGAAATGATGTCATAGAGGTGTGAATATGGTATGATATGGTATGAATCGAGATTGTGATTTTATGCTGCGTTCCATTGCACTCGAAATTCGGAAAGATCCAAGTCTATAATTCAAACTTCATGGCCAACGTCTTTCAAACATCAGAAAGTGCTGTAGCCTCTGAACTGGTCCAAAAAGGTTGTAGCCTCTATCTCTTCCAACTGTAACACCTATGTCCTAGAGAGTACAAAACCCAGAGGAGTGTAAAAGCTTCTTGGAGTTCATTCACAGGGTAATGAAGTCCTGGACAGTAAATCAACGTGTGGAGTGGGGGCTGCAGGTAGAGGAGGAGGAGGAGGAGAAAGGTGTAGGTGTGGAGGTTGAGGGGGAGGAAAGCTGCCTCCAAGAAAATCATTTCACACTGACCCAGACAGCAGGCTAGATGCAGTGCTAGGCAGATACAAATCTGAACACCTAATGGCCACTAGCAGGAAGTCGAGACCAGCTTGGAGGTGTAAGGGTCTTCACACGGCTGGCAACTAACGATTTAAAGCTTTTATTTCATGTTCAGAATCCAAACAGTCAGAGCTTCAGAATAAAATTCTCTTCTACAGCCAGAAACTGGAAACAATCCCCGGAGATAAACTTAGTTTGTTGAGCTGCTGTGTGAGAGTGTGGGCTCTAACCAACCTGTGGTCCAGCATCCTCCATCTTGTGTCCAACATGTCCTTCTTAGCCTGAACCAGTCCAGGTTCCAGGAGAGTCCCCTGGGCTGCTCCTCCATCAGAAACCTCCTGTTGGACGGGACAATACAAGAAAACACAGGCTGCATTTGAAATCGGCAACTTCACGCCTATGTAGTAGGCAAAAATGAGAAATCAGAGAATTGATTTTGAGAATGGTACCCGGATGGTTTTCTACTGGCTTACTTCCTACATAGAAGCTGCTACTGTGGCATTTGAGTAGTAATTACTGGTTAGTAGGCAGTGATACTAAGGTTTCAGATGCAGCCACACTGTCTGTATTCAGTCCAGGCTAAGATCAATCAGCAATCAGAGGTGGTGCATTCAAAATCACCTCATCACAGAGTCTTTAGTTGCTTTTTAGCTCCTGGTTCACATTCAACACCATCTAAACAGTCACCAAAATGTGAAAGATAAACCTCTGACAGATCTGATGTGAAACTTGTGAAAGAAAACATATTGTCTATATGATCAGTGTCATGTGGCAAAATATATTTCGGTGAGATTTCCTGTTCATCACTGAGCAAAGGATCCATTCAGAGGATCAATGAAGAGCAACATTTCATTCATCACTATTGTTTTTAGACAGAGAAGTGATGAATGATGCGTTCAAGTGCTGCTCGGATGCGGAAAATCGCTCTTCTGATGTCATCTGTTTATGAGCTTTTGAGTAATAATGTGGGAATGACATGGACGGAAGGAAAGAAGACGAGTTCTATTTTATCACTTAGAGCGTCTCAACAACATAATGAAGCTGTTTCCAGTTTATATCAGTGACTTTGTTCCAGACTTCACTAACATTCACTAAAACAATGCTTTGTTTTAGTATTTATTAGGATTCATGTGAATCAATATCTTTCCTCACTAGTCTAGTTCACTCTTTCACAACCTAATGTCATAGTTTATACGCAATACATGAGCCAGTACACTTTATTTTTACGTTTTAATTAATTTGTCATACCAGAACTCTCAAAGGAACATTCATACAATGCAATAAAGAAGAAAAGCAAATATAACATTTAAACAAAACTCAAGGGAGATTTAAAGTTTGCAAAACAAATAAAATACTTCATTGCACTTTGCTTTTTCCCAGTGTTGAGAAAACTGTGAGTGTTGTTGATTGATGTCTGAGCTACAACAAAGAGTCGATCAGACAGGAAACTGGCACAGAGCGGAACATAAAACCCTTTGAGTTCCGTTTTCATCAGAAACAGCAAATCAATAAAGATCAACGTCTTAAATGTTTTGCCCAAAGCTGTAAACAACTCTGGACATGTGGTTTATATAAAGACCGCCGATGATCCGCAGCTACATGAAGCCAGCGGACATCCATGATCCCAGCTCAACACATTTAATATCCCAGTGTTTGACTTCAAACACTTTTTATTTTTAATATTAGTTTATTGAAGCAGCTGGATACCAAAGCTATTATCAGAATCACCTAAACTAGAACTGAAAAACAGTGTTTATTAAACCAAACTAAAATATTCTTAGTTTTCTGCTTTATTTCATACACAGTATCAACTATTAAATTTCCCATAAGATATATTAACACCACTGTTATTTAAATAATCACCTGCTACAAATTATGTAAAATACTTTTATATGGAATCTTCTACATAATCCACCTTTAAATTAATATGAAATACAACTGATAAAACGTTTTACAGTATAATATGATTTGCATGTTGTATTAAATTAGATCTATATAAAGGGTATATATTTTTTTACGTTTCATGTTTTTGAAACAAAAGAACCAGTGATTTTTTTTATTTTTAGTTTAATTCTCTTAGAATGATTCTCATCAGCTCTGCAGCTTTTTACAGTTTCAGTTCCTTGTTTTGATATTAAATCATTGCTGTTTCAGTTTAGCCTCATAGATTATCAATAACCTATAAATAATTTATATTTTTATGTTGTATTCTGTGAGTTGTTTGAAACTTGATGCCTCAAGGTTTGTCATTTTTTATGTTAGATCCCAAAAAGTTGACAAAAAACATACATGTGAGCTTTAGATCAGTAAATCAAGTCTGTTCTCTTGCTGACTGGTCATGTGACAGAGGTCATGTGACCTGTGGAGCCTCATGCTGGGCCTTTCCTCAGAAAAGGAGATGATATATCCTCATATGACTCGGCAGCAACATGCGGCTCTCTCTCTGCTGGCTGCAGCTTCTGGTGACTCTCCAAGTTCATTTTTATAAATATATTTATATAAATATATATATCGCCATATTTAAAACAACTTGAAATCTGAAGCGTGGACCCAATGGTCTAAAAAAGGAAGTGGTCTCAGTCCGTAGAGATGAAAGTCTTTTTTTAAATGATATATCTGATTTACCAACGAGCTGCAGGCTGTGTTTGTTCTGACTGTTTCAGGTCTGTATTAAAACAGTTTCATTGCTCGAGTTCATGCTGACGGTTACAGGATCCCTCAGATGCATGTACAGTATGTGCTGTTTTATTGCTGCCTTCACATGGCATCGGAAAGATGATCCTTTCCACTTGTGAACTGGAAATTACGAGTGTGTTGTGTCCAAGTGCTTTTGTTCTCGTAGTGAAGTGAAACATGGTGGAGCCAGAACTGATCCTGATCTGTTGCTTAGGTAAAACCATTTTAGACTTGATGATTCATCTTCTACAGGAAGAATCAAATCATAAACAATAAAGGTATTTTTTAAAACAAAAATAGTGTAAATTTTAATGTTATTAAAATTATGTATGTAACTAAAACTAACCAACTAAAAGCTGCAGAGAACGTTTAACAGAATGTGATGCTTACTATTTAAAACAGTCACTGCTCTCCGCCATGTCGAAAGGTCAAAGTTTATCTCATCTTGTCAACTTATGTATCATAAAATCTTCCAGAATTCCAGTGGAATTTACAACATAAATAGGTGGTCATGTGCAATTTTTATGTCGATTTTTGATATTTACAATAATTACCATATAACTTAAAGGTAGGATAAGACACTGGAAACATGAGGAACTCGTCCTTTAACCTGCAGATCTGAGTTGAAGGATGAATCCTCACACTGCAAACAATTAATATGTAACTTCAGCCTATAAATGAGTCAAATCCTGCAGAAATGTTTCGACGTGACAGAATCTTATGTCCTAAGTTTGTCTTTTTATCATAATTTCATATTTTTTGTCATAATTCCTTTTTTTGTTTATTTAATGTGATTAATTAAGATTTGCCCAGCTGTGGACTCACTGTGGATTTTAACACTGACATTAAAACACATCTGAAGGATGTTTAATATCATACCAAAAAGAACACAGAGGAAACCTTACACTGTTCATACTGACACCTGACTATTGCTTTAACAAACGCTTGGACGATTGTGAATCTTGGCTCGGCATGAAGCTGCCGAACCCATTTCATCATCATTAACAAAGTCACTTTTTGGAGGATTAAAACTTTCCATTCTGCAAGAGGGTGAAGTCTTGTCACAAACGGCCAAAGTATGATTCACTGATCACAACATGTGACAGTGTTTTCCAGCTCTGCTGCACATTCACTGCATCACCTTCAACAGATCTGAAAAACAAAGAACTGCACCAAACCGACTCTGCAAAGGAAAATTGCTGCAGGCCATAAAACGTTGAGCTGTTTTCCACAATCACGTCCTCGTCATTCCCAGTTCTGAAGGCAAAGCTGCAGCTAACGCCTAAACTGATAGTTGATTTATATATTGTTTAAATAACCAACTGATTTGTTGTTTGGTTCATAAAATAGTGTCAATCACTGTTTGCCAAAGCTGATGATTCAAACTACATTTTTTTGTCCAGACAAACAGAATTCTTTATTCTATAATTCTTCTACAAACGAAACCAGAAAATAATTAGATTTAAGAAGCAGGAACCAGAGAATTTGGAAATTTTCTCCCTAAAAATTACAATTGGTGATTAATGTAATAGTCAGTGACTGATCTATTAACCATTGCAGCTCTCCTCTGGTGGTCGATGTAGTTATGACAGGATGTTATTATAGAGGACGTTGATCGGCAAATCATCACACTTTAATGCACAAGGTCACAATTCACTTCCTGTTTCCTGTTTAACTCTTGGACGGCACAGACCAATGATGGTGTCATCCTGCTGATCGAGGTCGTTTGGAGGACAAACAAGACTCATTTCTCTCAGATCAAATGGAGACCGAGCATCTTCTACAACAGGTCCCATAAATGTCCTGCTCCGAGTTGTGAACTTTAGGACTCGTCTGTGCCCTTAATGTCTCCTAATGGCTTTAACTGGAGTCCTGTAATTGCCACTTTGACCCGTCAGTCTGGATCACGTTTAACTTTATTTGCCTCAATTTGTGTGTTCCTCCTGGCTCTGAATGACTCCAGCAGACACGCAGGTTTTAGAAATCCTGCGTGCAACTAAGAAAACAGCTCCGTGGTCACAGATGTTAAAGGGGTTGTGGATGAACGCTTGCAGATGACTAATTTCAGCCACTGTTTCACGAGAGCTGCAGAAAAGAAAAAGTTTTTTTGCAGACTCACCTCAGAGTTTTGTCATCGACTGCCGCTGCAGCTTCCGCCGCGAGCATCCGATCCCTGAATCAACGTCTGCAATAAACCATCATCACTCAGCAGGAGGAGGAACTCATGAAACAGAGAGAACACCTTGTTAGATTCTAGTTTTCTGCCGCCTCCCAAGAGCCCAAAACATCTCGACCACAGGAGCGAACCACAGCAGATCTTCAAACCACCGCGCCATCACCCGACACTGTAATTAGCTCTCGCTAACGTTTCAAGGCATGTGCGGCCTTTAAAAGCCTCTTTTTTCTTTTTGAAATGAAATGTGATCGGTGCTGTGGCTTCTCACTGAGAACCAGATCAAAGTCAGAAGAAAAGAAAGGCCTCGTTGCAGTCAGCCCAGTCCCCAGAGGAAACATCAGCTCAATGTCTCTTGAGGAAACATCATCTCAGTCTCCAGAGGATGTTTCCTGTGTCAGTAGGGATGCAGCCAGAGTTCATTCTTCAGGATCTGCTGCTTTAAACAGACAACAAATATTTCTTGGAGCGGCTTTCGACAGCTCTGACAGGTTGAAACAGGGGCTGAAATAAAAAGATCTACTATTTATTAGTGGAGTCCAAAATGTTGTCACAGCAGATTCTATGAATTATGTTATTATAGAGCTGTATGCTTTTGCTTACACTGGGAAAACTTGTATCTTCTCTCATTATTCTTTTTTCTTTCCTTTACAGATGTTTTCTGCATTTCATAAATACATTAAAATGTCAATAAAACTAAAAACATGTTCTGTGAATGAATGATGAACATGTCTAATGTAAAATATCGTCTTACAGCTGAGGAAAGGGAAATTATAAAATATCACATTGGGTCTCAACACATCTCAAAACCAAAGATAAAGTGCAAACCTGATCCCAACAATAGTAAAAGTGTTTGAAGAGGAGGGACAGAGGGACAAATCAGGCCTGGGTTCTGGGGATAAGATAAGTCCAGAGGGACTCATCCCCTCCTGCAAGATATGAGCCATGAAAGCAGGCGGAATGTTGAAGCCCCGCCCTGTAGCACTTTGAAGACTGTACGTGTCTGACATGCCGCACATTGAAGACAAGTCCTTGAAGAGGGTGTGAATATCTGCCAGATGAAGAGATGAGGAAGCCGCTTCAACTAGCCACTTGTTGTCCGGTAAAGTGGCGGCTAGGGAAAAACTAAACTCGGCTCTGCCGTTCAGGGACATTTTTAGTCGGGTACATGCTAATCTGCTGCTGCGGCCTGTAAGTGATACAGAGATGTTAGCCGACTGCTTGGCTCTGACGAGGTGTTAGACTGATTATGTTTGAGTGACAAGATACACAGACAGTAAACATCTGCTCTTGTTGTTATTGTTCCAAATAGGAGTGTCAGGATTTAAACGACAGACAGAAGAAACAAGAAACAATTACTGAACCTTTAAACTGATCTTTGGGACATGGCCTGAAGAGTCTTTAGCCATGCCAGTGGATTTGGTGGCTCTGGAGGCTTCATGAGGGTCTGGGATGCTTGGTCAGAGTCTGCGAGGCTCAGTGAGGACTTGTTCTATTGAATTACTCCACAATCGATCAGGGAATTTTAGTTTGTGAGGCTTATTGAAGGTCAATGAGACTCATGTGGGTCCATGAGACTCGGTAAGGGTCTGTGAGGCTCAGTTAGGCTCCTTGAAGATCCGTGAGGCTCACTGAAGATCAGTGAAACCAGTGAGACTCGTTGAGTAACATTTAGAGGAGCCATATGAGCTAGCTCAAGCATCTAGTAAGGAGTCTCCTGGACGCCACCCTGGTAAGGTGTTGCAGGCACGTTCCTCCAGAAGGCACACCCAGGAAAGACCCAGGACTTGTGGAATGTCTCTGGACTGGCCTGGGAACACCTTGGGCTTCCCTGGATAATGTGGCTGGAGAGAGGGAAGTCCAGGCCTCTCTGCTGAGGCTGCTGACCCCACGACCTAAACCAGATAAGTGGTAGAAATTGGATGGATGGCATCTCAGTAACGAAAGCCTTAGATAAATGTAGTGAAGTGTAAAGTAGCATCACTTGGAAATGCTCAAGTAAAGTGCAAGCACCTCAAAGCTATACTTAAGTGCAGTACTTGAGTAAATGTAATTAGTTACTTTCCGCCTCTCGTCACCTGACCAACATGACAGAATTTTTCCTCTTTACTGTTCTTCATGTCTCCGGTTTTGGTCCCAGGCTCTCATTCATCTTCTGCAGCATCCTGCCGTTCTGCCATCCCATGATCCTTATAAATCAAAGACAGTCAATCTTTGTTCTGTGTCCCAAGCTTGTTCTGCTTCTCATGTCATCGAGCTGTCTTCAACAGCTGTGAATACATCGTGTGTGGACGGATATAAAGGAAAAGCAAATGAGACCCGATGATCATGATGACATGACCTCAGAGCAGGCGGGACACAAGTGTCTTTTCCTTCCAGCTGTGAAGTCACCTTGAACCATTAAAGCATCCTGAACATCTCTGTGTTGCAGAACAAAACATAAAAGTACAAACTGATCTGTTAAATCCTGCTGCTGCATCAGTTCAGGATGCAATCGGCTTTAACTGGATCTGATCAGATTTATTAGTAACATAGCAGTTACAATTTGTCTTTTACAGATTTTTTATGTATTTCAAAAGTAAGCAGAAGCTGGAACCAGAGCATTTGGAAATCTTATTTAACTCAAATCAATTAATCATTTATCAAAGTAGTTGGTGAATAATGTTATAGTTGAGAATGTATCAATTAATTGTTGTAGCTCTACATATTACAGTAACCTGATTACTGGTTATACAACAAGATCTCATAATGTCATATATGTTTTAACATGTTTTTTCAAAACTAAAACTATTTATTTTGTGTAAACAGCCGCTCTCCCCAGGAGGTTAGTTATGAGTAACTTTGGATAAAACTATCTGTCAAATGACAAAAGTCATCTTTATGTGGTTCATGTGTAGTTGTATGTTATTACAATAATCATTTTGTTTATGTAATCTGAGCATAAATTTGTCTTTTTCCTCAAATATGTCACATGCTGAGTCCCCAAACTTTAAAAATATATTTTAATAAAAATGATTGGTGGGAAAATAAAAGCAGATGTGCCAACTACAGTATAAATGAGGTCAAATATAAATCACTGTTTCTGATTGAGTGTCCAATCAAACATGAGTTTATTGTGTCCATCTGTGGATATAACGCTTTCAGCCCGGATTGAGACATTTTTATGATGGATACTCATCTGTTTTCTGTGACATTACAGCAACGATGCAGAAGAATCCGATGTTATTAACTGTCTCCCAATGTAGAAAACCCCAAAAGGAAATATGGACATTCAGCCCCACTCTCAGAGCCCAGAGATTTATCCTCCGTGTCAGTTAAACGCCGGGAGGTCATTATGTGGTTTTTGACTAATGGATTTAAACAATTTAGGTATTTTTTCAATCCAGAATAATGAAAGTTCATTAGTTGAACTTGGCTGGTGGTTTGGGGAAGGAGGCTTGTGGGTAAAAGCGGTTTGGCAGATGTCCTTTAATCACTTCAGACAGAGGAGCTGATGTTTGGGCAGATGTGGAGCGGGTTAGTCTGCAGAGAATCTTTATCACCACGTTCTTATAAACTCACTGACAGCATAAAGTTTGTTGTTTCAACATGCTCGGTTTATGAGCCACACATTCTGAGAACCAATCAGCAATACTAACAGGAGCATCAGCAGTGTAAGCGTCATAACATATGGTGGAACATACACAAGTATTTGTTTCATGCTAGATATGTTTTTCAGTCGGTTCTCTACAGGCTGTTCTCGCAACATCTGGACATGACAGTAGGAAACTTTTGTTACCGTTAACACGGATTGTGGAGCTGTCGTCGAGCTTTTTGGGGTTGTATACAAAACCGTATGCATAAATTCCACATGCATGAGACCAAATGCTATTTATTACACAAAAAAACTTAATTACAGGTCTAACTGCATCGTTAACATCATCATCACTGATTTCTCAGTCATTGATGATGTCTTCATAGCTGCTTATCACATGATTGATACGGATTATAACATGAATTAGGACAGTCACTATTGATTAACTGCATTGCCACATATTACAATAATCGCCAACTATTTTGATAATTGATTAATTTATTGGAGTCATTTTTAAGAAGAAAATGTACAAATTCTGTGGTCCCAGCTTCTCAGCTTCTTTAGTCTTCTGTATTAGTAAACTGATAATCTTTGGGTTGTAGATTGTTGGTCTGGACAATAACTACGATTTAGGTTGAATCTTTTGCTTTTGGAAACAGGAATTGACACTAAAACAACAAATGGATTAATCATTTCAATAATGAATCAATTTATCTACTATCAGAATAGTGGTAAATTGCAGCACTACTTACCTCTTTATCCCTCTGAAACCGTCATCGTCATGGAGGACTAAATTTCACACAGTTCATTTAACTTGGAATAGCCTTTGATCAATAAATAGTAGCTCCTTAAATGTTTTTTTAGCCTAACAGCTAACAATTGTGCCATTTCAATACTGCCTACTGTGTGATTACAGCCCATGCAGAAGGTTAACTATCCACCCTGGAACTTGCGTCTATTTCTGAAGGCTATGTAAATAAATCCATATGGGTAGATTCAATATTGACCCTTTTATTGTTGGCTAGCATTGATGATAATGGGCAGAAATAACTCTCCTTCTCTTCACCAACCCCTGATTACTAAACATTTATTTTTAGAGAGCACCCTTCAACAGAAGATGAGCGAATGGAGGACCATCATTGTGATGTTGGGTCATCACGATAAACGATTATGTCATCTATTGGAACAGCCCTAGTCAATTGTCTTAAGGCAGAGATTTAGATAAGCATGTATACACATTTGTGATGCTTTGAATGTTTTGGATCGCAGCGACTCACCAGGACTCTTCCTAAAACTATAACTAACCTTCACTATGCAGGATGCAGCTGCTGGGAGATCAGGGACATCCTCTAAAACCTGATGTCCACAAGAACCTGATGTCCACTGTAACAGAGCTTTGGGAGTCCTCTGGTGCACAGAATCTCAAAAGCATCACTCAGATGATCTGACCACACACCTGATCCAGAAACATAAAACTCTAAAATCAAACTGCGTGAACTTACAAACACAGAAATACATAAAGACTCTGTTTTGTCAGATTATAATACCATGTGTACACATGTCTCTGGTTTGGAAATGTCCATCGTTGTGAAACAAATTTCTGCTCCCACAGTTCAACATGAACGAAGACAGACAAGCTGTAAAGCAGTTTGCATATTAGATTAAGATTAATTTATTATTATCATCCCAGAGGGAAATCAAATCAAATCAAAACTTAACTTTCACCAAAAAGTTTTAAAAGAGAACATGCACAGGAAGAAAGAAAGAGGAGCAAACATCCTTCTAATAAGAATATAAGTGGATGTGTTTCATCAGCAGCTTCTCCACAGAGCAGCTGTCACTTCACTATTTATAACATCCTAGTCATCAGCTGTGATCTGATCTCAATCAGCTTCATTATACATCAAACACATGATCAATGAATCATTTATAGCTCCACTTCATGATTAAGGATCAAATTTATCACATGTAATGAATTAAAGTTATTTTACAAACGCAGTGTTATCTATTAACTATTAACACTCACCTTCAAAGAAAGAGAGAGCTGGGTACTGTAACTGAGCCTTTTTGAACTTGCGCTGCCCAACATAACTCTTCTTGCATTTGCAAGAGACAAGTTCATAACTGGACTGCCCTGCATCTGGTAGGCATGTCCAGAAGAGATGTCTTTGACCAGCCCCATTTGCATGGTGAAGCTAGTTCCGTGTTGGCACCAACACTTGACATGTACTCCCTCTCTATTCCTAAGAGGAAGGCCATGGATGTCCAGGGAGCACCATCTGCATCACCTCTTCCTCTTCCCCTTCTGGAGTGTGATTCTTTTTTGTGGAAAAGGAGGATAAGACCCTTCAGCCTTGTATTGATTACCATGGCTTGAACGATATCACAGTGAAGAACCCATTACCCATTACCCAGTTACCCATTGCCACTCATCTCATCTGCCTTCAGGCTACTACCATCAACGCTTACCACCTGCCCACCAACCAGAAACATGCTTTCTGGGTTGGAGTCACATCTCCACTGCATTCCCTAACCTCCTCAAACTCTATTTTGTCCTGGTCCTCTGCTGGGGCAGCTTTTCATGCCCTCCTGTCCAGATTCTCCTCGTTGCTAATCTTGCAGATGCCCAACACCAAGTTCCAGTTCTATGTTGAGGTCACTTCTGATGTGGGGGTCAGGGCCACTCTATCCAAACCTTCTGCTGACAATAACAACGTCCACCCCTGCGCCTTCTTCTCCCGGAA
Organism: Lepturacanthus savala; assembly: GCA_030544235.1. Classification (NCBI taxonomy): domain Eukaryota; kingdom Metazoa; phylum Chordata; class Actinopteri; order Scombriformes; family Trichiuridae; genus Lepturacanthus; species Lepturacanthus savala. Next base: position 6,103,322 of record CM060478.1, read on the forward strand.
ACTGTCCCCTGCCGGAGGCAACTATGACCTATGAAACCAGGAGCATCAGGCAGTAAAGTTAGCATTGGAAGAGTGGAGGCATAATAGCTAATTTGCGGTGGACAAGTTGATACCTTGTTCACCTTGTTGTTGATACCTGGGAACCTCCACGTCTGTTGACAAAAGTCTCAAAGGATTGTGGGAGTTTCTAGGACTTGGCGCCTGACACAGCATCAACCTTTGCTGAGATTTGCTGCCCACCGTTGACCAACTGGACCAGGGACTTTGGACTCAGATCACCGAGATGTTCCTACTGTCAGACTCCCAGATTATACACTCGATGGACAACAACACAACAAATAAATATATGAACCACAAATATGGGAAATAAATAAATAAATGTTCATATTCACTGTTAACTACTGCAATAAAAGTTCTGCAGAATTATGGACAGATATATAAAGAGTAATGGTGATGGTAAAAATGTTGTCCGCTGCAGTAAAAGCACGACATCATCATCAGAGCCTGAATCTGAGTCTGAATCTGATGCCTGAAACAGATCCTAAGATGGAGAGAATCAGTAAATCAGGCTCAGGCTTCACATGCTTTGACAGATGAAGCTTTAGCCCGTCGTCATGGAAACGTCACTACATTGGACTGGTCGTTAGGAGTCAACGGTGAATTGGAATCACAGGTGCAGGTCCGGGGGGGAACATGTCCCAACGCATGAAACACATGAGTTCTCCCCCGCAGTAAATCCTATCTGAATTAATGATGTAATTGTATGCATGTATATGAATATATGTAGATGTATGTATTTAACAGAAGCAGAAATGATTCACACATGAAGACCTGTTGATGGATTTGTTTGTGTCCTGCTCAGTGGGGAGTAAACAACAACAAACAGAGCAGCTGCGTAAGCTGTAGCAGCAAACTGTAATGAGATCTGCGGCCTTGTTTGAAATGTTAAAGCAAAACATGCTGGACGAGTCTTTGCATCTTGAAATAGAAACAACAGGAACAGCAGGAAGGATATGAGTCGATGTAAATGATTTGACTTCAGAGCAAATGTTATTTAAATTAGCTGAGACTATCAACTATTTACAGTTTCCCAAAGCAACCAAAAAATAATCTTTTGTTGTCCAGAACAACAGTTCATACCCCAAAGATCATCAGTTTACTATTATAGAGACTAAAGAAACCACAAAATATTCAGATTTGAGAAGCTGCTAACATAATTTTCTTCTTAAAAATGACTCAAATCCATGAATCAATCATCAAAATAGTTGGCAATTAATGCAATTAACTAATTGATTCTTCTACTAATGTTGCATCTACAACTTTATTCAATATTAGTTTCAACACAAACATACTCAAACATAGTTTTGTTGTTCCAGCCATATGATGACAGGTAGAATCCAACTTGTTTATATATTAAAGCTACAACAATTTGTTGATTAATCAGTTAGCTGCCAATTACTGTTAATCACCAACTATTTTGATAATTAATCATTCAGTTTAAGTTATTTTTAAGTAGAAAATGGCCAAATTCTCTGGTTCCAGTGTTTGGGAAACACTGATCAATATTTTACACCATTTATGAACCAAACAATCGGTTAATCATTTCAATAATCGATAGACTAATCCACGATCAAAATAGTCATTAGTTGCAGCTGTAGCAGTGGACATCCTGCTCCAACAGTTTGGGTGGGCTAAATCCGTCTTTAAGTTCTGGGCTCAGCTCAAACATAATATTGCTCAGAGCCTAAACCATTGATCAGGACTGAGCTGCTCTGACAAAGGATGTTTTTGTTGAAATTCAGGATTACGGATGAGGGTTTTTCTGATCTGGTTCCCCACTGTAAGTCGATAGACCAGAACGGGCAGAGACACGTCACTGCTGCTGCCATCTTCTCTGTTTAAATTAAAATGCTTTATTAAACTCTTCTTTTTCCTCCTTCTGTGTGAAAGGCAGAATTCTACCGTGATATCTCAGCGTGTGAGTGATGATGAGAGTCGCTCTGTTAAATCCATAAACCTGAACCTGATCCTGATGAATCATGTCATGATAAACCATCAGCAGGTGAAAGGAGGCAGCTACTGTAAATCTGACCCCCCCCCCCCCCCCCCCCCCACACACACACACCCTGTTACCTTCAGCACCGTGAGACTTTTTTTCCCACCCACTTTCCTTCCTCTCGGATGCAGACACTTTACAGAGCTGCTGCTAAACGTCATCTCAGATTCTTTCTCACGTTGAGCTTCATCACTGCAGCTCAGAACAACAAGTGAATCAAGAACAATCCACTATCAGAATAGTTGTTAGTTGCAGCTCTACACTGCAGCATTCTGCCATTAAAGCTTTTTATTTCAGGTGCAAACACTCGTCTTTATCAAAGACAGACATGTGTTTTTGTTCCTTTTCCTCTGAAGTGAAGCCTGATCGCTTAAACTCACAGGAAGTGTTGATTTATCATTTTTCCCCTCAGCTGTTTGAATTTATTTTATTTCAATGTGATTTGACTGGTTAATGTGGGCGGGGCCACCTGTCTGACTCCCTGTTGCCCCGCCCTCAATCACAATTGAACCCAAACACTAACTTACAGCGTAGGAACCAGACGGAGCATGACAGTGGATGTTTTACAGGATTATTGCAGATTTGTTTTGGCTGAAGTGTTCAGAGTTCTGCCAGCTGCAGAAACGGCAGAGCCATTACTAACAAGTCTGAGTCACATCTGACATGTAGCTGCAAATCACAGTCAGTCACCCGACTCTGGTTCCAGTGTCGCTGCCTCCACCAGCTCCTCCTCTACTCCACTGTCAACACACAGCAGCCAACAGACGTCCTGCAGCTGCCAGCACACCGCACCACGAACCATGACTCAGCATTTACTCTGGGCTGCTGCAAGATTAGAGTGTTTGGTACAAGAGAATCTGGACCAGAACCAGGACCAGGTTTATTGCTGGCAAATAATCTAAAATAGATACAATAAAAAGGAAGAAGAAGAAGAAGAAGATCATTTGCAAAAAAAAAAAAAAAACAGGTGAGGAGCTGCTACAGGTTTATATATAATTAAAGAGAATGAAATATTTGAATGTTTAGTGAAAAAAGCTGCATGAAATTAAAACTTCCCAGAGAAACCATAACATGCAATAGGGCTGCAACCAATGATTAATTTGATACTGGATTAATCTAATGATTATTGAAACGATTAACGGATTAGTTGTTTGGTTCACAAAATGGTGCAAAATGTTGATCACTGTTTCCCAAAACTGAAGATTCAATTCATAGAAAATCAATAAACTGTTTAAATAAGAGAGAAAGCTGCCAAACTACTTCTTTTAACTCTGCTCCGTCTCTTTATTCTAAATTGTTGTTTTCACCAAAAGTTTAAATCATCATCAGTGTTTTGGTTCCTTCTGTCCGCTTGTTACTTTATCAGGTAATTATCACCTGAGCTCCAGAGGATGAATGTGGAACAGCTGATTAACCTCGAGCTGAACTATGTGTTATACAGTTTTGATGCACACCTGCCGTCCAATCAGAGAGGAGGATGGTGTAATGATTAATAACAACTTGTGAATCTTCTGAATGTGATATACACATTTTTTTGTACATGAAACAGAACATTTGTGAGAGAATAAAGTTAAAGTTTACCTAATTATCCGATACCTAGAATGCATCTCTTACTGTGTGGTGATCCACTGTCTCTGCTTCCACAGTAGCTGCAGGTTCACTTCATGTTGAGATGATGCAAACTAAAAAAAAAGAAGAAAATAGGACAGAATCTCATATTATATAAATTATGATGTCATCTGAAGATGAAGGCTCCTGGCGAAACAAGATGAGGAACCTGAGATAAACGGTAATATTTAAAGATATTTCAGCCTCCGGTGTGGAGGGATGATAGATGAATCAGCTGAGTTGGATCTTCTGACTGAGGCTGGAGTCCAGCTTCCAGTTTGCAGCTTCCAGCGCGGGTCACCCAGAGTGCTTCCCCCCACCGGGCCGCCTGTACCTTCCTCTGGTCTGGCCTTTTATTTAAGACTGTCTGAGAGATGCAGTTCATTCATTCACGTGGCTCTTCCACAATGTACCAGACTTACAGGACCAAAGCCTGTTGGCCTGATACTGGCTTATTTCAGCAGGTTCTTCCCTTAAAATCATTTTACTGATCCATCATGTGACATGAAAACATACATAGAAACCATCATAATCACTCACTTCTAAGGTCAATGTCGATGACCATGGAAACAACAAACAAACAGAAGATATATATACACCACTGTTTAAAACTTTAGGTCACTTGGACATTTCCTTATTTTTGAAGGGAAAGCATTGTTTTTTAATTAAGATAACTTTAAACTAATCAGAAAAACCCTCTATACATTGCTAATGTGGTAAATGACTATTCTAGCTTCAAATGCAACTATCACTCCAATGTTCTAATGGTACAATGTGCTTGCTCATTACGTCAAAAGGCCAATGTAATACAATTTTCTATTCATTTTATAACTCATGGTGGTAAATAAAAGTATGACTTTTCATGGAAAACACTAAATTGTCTGGGTGACCTCAAATTTTTTAACTTTAGTGTGTGCGTGTGTGTGTGTATATATATATAACTCATAGATTAACAATAACTCATAGAGTTATTTCTTGTAATTTTGGCTCACTTTTCCAAGACGTGTAACAAATCTCACCTGTTAACAGCACAACATATAACAACAATAAGGATTTATATCCATGTAAAACTATATTAAACCACCTGTACCAAACTAAACAAGAGAATAAACCTCTATTACTAGTCTGAACAAACCACAAACATAAGTATCAGTTATATATCTATATATATAACTAGAATTTATATATAAGTAATACATTTATACGTGTGAATTATTACAGAATTAAGAATATTCCTACCTTATGTGAATCTTTATCAGTCATTTGTCTTCATCTTAGTCTTCAATGTATTTTGTCAGTCAAAGACAACCGCGAATATAAACATCCACTACAGATTCAAGCATTAGCGTTAGCGTTAGCATTAGCGTTAGCATTAGCATTAGCGTTAGCATTAGCGTTAGCATTAGCGTTAGCATTAGCGTTAGCATTAGCGTTAGCATTAGCGTTAGCATTAGCGTTAGCATTAGCGTTAGCATTAGCGTTAGCATTAGCCTCGCTGCTACAGGTCGCTTCGATTTCTCAGCTCCTCCCTCTGCGACTCGTTAATGTAAATGTGAGGAACATTTATTAAAATCCTTTCTAGCTTTTTCATCACTTATCCTTTGTTTAACTTCTCTTAGCTCGGACGCTTTGTTTAAAGCGGTATTTTTTCTTCTTCGTGTTGTTTTATTTTGTAATAGCGTCTTCTTCTTCTTCTGTTAAAGAGTGTGGCATTATACAGAAAAAATTATCTTATCTGGAAAAGTTGCTCCTATGAACTAAACAACTTCATAGTTAAACGGAGGTTTTATAGATGTCGCCTAAACTTTACCAAAATATAAACAACAAATTTTACTGCATTCCGTTGTTGACAGCCACAACACTTCCGGTGTCTCTTCGGCCTTCAAAATAAGAGCTCTTAGCATGTACTATTTTGAAAGCTGTTGAAAACAGGAACTTAAAATCACTCTTAAGTCGTAAATCCAGAAAAATATGTTCCAGTAATATATGTTGCTGTTGCCTGTCAGTGATGAGTCCTGGTGTTTTTCTTCCTTAATGACTGAAAAAGATGTTTTTCTCAATATTCTATCTACTGCAATAAAGTAAAACATGTTCAACTGTTTCTATGGTTTTATTACAGCAATTTCTGGTTGGGTGTTGGTCTATTTTATGTCATGTATGATTGAATTTTAGCCTCTATCCACCATTACTTATAATAATAATAATCTTTATTATTATTAAGCTTTTAACTCTGAAGAAATTCAATAGTAGCAATGGTGATATTATTCTTTCTGTAAACATGCTCAATGTTCTGTTTGAAACACAAAAACACAAATAAATATTTTGTAGATATGAATGGATCCTTCTATTTTCATGTTAATCAGTTTCCAAAATAAAACTGTTGTTTTTTTCAATGAGACATTTTCAACTGGAATCATCAATTTTAAGTTGTTTTTTATAAAACAAACAAAAAAAAGATCTGAAATGTGAAAGAAATCTAAAAGAAATCTGTCACATCTTCCCACAGTTGAACTGTAGGAGTCATGAACCTGTTATTATTCAGCTTGATGCCAGCTCCAATAAGCTGAGATCAATTGAAATGTTTAACATCATTTATGAGTTGTTTAGACTTTAGATAAGCAGAGAATCTTCCAGAGGTTTCTTCTCACACTGTGGGAGACAAAGAAGCATTTCTCCATCCTTTGTATGTCGTGTACATGTGAAAAAAACTGATAATAGATTTAGTGGTGGAAGTTGAGACTTTGAAATTGAAGCTTGTTCTCAAAGGGGGAAACAAAGTCGAAATGATGTTCGTGGCAACAAAAAAGAAAACGGATTTGTATGTTGTGTGAAGGAAACAGTGAACCTCATGCTGTAAAATAATAATGGAAGCTGTGAAATGGATGATATGTGACAGCTCGCTCACTGCAGCGGCCTCAGTGGAACTTTTGCTTCTTTAAATAACGCTGTTGCTGTTTTGTACAAATCACCAGAGTTTCCTGTGATTTAGTGTTTGCATGTCTATGATGTTGCAAGAGACAGACAGGGGGGGAAAAAAGTAATGGAAGTAGCAGAAGCGTAGATTTCCTGACTATAAGCCTCCCTAGTGTTTAAAATCACTGGCTCCTACATTACCCAGAATGCACCTGAACATTATCAGTTATTCTCTCAGACAGCTCCTGCTGAGTCACAGCTGAGTAAAGGCAGGTTTATAAAGACAAGAGGTGAAGAAGTACACACATCCTGTACTTTAGTAAAAGTACTAATACAGAAATATAAATATACTGCAAAAAACAACACTACAGTAAAGGTACATAAGTATTATCAGCTAAATTTAAGTAAAATTGTTTCATACATGCAATACAATTTTGCAGTATTATGAGTTGATGCAGTAAAGTATTGCAGTATTATGAGTAGCTGTAGTAAAATATTGCAGTATTATAAATCAATGTAGATAAAGTATTGCATTATTGTGAGTTGATGTAGCTTAACTTGCAGCATTATGACTTGATGTAGTTAAGTATTTCAGTATTATGAGATGATATGGTATAATAGTATTTTACAGTATTTTGTGTTTTAAATCTTCACATCAAATATGAATCTGAAGCAACTAAAGCTGCAGATAAATGTAGATAAAAATACATGAAAATACTCAAGTAAAGTAGGAGTACCTTTAAAATTGTGTTTAAGTACCGTACTTGAGTAAATGTACTTAGTTACTTCTGTGAATATAGAACAATCTTCACATCTAAACTGGTGGATCGTGTCTTTTCAGGTTCAGAGTCACTGACAGTTTCACACTGACTTTCTGTCCGATTCCTTTTTCACTGACGACTCCATGTTGTGGGGCGACACGGTGGCGCAGGGGTTAGCGCTGTTGCCTCACAGCAAGAAGGTTGCAGGTTCAAGACGTCCTGGGTCTGGGACCTTTCTGTGTGGAGTTTGCATGTTCTCCCCGTGTCTGCGTGGGTTTTCACCGGGTACTCCGGCTTCCTCCCACAGTCCCAAAACATGCTCAGGTTAATTGGCGACTCTAAATTGCCCATAGGTGTGAGTGTGTGAGTGAATGGTGTGTGTGCCCCACGATTGGCTGGCGACCATCTGGGGTGTATCCCTGCCTCTCGCCGTAACGCGCTGGGATTGGCTCCAGCAGACCATGTGACCCTAATGAGGAATAAGCAGGTATAGAAAATGACTGACTGACTGACTGACTGACTGACTCCATGTTGTATTTTTACGAGCAGGAACTCGTTGTAGATTCCACAACAGCTGCTTCATTTCCTCTGAGTCTCTTCAGAACAACGCAGGATAAAGCTCACAGCACCCCCTCATAAAAAAAACCTTTATATCCCAAATATTCAGATGATGTATAAAAGAAAAGCCGCAGCATGTGTGTCCCATGTGTGTGAGTTTTTCAGAGTTCAGGTGCAGATGTGTTAACGTAGACTGTAAACAGTGAAACGTTAGAATCGGCTGCAGGCGGCAGATCCTGCTGCAAAGAAACCTCCATCACGGAAGCTTTTATCGCTGAGAGTCACTCACACACACACACACACACACACACGCACACACACACACACACACACACACTCATGCTGGTTTACCTTTTTAACTCTAAATATGGGATTTTAAATGGAGCCGTACACTGGAAAAAATAAATAAATAAATAAAAAACAATAAATAAAATCACATTTTTGGTACAACTAGACTAATACTGAGCAGAAATTAATGAATGAAGTTTATTCAATCATGAAAACAGCACAACACTAGAAAAAATGGTGCACAGCATTAACATTTCACACAAAACTAATAATCATGTGTTAAACATGACTGAAAAAGTCCTATATTATCAACTTTTTCAGCTTTTATGGCTACTGACCTCCAGAAAAACAAAGAAACAACAACAGAAAAGCAAAAAACAACAGTAACCGATAATCACAGTTATAAGCTTCAGACATAGCTCTACAAACCGTTTTCTTAAGCCTTATGTTGTGTTCAAGGTCAAATCTGACCATTTTTAAAGTTTTTGTCTCTGAAAAATGTGGTTAATTTGATCAGATTCACCTAAGATCCCATGACTTTAGCATGTTTTATTCAACTTTTGTTCACTCTTGGTGTGAAATGAATGGGGGAGATCAGAATTAATGTAAGAAATGGAACTGAGGTACATCTATATTTGTCAGATGGACACATATTAGTTCAACAATGACACATTAAGGCCATAAAAACAAATAGAATTTCAAAACTTATAATGTTCACAAGAAGTTATGTTGATAAAAATCTAACACAACAAGAGATGATAATATAAACAAAGACAAATATTTAATCTTTAACTCTTGTTCTATTAATCATTGAGCTTTGCATTTCATATAAATCAGCTTATTGTTATTTTTTAATTTATTTTCAAGTATTTTTATCTATAGTAAACCACAACGTTAGATTTTTTTTTGCAATATTCTGCTCTGGAACAGCCTAAATTGATTATAACACTTCTATAGTCACCTCACATGTTGTAGATTTCTTTTTATACCAAGTTTAAGTGCATAACCTTTGTGGAGCTATTCCATATTTATTACCATTTATAGCCGGAAAAGTAAATAATAGGGCGGTAATAAGTGGTTAATGTGTTTTAAACCTGAAGGTAGAGCAGTAAAGACAACAGGATGTGAGCCTCAGCCTGAGAAAGTGAGCTGAGAAATCTCCAAACATGCCGTCATTGTTTCATCCTGAAATAAACCTCACAGACGGATTTATAAACTGGCTCCAGTCCAACACTAACAGCAGCCTTTTATAGTTCACGCAGCAAAACAAAAGAGAAGCAGGCGTCTGCCCATATGTTACTGCTGCTTTTATTGCTTATGATGAAAAACTAAATGGTAAAGCTGAAGCTTCACATATGTCAGTGTAACGACTCGAAGAGCTGCAGAAACTCACAGAAACGTCTGAAATGCATCAGTCAGGAGTAAATCAGTCAGACAGAATTCATGTTAAATGAAACAGTAATGTGGTTTTCCTTTGTAGATGTTAGAATGTAAAGATTTTATTAACTCTCCTTAAATTTTGCACTGTTTCTGCACCTTTGGGACAAAAATGTCACACACAAAAAAACTATGCTAAAGCTATGAAGCTATAATATAAGCTTTAATCTCTTAAAAAAACGTTTTTTTCCTGCTCAAAACTACCAAAGTAAAAAATATCAAAATGTCAAATATTACTACTTCAATTTCATTCCTTTGAAATTAATTGCAGATAATACAGAATTCATGGTTTTATCCTGTAATGGTAGTGGGATTAAATAACAGATAACAGAAGTCAATGGGACACTTAGAATGTGGAACTATATAAAAATACTAATGCAATCAAGTCGATTTTGTTGTTAATCTTTGACATATCCAAGGCTCTTATTATGTATTATTATTATTATAATTATTTATCTTAATTATGTATGATGATTTTATAGCAGTTGTTTTTTACATGGACATTTTTACCACAAAGGTGCAAAAGATGCAAAATTTGTCCAGAGAGTATAAAAGACATGTATGACTAAAAGACAAGGGTTTAAAGAATTCAACTATAAAGAGTTTCTGCAGAATTTTGACACATTTGTAGTAAAAATGTCCACAAAAAACTACTATAATCTTATCATGCATTAATATGTTTTTCAGCTTTTCTTCATAAATCTTTTAAATAACTTCTTCCTGCTCAAAACTATCAAACATTCAATTATTTTAAGGAATTTATTGCCAGTGTATTTCTTTATTTTTTGCATAAAAAGACAAAAAGTGAATTATTTTCCATATAATAAATGGTAGGAGGATGGGACTTTGGTGGTGATTAGAGCCTTGATATGTCAAATATTAACAACAGAATTGACTGAAGTATTTTTATATAGTTCCAGATACTCCCTCTGGATGCATTCATGGCCGTAAACATCCCATTGACTTCCATTATAATCACATTTCAGTGACTTTTAACTCACAAACTCAGATCAGATAAATAAATAATCACAGCTGCTTTATTTTAAATCACATCTTTCCCTCCTCAGACGTCTCAGGAAGCTCAGAGAGGAAAATCTGATTTGTTCAGACTTCATTTCACCTCATTCTAACCACCGGAGAAACGTTCAGTTCAAAGTTCCTGTCGGTATCCATGGCAACCCTGGCGGAGGCAGGAAACAACAAGTTTGTCTCTTTTAGTAGAAGATTCCAGGTTGTTGGTTTGGATCCTACAGCCGCTTCAGGACCAGATTTTCTATTTTATTCATTTCTGTAAACATCTTGGTCTCATTGGTTCAAACTGTGAGGACGTTTTTTGTTTTTCAGCCTCAGGTCTACGTCTGTCTACACCACCATTAACGTCCAAACACTCAAAGGATGCTTGTCTGCTTTGAGTTTCACTCCCTGACTTCAGCTGCACTGTAAAACTTCACTGTGAAATCTGTTATTTACTCTGTTCAACACAGTGACGTTACTGAAAAAGATCATTAGAGTAGATTAATATGTATCTTACAATAAATCACTAGTCTCAGTATTACTGTAGTATATCACAGGAGTGGCTGTTATAATACAGTTAATACTGTAAATACAACTAAAGTAGTAATTAATCACCTACTACTGTAAATACAACTGAAATAACAGTATTTAATTATTTTTTATTGTACAATTAATCACCTAATATTGTAAATACAACTTAAATCAAAGTATATAGTTGTTGTTTATCTATTCAAAGACACAATACTGTAAACAGTGCAGTTCTGTAAAAAATAATTTCAGTAAATTTCTGGATAATTGCTGCCAGTTAGTTAAATAACAGTTAATCACAATGTGAATACAACTGACCCAGACCGAGGACTTGAACCTGTGTCCTTTAAAATCATCTAATATAGTAAATGCAACTAAAATCAGAGTATTTAATTGAAGTGCAGTACTTCTACTGCAAAAATATAATAATTACAGTAACATTCTGGTTAATTGCTGCTGGTGAGTTACTGTAAATTTGATGGTTTTACAATGTTCTTTAAGTTGCAGCAACAGCAGCTTTTTCTCCACAGCAGCAGGATTGTGCAGAATCTTTGCAGCAAACCTCCTCTATGTTGTGTGCAGCTCTGAGTTCTCCCAGCTGATCCACATCATAACAACACGGCAGAGCCGGTGTTTACCTCAGCATCGCTGATTGGTGCCTGGTGCTTATTCTAGCAGAGCTGCTCCTCATCAAACACAGATTCTCTGTGAGTCAGAGCCAGGGAATAAACCCACAATTAGCAGCAGGCCGCTAACGCCGCTGCATGAGGAACGGATTAGTCAGAGTGTATTTAAAAACAGGTGCATGTTCACATGGGCGTCGCACAACACAACAACCAGCACTTATAGCAGGGCAGGAGACACAGTTTCTCACAGGGAGACGTTTTAATACCTGAGAGGTGACTCAGCAGCTCTAATGAAATAAACACAATCATCCACTGATTTAGATTCATCCTAACGTTATAAACATTATCTGATGAGATGTGGTGATGTAATAATGTTGGTCATTTAAACTAAATTTCATTAATCTATTAAGAATGAAACATATTAAGAATGTTAAATCATAGTATTTATGGTATGTTGCATGTGTGTATGTGTATATATGTGTAATTATATATTGTAAATTGTGATGTATATTTTTTATTGTACTGCAATGGAAGAGCTAAACCAGGAACTGGATTTAAGAACTTGCACTAGCTATAAACTCTATATGCATCACATTTTGTTTTTAAAGCTAAAAAAACCACAAAAAAGCGTAATCGCCTTTTTTTGTATTGATTTATTTACTGTTGTGTGTGTGTGTATTGTTTCTCTTTGATTTTTGATATATTATATATATAGTGATATATTTTTGCATTGTTCTATTAATGTACTGTATTGTTGAATGCTATGTGCTGCACTGGTATAAAGATTATTACTATTAATATTATTATATGTAATATTATATTATATGGAACCAGAATGCAAGGCGAGTTTAGTCAAAGTGCTTTACATAAAACATTACAATTTAAAAACGGTTGATTAAAAGGGGAAGAAATTTAAATTAATTATTAATTAATTATAATAAAGAAGATCGGCTGATACTTGACAAAAAGCCGATGAGAATCCTAATAAATAACCTGAATTATCTCGTCACCTTTTCTTTCTCTTCAGATCTGAAGTGAGTCGTCAGCACTTTGACATCTGAATGTGTTGAGCCACTCGTGTTGGCGGGGAGAGGTCAAGTAAGGTCGAAGCTCGGCCATGTTGTGAAGGTCACGGCTCCACTCGACAAAGGCCGCGAAGCGTCAGACCTCTGCTGTTGTCACAGCAACAGCTGCAGTGACGGACGCGTCGTCACTAACGGCGACGTCGGCGTGCAGTTATTCGGTTGAGCACGGGACGGCCCGAGGTGTCTGCTCCCGATCAGCGGCTACAGCTGGGAAAGGCGTCAGGAGTCCTTCTGAGGTCAGAGGTCACAGGTCAGAGGTCAGCACTGCCTCTGCTGGACGGTGTGTGTGTGTGCGCATGTCTGAAGAATGAAATCAGTGGCTCAATGGTCTAAAAGAAAAAGATGGCGGAGTAAAGTTTGAGAAAAATTGGTCGAGGTTCTGTCATTTACAAAAACGTATGATAAAAAAAATCATAATATATTATAACAGTTGAACACACACCTGTCACCTGTGGGCAGAGGCTAATTAACACTAAGCTCCGCCCCCCTGGACAAACTGAAAGCTGATTACATCAATTTAAGCCTGTTCACAACATGAATTTCTGATTCCAGCTTCTTAAATCGAATTATTTTCTGGTTTCTTTAGTCTTCTGTAATCGTAAACAGATGATCTTTGGGTTGTGGATTGTTGGTCTGGACAAAAAAAAGACATTTTAGGTTGAATCTTCAGCTTCAACTACTAATCATTTAATCATTTCAATAATCAATAGATTGATCCACTCTCAGAATAGAATAATAACTGCAGCTCTAGTGACATTAAAGTGTAAATAATATCATCTATTTATATTTTATATTGATTCAGAGAAGAGTTATGACTTTAACCCAAGAATCATACAACATTGCTTAAAAGTCATGTGTTATAAATGCTGTTTTTCTGATGCTAATTAGAACGTTTAGTTTAATAATGGCTCTAATGTTCATATCTTGTTATATAAATCAGTTATTTCCTATGCGTTGATGCTGCAGTTTGACTCAGGTGGAGGAAACGTTTCCCAGGCCGGAGTCTGTTGGCAGGTTTAGTTCTGACGGTGATAGTTTCAGTCTATAAAACGGACAGGAAGTTCTCTGAGGGGGCGGGGCTTAACCCCTCACCCCTCCCCCGTCTTTATGGTGACATCCAGGCTCTGCAGATTAAGTTCATGCTCCTGAGCAGCTGTCTCCCTTTTGTTCAGGTGGATTGTTTTTCAGGGGCTGAGTATATATATATATATATATATATATATGTGTGTGTGTGTGTGTGTGTGTGTGTGTGTGTCCGTCCCTCCTCTCAGGTCCTGATGGACTTTGCAGGTTGGGGGTCTGGGGGACGGTGTGGTGGATTGAGGAGGACAGGAAGCAGAGTGGCCCTGATGCTGCAACTGGGAATCTGATCAAGTTTCTCTAGAAAAGCTTTAATGGAGGCGTCTGTCTTTCTCTGAGTTTCTCCTCCTCCACGTTTCAGTCTCTCATCAGGACTTGGCGGATCTGTCACCGCTGACCTCTGACCCTCAGGTTCCATCACAGGAAACCGCTGTCACACTACAGTTATTATCTGGTTGGTAAATGACGTAAACGTCTAGGGATACAGACGGTATGAGACACAGGTTAGATGAGAGGAGGCTGAGGGAACAATTTACCTGCTGCAGGTAAAAGGTTTAACATTTCAGAGGAGTCAAAAGTCTTAGGGTTTAAAAATACTTCTGTATTGTCAAAACTGGTTAAAGTATAAAAGTAAAAGTTATATGAATAGAATCCAGAATATGGAATATGACGTTATATGACTTTATCAAGTAAGCTAAAAGATGCTAAGTAGCTAGCCACCGCTATCCCTCTATTGCATAGCGTTGCCATATGGCAACAATTACTCAATATTAATGAAAGCAGTAATATAAAATCCATCTTTCACTGTTTAGTTGTAAAAAATTATGTCTCATATGAGTTTGTCAATTTCTCACATGGATGCAGAATAAATAGTTTTATGCAATAGCTGTCAGTAGATTATTATTGAATGGTTTGTTGAGAGAAGTGAATCTACCAGTTATCTGCATATTTAACCAGCATGTGGCTGCTGCTAATTCTGTACATGCACAGCTGAACAACTATTAACTTATAGTCACTAAGAGTTCAGACGTTCATCAGGTCAAAGGTCAGTTTTCTGTCTGACAGTAAATGTTCAGAACAACAATATGTGTTCATATTTAAAATATATCAGCTGCTCATTCAACTGTTAACATTCCACTGACCAGCAGGAGCCACTATTAGTATCTAGTAACTATCATCGTAAAAGTTTAATTTGTACATGAATAATCTAATATAAACCTTCATGCACCTACAGTTCAGTCTGGAACAGTGAATGTTCTGCTTATCTTCTACATCATGTGACCTTTGGAAACTTTCAGTGATGACAGCAGTGAAGCTACTGTTTGAGCTCGTATCCGTGTCCGTATCAAAGCTTAGCGTGTTCTCTAACATGTCGATCTGAGACCGTCTGACCCCGACCTGACCTTCCCTGTTCCGGACTTTAGTTATACTGAGTTATGGTCGTCGCTGTATCCTGTCACTATTCTGGAACAATGCAGGTCGTCCACAGGGACGAGTCTCATCTTACTGCGAGAGTGTGCGTGCGTGTGTGTGTGTGTGTGTGTGTGTGTGTGTGTGTGTGTGTGTGCGTGTGTGTGTGGTTTGTATTATCTGTGCCGGATGAAGATGATCCCAGGATACATAAATCTGTCAGATTCTAATTGATGGAGATTAATGAGTGTGACTCACCACTAGTATCTGTCCAAATCTGGGATATCTCACAGAGGAGAACTGGACCCTGAGAACTGGATCTCTAGAACTGGATCCTGAGAACTGGATCTCTAAAACTGGATCCTGAGAACTGGATCCTGAGAACTGGACCCTGAGACCTGGACCCTGAGACCTGGACCCAGGATGGATAGAAACCACTGGACAGTTATTTGACAAGTTAAATAATCTCAGAATTCACTTTTTGTCACAGAGCCTGTCAGGCTATGAATCTTCCTGACGTCCTGGTCTCCAGAGGATGATCCTGAAATGTTTTGGTGACCTCTGACCTTCTCAGACAGAAAATCACAGCAACAAGACATGAAACCACAAGGCAGGTCTAATAAATTATATCCTGAACACCAATGACCAGGTTTCTGATTTTAAACCCTTTGAGGCCAAATATTTACACAAGACCCTATCTCTCTATATCAAGGGTTCTCAAAATGAGGTCCGGGGAACCCCCAGGGGTCCCTGGGGAGCTCATTTATTTTTAACTATAATTCCATCCATTTGTAAAAACATGTAGGAGCAGAAATCTTATCAGACACTGGGACTAAATGGTTTAAAATGGGGTCTGTGGTCTAATCTATGTCGGTTTAGGGTCCTTGATGTGAGATTACATAAAACAAAAAAATACACTACTGTTCAAAAGTTTGGGGTCACCCAGACAATTTAGTGTTTTCTATGAAAAGTCACATTTATTTACCACCATTAGTTGTAAAATGAATAGAAAATTATTCTATTAGCCTTCTGATGCAATAAGCAAACACATTGTACCATTAGGCCATATGTGTCTATGTAGACTGGCTAAGAACAATCTTCTCTGTAGCTGAGCCTCAAAATTTGCTCAACAGCTGTATGTTTATATAAAAAAAACATATTTCTGAAACACTTTCTGTTATTGGAGCGAAAATGTGTAGATATCGCATCTGAGGGACCAGAACCCATTTGTTGTCATCCCTCCAATAGGTGGCGCTGTAACAGCAGCATCTACCTACAAAGGGAGGATTCAGACTATGGTTCAGACTTCACGTCTAAAGACGTTCATAGACTGAAGGTAATGATGCTGCTGATGGTGCAGGTATGGAGAGTTTTTCCCAAAAGGATGAAATCAAGCAGAAGAAAAACAGTGAGACCTCAGAGCAAAAAGACCCAAACACGAACCTCCAGATCAGCGTCTGACGTCACTATCGTGTTTATCTGCGACTTCCAGGAGGCATCAAGGTAGTTGTGGCGTGTTTACTTCACTTTGAGCCTCTTTTCCGTCTCTAATGGCCTCATTACAACCACATGCTCTGTGGCCGCTGGACGCTCAACAACAGGCTTTGTTGTGTTGTGTCTTGTTTCATGTTGCAGCGATTATCGTCCACGACACAGACGGAGCCTGAGCAGGGAGGTGGAGGAAGAGAAGGAGAAAAGGAGGGTTGGTGAATGAATGAATGAATGAATGAATGAATGAAGGAATGAATGAAAGACCCGAACCCCCCTGCAGCCCCTCATTTAAACCCTGAGGGAACACATGTCTCTGACCCTTTAAATGGAGCTTCCTGTTCCTGCACTTTAGGTTTTGTACCTTAGTCATAAGATAAAGCGGACACACACACACACACACACACACACACACACACACACACACACACACACACACACACACACACAGGTTCCACTTCTTCTTCTTCACTAGGATTCATCCTGCAAATCTCAAAGTTCAGTGTCTTATTTTAAACCTTCACTAAGTTTTCAAGAGGAAAAAATACAGAGATTTTTAAGTTATGGGGACAATTCATTGAATTTCTTGAAAATCCTATGAACAATTGTTTATGCAGGACTTTTACTTGTAATGTGGTATTTTTACACTGCTGGGCTAAACAGACTCTACAGGGACTCAGGCTAAAAACACTCCATGTTTCCTGTTTTAAATGTTTATTCCTCTGTCATTATAACAGAGTTATCACTCAGTGCTGCAGTATTTCAGATTAAACTAATATTGTTGAGCCTCCTACATGGTGCTGCAGGTTCTCACAGTTCTCACTGAGACTTTACCAGCGATGTAAAAGCTCTGCAGCAGAGGATGAGAACTAATATTTGCTGTTGAGTCCAGCAGCTGTTTTACCCTCAGGTCAACGATAGGAACTGATTTATTCTCCCTCGATCTGTTTAAGATGCTGGATAGATTAAAGACTTTTCATCTACTGTGAAACAAGCAGCAGGAGCTTGATGGTGCTCTGACATTTCTGGGTTTCTGAGAAGACACTTTTCTCATTATTGTGTTTTTATCCTCCAGTAATGAGCTGCAGACCTGTAAATACATAATTACCATAATGCATCTATTTAGAGAGATGTTCTGAAGAGGGATGAACCTGAACTAAATGACATATTTAAATCTATCTGATGAAAATAATTACTATAAATATCTCCCTGTTTCCAGTGTTGACGCTAAATAAATAGTGATAAAGTGTTATTATACAAAAATCTAGTACAAAGAAATGAAATCATCTCTTTCCATCAAGAAGTTTCTGCAGACCAACCATCCAACCATTCATTTTCTATACATTCTCCAGTTTGACACACACTCATTACTTTGTGAAACAAGGATTTGAACAACATTGTAGTCGAATGTTTGTTTACTACACGTAAAGAACTGTCTATTTCCGGAAATAGCAGCAGACATTTAACATTTACAGAGGTGCCATAATAACATGAAGTTAGCAAGGAAGCAAGTGAAGCATGAGAGTGGAGATAAAACCACAAAACAGACAAATTTAATGTTCTCAAAGTGAGCTTTATTTATATTGCTGAATCTACAGTATATTTCCAGTTATTTTGCTGAGAGTAACTTAAAAGTAATGCAATAGTAGTGTAATACCTTGCATTTTTAAATACAGTAATATTGTAATGAATTACTTTAAAATAGCAGTAACAAGTAATAAATAACACATTACAGATTTGAAGTAACTTGCCCAACAATGACCATAACACACAACCAACGCCACACGACACTATACGACACACAACCATGACCACGACTCACTCAACACCACGATGCTCAACCGTTGCCATGACAATCCCTTTTTTCACCAACTGTTTTATATCGTGGCCAATACAGGAAATAGACCATGAGTTCAGATTATATAGCAGTTAGATGTTTGACCTGAGGACAAACCACAGAGTCGTGTTTTAATCTCAGAGTCTTTATAATGCTCCATCAAACATTAACCTGCGACTCTCTGCGGAGCAGCAGTGGTTTCACACCATTAGGAAGCAGGAAGCTGCAGCTCTTGGAAAACTCTCACCCACTTGAGCCAAATGTACCAACAGACAAGACTCACCGGGACTCGTCTGGGTCTGAGTCTGTCCAGGTCCTCAGCAGGATTCACACACTCTTACCATCACAGCTTCAGGCCAAACTGACTTTTTTGGCTCTTTCAGGAGTCGGTGTTTACGGGAAAAGGCTGTTTTCTGTCGTCTGACGCCGTTTTTACAGTTTCACTGAGCTGTGGACTTTGAGCGATTAAATATCAGCTCGTATTAGTTCTGCTTTATTTCAGAGTTCCTGCTGGTCAGGTTCTATTCTCTGGTTCCAGTCCCTGCAGGACAGTATTTCACTCAGAATGACTTCATCTGCCAAGTTGAGTCTGCAGCTACAAGCTCGCTGCTGATTCCTGATTCCTGAAAGACAGGATGTGAGATTCAGGCCTCCCAGGTTGTTCAGCTCATACATTTTAGTTCATAGATCTGCATGATTTCAACATTTTTTTTTGTTTTCCGTGTTACAGTGAAAAGTTAGTTTGCTGATGACTTGAATAGTTGTTCTGGTGCCAAAAAGACCCGGGGTCAGAGGTCGTCGGGATCCAGATTGTGCAGGTCCTTTGATGGTGAACCTCGACAAAAGAAAAGCCACCGATGATTAGTCAGGAAGTCGACAAGAACACAAGAGAATTTAGTAAAGTAGGAACACAGAGTCATTAGAGAGAGCATCAGGGTAATGTTTTCCCCATGTGCTTAAACTGGTAGATACACGGAAAACTCAACTTTACCTTGAAAATCATGCAGTGAGCTTTCTTCACTACCAACAGATTTATTGGTGTTTGCAGTTTTCCACAGTTATCAAGTCTGAATATGTTTTCATATCACTGACTGAAGAGCAGATAAACGGTGGACGATTCCACTTAAACCGTCTTATAATGAGCTGATATTGATCTGAGGAAAAATGCCCTGTTCAAATGGCTCTGGACGACTTTCCGGTTACAAAACGATTGTTCTTCGTCAACATCAGTGGTTCTTAAACTGTTTCTGTCTGGCTCCACTTCAGAGGAAGAAAAACGTTCCACCGCGCCAACAAAATTCAAAAACAAAATGGTGCGTGTTGAGTTTTTATTGAAATAACATTTTTAAACTGTCATTATGAGCTATTTCAAATAATAGAATCAATGCATCAATCCCTTTCAAGTAAATCACATCGCTCTATGAGCCAAAAACAAATCAAATATGATTTTTTTAACAATGCAAGTATTAACTGTGCAAAACTAAAATAAAATTTGGCAAAAATAGCTTATTGTGGCTGAAATTAATCTGTTTTTCTGTCTTTTAAAGAAAATAATGAGCAAAACAAAACTTAAATAGTGCCGATATGTGTGAGCATCAAGTTTTATCAGTATTAGCAGCTCATAAACCCTCTCTCTCACAGAACGGATATATGAATTGCGCTTTTTTTTAAAATTAGTTTTATTTTGAAAATTGAATACTGTTTGTAGTTTGACTTCCTGTCTGTCATCATCTTCTCTGTTTAGCTTGATGAATTCTGTTAAGAATAATGTGTGTTTCATCTCTATCATGTCTTGGTCATCTGTTTAAATATGTTTAAATGTTTATCCACCAATTCACCATCAGACACTTTGACCAACTTCATAAGGATCCAGAGCAGATTCATTGGTAATGTCATTGATAATGTCAATATATTTGAGCCAATATTCAACAGTCGACTACTTTATGGCAGCAATTGATACTAAAATACTGTAAAAACCTACTTTTCACCTCCAGGTAAGTGTTTACTGTTTAAAATTGGCCCCTTAATAGTAATATTCCTTTAAGATGAAAAACAAAGTGAATTTTGCATAATGGTTGGGGTTAGTGTGTAGATGGTGTATGATAAAAGAAATGAAATGAGTCGTTCTGCTTCAGGATGTGTGGACGCGCTCAGGAATAAACGTGTATTTTCTGCCAGGAAGGAAGTGATATAGCTGCAGCTGCTGACTCCACCTCTGGACGGTTGATAGTGGACTTAAATAGAGCCGAGTGAAAGGTGCTTATGGATCTATATCAGCAGGATTTCCCCATTATCAACACCAGCATGGAGGAAATCCAACTGTTGTCCAGTGTTTGTAACACGCCGCATTTTATTGTCTCTCAGTGCGTCACGTGCAGTTTTTCATGGATTCTTCTCTGGCATTAAGTTATCAGCTCAGTCCGCCGCTGATATTCTGATCATTCAGAGACGTTTTTTTTTAGTCCACAGAAGGCGGCAGCTGCTGCCCGAGGACAATAAGACGATTACTGTGACGGCAGGTCAAGGACAGTCGGGAGGCGTTGGTTTGATCTCAGGCTGAACTGCAACAGAGTTTAAATATATGTTGGTTAGTTTTTGTCTCCATGATGGAAACTGTTTCTCTCTGTGTTTTATATTTCATCTGTTATTTCGACTATCGGAGGAAACACCTGCTGAATTATAAAAACATATAAAACATATGTAATGAGACAGTATAGATCTATCTATCTATCTATCTATCTATCTAAAGAGATCTTTCTCTAGATTTCTCTCCCTTGATCTCTCTCTCTATTTCGATCTCTATATCACTCGATTTCTCTAGAACTTTCTCTAGTTCTCTTTCTCTTGATATCCCGCGATATCTCTTGATCTCTCTCTCCCTCTCAAGATCTCTACATCTCTCAATCTCTCTAGAACTCTCTAGTTCTCTCTCGATCACTCTTAAAACCTTTCTTCTTGTTCTGAATCTTGTCTTCAGAACTCTCTCTCTCTCAATATCTTTTGATATCTCTTGGTATCTCTTGGTATCTCTCGATCTCTCTAGATTTCACTCTTAAAATCCTTTTGTCTATAGAACTCTCTCTAGTTCTCTCTTGATATCACTCAATCGCTCTGGATTTCTCTCTCTCTCTCTATCATTGCTGATAGTAGAGTTGGATAAATCCACAGCCGACGCTATGAAGCGAAGAGAAGTGAAGGTACTGTGATGTATTGAACTGGTTCTCGGTCAGGAAGCTACGTTTATATCACGTACCAAATCCGTCAACAATGGTGCACATTTGTCACAATAAAGCTGCTGCTGGTGCTAAATGGAGCGAGTGTTATTTTAAGGTTGTGTAGTTTGGCTCGGTCCATCGGTGCCGCTCTATTTTCCTCGAGCTCCACAGACTGAAGATCCTGGTTATGTCATTTGCTGGTTGGTCACATTTCCGCCTCCTCAGACCTGCTGCCATTTCAAACAACACGGTGGCGGCGGATCAAGCTGAGCCCACACTGACGGATTCATGGAGGGAACAGTTCCCCTTTACCTGTCTGTGTTTCCCAGGGGGGAGACAGCAGAGGAACTAAAACCACAGATTCACACCAATCACAGCTCCATTCTGTTCACTTTACAAGGCCTCTGAAAGACGTGGAAAAACACTAGTGAACTTTCTGTTGCATAGCATTCGTCTCTTGATTTGGACAGTTTGGCTCGTAATCGTTTGTCAGAGATACACTTAAGCTGTCATTCATGCAGACAAATGATTGGAGAAACTTCAGCCAAATTTGCCACCCACCATCTACTGCGATGGTCATTAATAAACCGAACAGCACCTGAGTCAACAGAGTGGGAGCAGCTGGAATGAGACACTTAGATCCAGGATCAATTACTGATGTTCATTTAACAACCAGGAGGACCTGAGGCTGCTGGATGGAGTACAGACCCCTGAAACTGCAGGTTACTAGGAAATATGCAGCAAAAGCAAACAAATATGTGTTTATATATCACAGTAGTTTATGGTTCTGTCAGCCGCTCATTTGTCCACTAACATTCCATTGACCAGCAGGAGCCACTAGTAGACACTACAACATTAAAACGATAATGCAAATGATATAATGGGATCAACCCCAAATTTTAATATTTCATCTTTAAACTGTAAAGCCCATTGAGGTAAATCTGTGATTTGAGATTTTGATCTCGACTAATAAAACTGACTTGATGACCTTTTGACCTTGGTTTACCTCTTTTTAATGATGAAATTTAATGATGTGTTGATGTGGTCTTTCCTAAAAATGTTCCAAAGCAGGAAACAGGTATGATCCCAACCAGACAGTATATACCATCACATCTGGAGAGTCATGTGATGATTTTAACCCAAACCATGATGTTTTCTGAACTCCAAACAACTGTCTTTGTATCTAAAATGACACTAAACGCTGCATCAATGGGATTGTGACTATTTGTCACCATGTCAACAAGGAAACCTTTTGGAAATTTAACCTTTGCTATCAACTGAGTCTTGATATTGGCTAATTTGTGGTGAAAGTGCAGCAGCATAGGATTCATTCAATCAGTCAATCTAAAGTACTGAACATGTAAAAATAAAATAATTTCTTTACCAAAGACTTCTTAAGGATAATCAAAGCATTTCATTTTGAATCAGAAAGCTTCATGCCAACAGTGAAACAGCAACAGAATCCTGACTGGGTTTAAGGTGTAAATTCTTAGTTTATTGTTTCAGTAAACCTGAAGCTGCTTCATTAACCCTGAGCTGTGACTCCATCAGTCGTCTTTGTGTGTGGTTCTCTGACCTTCAGCCTTCATCATGTATAACTCTCCTTTTACACCGCTGTCTGTATCTGAGGAGATGAATTTGAAATGACTGTTTAAGTGGAGAAAATTGTGTGAAAATATTTTTATACCTTTTGCTGATGTTCGTCCTTAATTTTGCGGTGTGTAATTTATCGGGTGATTCCAGCCACATCCGCTGTTCCCATGAACATCGTTTCTCTCCTCGACTCTTTGTCTCCAGAACGTTTCTGTGTCCTTGTTCCTGTTTTTATCCATCGCAAACATGTTTTTGGAAGCAGAGCAGAACATCGCCTGATAATTAAAAGAATAAGGTTCAAGGAAGCAGTGAAGTTATCTGACCCGGAACAGAGTTTGTCTCTGTAAATAGAAACCAAGAAAGTTCTTGGTTGGCAAACATCATCTTCCTGCTGTTGGCTTCATACACTTTAATAATTTAGTATATTACAGACTCTAATTTCCAAAATAAAAGCAGAATGTTGGTGGAAATCACTTTTTATTGACTGAATATATTCAGTATGAAATTGAATTAATAAAAACAGAAATGTACTTCTAACAAAGAGTTTAAATACATACTTTCTGTAAAATCTACCACAATATTCTATATATAAACCTAACACACAGATAAAAAGTCTGATTTACATTATAAATTATATTAGTTTTTTAGGGTTTTTTGTACTTTTATTGACATATTTTGTGTAGACCGAACAATCTTTTTGTGTTTTATGTTTTATTTTATCTTGTCTATTGTAACTTGCTTTGTGCAACACCTTTTAACCACTTAAGCCCCAGGCCTATTTTTCAGTTTTCCTCCTACAAATAATAATAAATCTGGAAATACTTCTACAACCACAAATGTTATGGATTTAAACCTGGTATCAAAAGAACAACATGTGAGGTGACTACAGAAGTGTCAATTTATGTTGCTGTTACAGAGCAAATAGAGCTGGAATATTGCAAAAGATAGATAGAAAGATAAATTATTTGTCCATAAAAAACATAGAAATCACAGAAATATATATTCTGTAAGATATTTATAAAGGACCCGATTAAATAATCACATCAAAATTTTAATTAAATATCAAAATAGTGGTTAATTGCAGCCCAAATATTGATATTATATTAAACTATTTTCTTGTTGTATTGATGATGTGGATATTGATGATATATATTGATGCTGTAACAGTAACATTGTGTTTTACAACAGATAAAAATACTTTATTTAGTGTTGGAGCAGCAATATATGAATAAAACTCAATGCTGCTAATGCTAAATGTGATAGTTGCCCTTTGTTTTACGCCTCAAAGCTCATAACTGAATGAGATGAATTTAAACCCTTTGAAAGGCAGGAAGAGCTCTACCGTGATGTCCTGTCAACAGGATGAAGACCCACTGAGCTCCTTCTAAAATCACATCTGTAACGACGAGCTGACAGACGGAGATTAACAAATGATTCGGCTGATTCTGGTTCAGCAGCAGCAGCAGAGTCTGTGATACCAACATACCTGATCCGGCACCATGAGGAGGAAACATGGGCCGCGCTACAAAACGGCCCAGCAGGTCTGGTTTCACCGTAAACCGACACCACAGCTCCATGATTTAGCCGACAGCACTAAATATAAACAGGGACAGCTGAGCAGGGCAGGACCGAAGCTTCCTGGGGTTAAACTGCTGATTTATGCCAAAGAAACAGCGGCGGAGCCTTTAATTGGGGGGTCGCTGCTGGATCGGGACTTTACACAGGGCCGGTTCCCACACACACTTTATTAACACACAGATACAGCTGCTGCTCACATCTGTCCAACTCCTTTTTATCGCAGCATGTGAGCCAGCAGCGACCGAACAAGGATATATTTACCTCTTAGGTAACATGAATGAGACAAATGAATGAGTGAAGTTTGAACGATAGTTTTAGTGTTTTAGTATCTCCTAGTGGCTCCTGCTGGTCAGTGGAATGATAATAGTCGAATGAGAGGTTGCCAGCTAACACTAACAACTATTTTGAGAGTGGATTCATCTATTTATTATAGAAAAGGATCAA
Organism: Lepturacanthus savala; assembly: GCA_030544235.1. Classification (NCBI taxonomy): domain Eukaryota; kingdom Metazoa; phylum Chordata; class Actinopteri; order Scombriformes; family Trichiuridae; genus Lepturacanthus; species Lepturacanthus savala. The sequence goes on from CM060478.1 coordinate 6,128,841, forward strand.
TTGATTAATTGTTTGGTTCTTAAAATCATATGAAATGTTGATAAAATAATCTTTGCAGCTTTAGTTGACAGAACTGTGCTGTGATAGAAATATCCTTATAGTTTTAAAACTGATCATGTTGTTCTGCATCACCTGTCAGATATAAAACTGGTCTTTATGAAGTTTCAACTAGAGCTGTAATGATAAATGGATTAATCAATTAGTGGCTGTATCTATTACATGATGACTATGACTATTACTATGATTTAGCACTTAATTAAGATGGTTTAATAAATTTAAAACCTCTAGTTTACTTTTAATTTAAATAACTTAGTTTAGTGTTGGTGTTTGACGTTATTTAACTATTTTAATCTTATGTTTTATTTTCTTTGAGTGTATTTTGAAAATCAATTAATGGATTTGAGTCATTTTTAAGAAGAAAATATCCAAATTCTCTGGTTCCAGCTTCTCAAATCTGATTATTTTCTGGTTTCTTTAGTCTTCTATAAAAGTAAACTGATGATCTTTGGGTTGTGGACTGAAATTTTAGGTTGAATCATCAGCTTTAGGAAACATAATCGACATTTTACAGCATTTTATGAACCAAACTAATCAATTAATCGTTGCAATAATCAATAGATTAATCCACTATCAGAATAGTCATTAGTTACAGCTGTACTTGTATAGACTGTATAGCCGTACATAAATAGACTGGATAGTTTATTCCTCAGTGATTTGGTTAAACTGATCTAGTGTAGTTTTATCTCCTGTGGATGTTGGTGCTGTTGTGGATGTAGAAGTGCGGCGGAGCTGCGATGAGGCTGATCCCGTCCTGGTTAAACTGTTCCTGATTAGCCCTTCGATCGCAGCGATTGCAACAGTCCCGTGTTTTCTCTGGTGTTTTCTCAGCTGACACTGAGCTGCAGGCATCATTTAAATCGCTGTGTGTTTTTAATAGCTAAAGTATTTACGGCTCACATTGATCTCAGGGAGGAAAAATGTTAATGAGCTGCTGGGATGTTGTCTGTTCATTAATGTCAGATGAGAGCTTAGATCCTCTTTAAATAGCTCTGACACAACGAGAAGAAGATTTTTTTCGCATTAATCTCTTAATGTTCGTCAGACACAACATGAGTAAAGTCAGACGGGGCGGAGCGAAGGTTCAGAGACAGATAAGAGCGAATGTCACCACTCTGCAGTCACACAAAGGAACAACTAAACTACAAATCTGCCTTCATGTGTCGGCACAAAACCTTCAGGGTCCGGAACTCATTAAAGGCTCAGACGTGTTCTGTCAGAAAAGCCACGTTTGTCACACGAATCTGGACACGTTGAGTTTCAACCTTTACCCTGATGGAAGAAGAAAAAGCCTCTGTTGCCTCCTGTTGATTCCACCATCAAATACTCTTCTATCCAGAAGATGAATGTAACCGTGGTAACGGTGGTTTGAGATTAAGAACAAGAGGTTTTCACGGGTCCAAAACGATGATCCCAATTACACAAAATTGTGATTTTGTAAAATATAAGGAACCGATTTTGCCCAAAATATAATAAAAATTTTAATTCTATGCACCAAATTTCTGTTTCTTTTCTTCTCCTTTGATATATTTATTACTGCACTATTATCAGTTTATATTTTATTGTTACAACCTTTATTTGTAAGGTGTTTTTATTTCTCTGTTACTTTCAACAAACTTTATAACATTGAGAGTATTAAACCTCTAATGACGACACTACCACCCACACAATTATGTGTTTTCAATGAAAAGTCACACTTTTATTCACCGTCATGAGTGTTGAAAGGAATAGTAAATATAGTCAAGACATTGACAAGGTTAGAAATAATGATTTGTATTTGAAGTCAAAGGAAGATCAGTTTTATAGCTTCTCTAAGCAGTCACACTTTTATTCACCACCATCAGTTGTAAAATTAATAGAACATATAGTCAAGATATTGACAAGGTTAGAAATAATCATTTTTTCCTTCAAACTTTGCTTTCGTCAAAGGAAGATCAGTTTTATAGCTTCTCTAAGCAGCTAATCTGTTTTCAGCTGTGGAAACATGATTGCACAAGGGTTTTCTAATCATCCATTAACCTTCTGATACAATGAGCAAACACATTGTTCCATTAGAACACTGGAGTAATAGTTGCTGGAAATGGGCCTCTATACACCTATGTAGATATTGATGCTCCAAAAACCAGACATTTACAGCTAGAATAGTCATTTACCACATTAACAATATATAGATTCATTCAAAGTTATCTTTATTGAAAAAAAACAGTGGATTCTTTAAAAAATAAGGAAATTTGACCCCAAAATTTTGAAGGGTAGTGCATAATATGCGTCAATACTTATATTTAAATTCATCTTTGGTCTAATCAGTGTATGAATGAATGTTTTGTCTGAAGCGACTAACATCTGATGTTTGAACATCACAGACAGACGGACGTTGTTCCTGTGAGGCCTCCTATGATGATCCCTCACCGTTTCACGCCGTGTCAAGGACGGAGGAGAAGAGATACAGTGGGTGGAGAAGGAGGAGGAGGAGGAGGTGATGGGATGGACCCACAGGAGCATCAAAGCTCCTCATCCTTTGTTCCGACCCCGGGGAGCAGCCGTCATGCCGCTGGCAGCTTCCTGTAGGAGCTCACAGCTCCTGACTGATGGTCGAGGTGGAACATCGATTGCTTCGCTGCAAAGATCCAGCAGACCCTCTCCTGGCAGTTTCCTCTTTTTCTCATGTTTCCTCAACTTGAGACAAAAGTCAGAGGAGGAGCTGAAACTCACAGGAAAAGGAGTCTGAGTTGGAACATGAGCTGCAGGAACTTTACCTGTGATTCAGCTTAGGGATGTTCCTCATTAACCGATTAGTCCTTCATCCCATTTAAGCCTATGGGCCTTTGAGTCTATGACTGCCATTTTATACTCTAAATCTAAATGTTACTCATACAGCTTTTTTTTCTTCTAATGACATGATAGAAGACAAAAAGTTTTAAGCAAAAAAATGAAGATTCCATGTGCTTCCTGTCATGTGACGTCATCGACTTCCTGCCCCTTCCTCCCAAGGAAAATGGAGAAACCCTCCCAGAAAGAGCTCATAATAAAGTCTCCAGAATAATCCAGAAAAAATGTACATGGGACAAATAGGTTTTTATTAATAGGCAGATTTGTGCAATGCAGAGAGTGTAAAACGGGGGTTAAATGTCTAAAACGTCACCAGAAATTAGGGCTCCAGGGCAATCGCACCACGCCTCCTCCCTATAGATATGAAATAACTGAAGGGAGCCTGTTCTTATACGGGAATTCTTTTATTATTCCTCTTCCGGACTGATTTTGGCACCTAACTCATCCTAAAGCTTTGAGGGGACCCACACAAATTATATCAAAAAGTGCATCGTGATTGGGAATGGTGTGTTATTACTTTTATCTACAAAATACTAATTTTTCGTGACATATGTCGTAACAGTAGTGCTGCTAACAGTAGTGCTGCTAACAGTAGCGCTGCTAACAGTAGCGCTGCTAACAGTAGCGCTTATTAATCAGTGCTATACAAGCAGTATTTAAAATATTATTTGGTTGTTGAACAGTGTGGTAAATGGTCAAAATGGATCTTTAAGTTTAACAATTGTGGCCATTTTGTCTCTGTAGACTAGTCAACTATTCTGATTTGTTTTTTGGTCGTTTAACCAACAGGTGATTTAGTCGTTAGCCATATTTCCTGTAGCTTACTCAATGACCAAGAGTGACAATTAGCTTGAGATGCTAATCATTTCGGAAACATATATTCACATATCTTTAGCGTGTATACTTTACAGAACAATGATACACTACTGTTCACTGATAACTTTAACCTAATCATAAATACACTCTATACATTGCTAATGTGGTAAATGACTATTCTAGCTGCAAATGTCTGGTTTTTGGTGCATCAATATCTACATAGGTGTATAGAGGCCCATTTCCAGCAACTATCACTCCAGTGTTCTAATGGTACAATGTGTTTGCTCAATGCATCAGAAGGTTAATGGATGATTAGAAAACCCTTGATGCTATCATGTTAGCACAGCTAAAAACAGTTTAGCTGCTTAGAGAAGCTAGAAAACTGACCTTCCTTTGACGAAAGTAAAGTTTGAAGGAAAAAATGATTATTTCTAATACAAATCATTATTTCTAACCATGTCAATATCTTGACTATATGTTCTATTCATTTTACAACTGATGGTGGTGAATAAAAGTGTGACTATTTATGGGAAACACAAAATTGTCTGGGTGACCCCAAACTTTTGAATGGTAGTGTATATTGATTATTTGCCCTGGTGAAGGTCTCAACTCTAAATGACCTTCTAGTTACTATGGTTATTGAAATTCTGGTTCTTGTTCTTGTTTCAGACAGAAAGACCTAATATCAATGATCAATGAAACTCTTACACTCACTATTTCCAAATATAAATCCTGTTCCAGCTATTCCTCTCGTGCACACTTTACAGACTCTCCATAAACATTAACAGCATATCAAAACTATAACTGTACGGGTCAAGTTTTGTTTCACTGCTATTAGTTTTTGGTCTCTCAATAAATCCTAAATCCTGGACCAGTGTCCAAACCAGAAACTCGGGACCTCTACTGAAAACAGATTCTACCCAAAGGTCTCTTTATTGAAGTCAAACTGTCCTGCCAAAAATCTATAAATATCCTGCTGGATGCTGCTATGGACCTGACACCAGGGCCTCCGGGTTTTACTTATTGGTAAATTTACGGCGCTGAAACCAAACTGTAGATTATTTGGTAACTGTCGTTTCTTGGAGCCAGAAATGACCTAAACTGGTTTAAATCAGTTACAGACAAATAAAAACCCATCATCTGAATCACATCATTATTTCTTGTAGATTCAGCAGCTATTTTAACAGTCGAGTAATCTCTCGATTATTGAAACGATGAATCCGTTTGTTGTTTGGTTCATAAAATGTTCTAAAATCTCAATCACTGTTTACCAACACTGAAGATTCAACCTAAAATGCCTTTTTTTTGCCCCAGACCGACAGTCCACAACCTAAAGATCATAAATTTATTATTACAGGAGACTAAAGAAACCAGAAAATTATTAGATTTGAGAAAGTGGAACCAGAGAATTCAGATATCTATCTATAAATCAAGGAAGCGTCTGTGTGTCTGTGGTTTGCATATCTCTCTGACTGTTTTTGGATATACGACGATGTGTGTCCTTTTTTGGGGAGTTTCTTTTGAACGAATGGTCAAAACATTTTTTATTATCATTATTATCTTTAAAAGTTCAAATCCCATATGTGTGCTGTGGTGGTGTAGGGGTAGAGCACTTACCATTTAGACCCCGGGTCAAGTCAGTCTTCCCCTTTCTCTCTCCCATTCTGGCTACTATATAATAACCATGTATATGCCTTTAAAAAAAATCTCAGTTAAAATCTCATAGACTTACATATCACAGTATCCTGCAGCAGCAATTTCTTTACAGTGTAAAGCTCTGTATCACGGCTCCTCCTCATGTTGCTTCCCAGCGCTTTACTTACAATCAAATCTCTGTTGTCCCGTTTCTTCCTATTGTACTGAAAGGGATTAGCTGGTTTAGCTGCTCCTTTATTCCTCAGGCTAACACAGGTCTTATTCCAAGACACGCTCACAGACTCTCAGCAAATCCCACCTAAAAGAATCTGGGCCTAAACTCATTTATTTATAAATATATATAACAATAACATGCCCAGGTTATTACACTATACAGGAAAAGTATGAAGTAACAGATTTGTCATAGGTACAGTTTTACTTGGCCTGTAAACACAGGTTCAAAACTGATATGTAGATTGAGATTCATACTTTCAAAATAAATTATAGCCCTTTTCTTACAATAACTGTGTTTTCTCAATGTATGTCCATATCTTACCCAATGTAAAATTTGTCGATTAAGATGATGTAACAGTCCAACACACGCTCATTTAAACATAAAAAATCTACTGAAGCTTCCACTTTTCTATAGGAATAGATACTTCGCCCCAGCACTGCACTAGTTTTAATCAATTTATTGATTATCAAAATAGTTATTGATGTAACAGTTGGAAACTAGTCAATATTCTGACTTCAGGTTGTCCTCGACTAAAGGAAATCTCAGTTGATTGATAGGTTGACAAATCTGTGAAATTTGAGTTTTCCACATGTAATAAATACAGAAGAAATTGAGAGATTTCCTCATATTTTTTAGGAAATAAATAAAAATCGACTTCTCGATTAATTGTTGCAGCTCTAAATTTTCCTGTAATAAACAGCTCTCTGTGAATCTAAGCGGCCGAGGCCCGAATATTCCGGATCCCTCCCATTGCCTGAGCCTGACTGCACGGAGGAAACAGGACGACGCGGCTCCTCTGGGACGGATCCGTGTCGTCTCTGCTGGACGACAGCAGCATATTTAGCGAGTCAGAGGAGACGATGGGGTTCGCCGGGTTTCATTTATCCCTGCCGGAGGAGGAGGAGGAGGGGGTCCCTGGCAGCGTGGGCGGGCAGCTGGCACAGCGGGCAGTGGTGCAGGGTGCGGCCGCCCTGCCGCCTGATATCTTTCTGGCGCTGCCTCAAGAAGGCGAAGCGTTCTGCTGCCCTCGCATTCCCAGGACGCCTCGGACGGCTCTCGCTCCACAGAGGAGACGTCCAGGCTCACAGGGGAGCAATGAACCCTGCAGCAGGCCTGAAGGAGACCGTCAAAGGTACAGGTGGGTATGGGTTTGTAATAAGGAACAGCTGGGTAACACGTTATAAAAGTAATAATATCGTAATGCATTGGTTTTTGTTGTAATCTAAAGCATCACAGGAAAAAATGGTAATATTTTACTTTATACAAATGTCAGAAAATGCATTACAATGCGTTTTTAACCTGGATGAAGTGGTTGTTTATTTTTGGTTTTCTTCATACAAATTCACTAAAATCACTGTAAGATCAGGAGCAGTGAGATGTCCACACAAAAAAGTTTCACTTTCTTTTCCTTTTGGCTCGTCAGACAGAAGATGGAGATGAGTGAACCTGCAGAAAACGTTGGGCAACACATTCTCCAGATGGACACACACTCATTACGTTACGTTTGTTAAGAACATCATAGTCAAATGCACTTTGTGTGCTATAGTAACATGAAGTTAGTCTGTGGAAATAAAACCACAAAACAGACAAAATGAACATTCTCCTGCTCTGAGATTCTTCAGCATCAAGAGGTTAGGAGACTTTTTAAAGACATGAAAACCACTTTAAACAATGGAATCACCTGCTTTTACAAAACTTGTCAAGATCCCTGTTGTGACTAGCAGCAATAATGACATATATTTAAATCATTAAATCCACATTTCCAGGTATTTTGGTGAAAGTAACTTCAAAGAAATGCAATAGTAGTTTAATGCCTTACATTTTAAATACAGTAATATTGTAATGTAATGAATTACTGAGTAACAAGCAATAAATAACACGTTACGACACTGCCCAACACTGCAGGTGGGCTTTTCATGGCCTGAATTCAACGGCAGGAAGAGCCAAAGCTGCAGGAGCTGGAACAGCTGCTGGAAGCTGCAAAAAAAAAAAAAGACTTGATCCGACATATCGATCCATCAGTTAAACTGCTGAGTTTGAGCAGATATAAATGTTTTTTACAGCCTGGTACAGTAACAGATTTAGTCTCTATATATATTTATTTCATAGTTATAGCTTATGTCATAAAATTGTCTTTGTCAAAATGTCGACATTTTACGTCCTACTTTAGTCTTTTTGTAGTTTTATGGCTCAGATATGATGGGATTTGTTATGGCTCAGACCGTCAAGGCTTCATGTCGCTGATCTTTACAGCAACGTTTCAATGATTTAACCTCCATCACTTACACTGAAAGCAAATATAAATGAAACGTTTTTATTAGAAGGTGAGGTAAACGTCTTTCACTGGACATAGAGATGCCTGACTGCTGCTGGAAGAATATCATACATCTAAGATGTAATATCTAGAGCAGTATGTTATATGGCATCACACCAAAAAACGTTTTAGCTCCTCATGATCTTTAGGGACATATTTTTTTTTAAAAAAGACAAATTGGAATTGCAATTGCAAACCTTAATTGACAAGAATCCACCATTGTTTGACCTTTGAAGATTTCATGAAGATGGACTTATTTTTTTTTTGCCTTTTTGGGGGATTCATCTCCTGGAAGAAGGATCCATCTACTCTTCCTGAGATTTCTTCCTTCTTTTTTAAAGTTTTTTTTTAGATTTTCCTTGTACAATGTGAGAGTCTAAGCAGATGTTGTGTTGCTTTTGTACAAACTGTAAAGCCCATTGAGTTGAATCTGTGATTTTGGGCTGTACAAATAAAATTAACTTGACTTTTTCTATTTGATTGTCTTCAACTGATTTTTGGAGCCTTAACATCTCTCCTCCCATGTATAGTGCATTTATTTGGATATTGTACATGTTTCTTATATAAACACAACTATGCAGATGTACAGCTCTGGAGATTTTTTTTCCTGAAATCAGCATCTCTACATGTATTCCAGCCATTCAATTCAAGCAACTGTTGAATTCCAACACATGAACACCTCATTCTGCTTAAAGAGGAACCAGGAGTGGAATAAAGTCACCCAAAAACAATGGTAAAGACTAGTGGAGAGCATGAAAGCTGGGATTAAAAAGGGTTATTGCACCAAATATTAATCTCTGAACTCTTCTTTAGTGTAAACATTAGTATTATGTTGTTTTAAAATGAATTTGATCTCGTTTGTTTCCCCTGTTTGTGGTCTGAAAACTGCAAATAAATGCTCTAAAATGATAATATTTGTATTTATTTGGGGGAAATGTTGTCAGTAGTTTATAGACTCAAACATAAATGTTCTTTTGCCCAAACACAAACCTATAAAATCAGAAAAACTGATAATTTTGCAGTGGTCTCTTGTTTTTTCCAGAGCTGTATTTGTCACTTTAAAACCGACTTGTCTTCAGTAAATCACTGCAGAGACGGATCTATTTTCTGTTCTTTCCCCTGGTTTTTATTTTTATGCAGAATGTTATTTTTTCCTTCTACTCTTCTTCCTACAAGAATCCGTGATGGAGAATCTCCAGGAGTCTAAAATACCGTCTCGTGTCTTGAGGAACAGTTGCTGGGCAAACAAACAATGACCTTGGTCCGTTTCAGCCCTGACATCTTGACCATCCGCGGCCCGTGTGCGTGCGGTGGATGTGGATCATCTTAGCCGAGCCGGTTCAGGCCAAACCCCAGCGTCTAAATCAGTCTCCGGGGTCTGAGCGGCACGTCTGCAGCCAGCGGGCATGACCAAACAAAAGTGGTTGCAAAACCCCAGCGAGCAGGACCTGGTGCTGAAGCAGCACTTTTCATCACGGCTCCAAAAATAAACCTCGGGGCCAATGAGCTCACTCACCGTTGTGGTCGGTCTGATTAAACCGTTGCAGCCGTGGATTATTTACAAATCCAATTCCTGCTTTGCAGGGAGCCCAGAAATATCATCCGCAGCAACTTCTCATTAATGACAGTAATGACATATGATTGGTGGGTGGGGATGTTTTCATTTCGTTTCCCTTTGCGGGTTTGCTGCATAAATCTTGATTAGCTCGGCGACATTAAAAGCCGGGATCGCCGCCGGCGCCTGAACGCATCGTAATGAATGAGAGTTAACTAGTGCACAGGTCAGAAAGATCAACAATGAAGAGAAAAGGTTTCAGTCGACCTACTGAGAAAACTCTGGCTAACCTCACTGTTTCTGATATAGAGCTCAGGACTTTTGTCTTTAACTTCTAGGAATTTACTTCTTTCTGGATGATTCTATAATATCATAAAACCAAATTCATGTTATCTGTCAAATGCAATAAGAATACACAAGTACAGATACAAGTAGATGTAAAACAGGTTTTTTGGGGGTAAGAAGCAAACTGTCAAGAAGTTTTTTCAGTTCTGAGCAAAGACAAACTCACAGTGGACAAAACGATAAACAATCTACTTCTGTATTTAAGAAAAACATTCAAAAGTTTCAATAGTCTATAAACAGATTTTGGCATCAACTAAAGATGGTTATTAATTCATTATTTTAAAATTCATTCAATTAATTAATTTGTAAATGTCAAAAAAAGACATCAACTGATGATATAAAACAACCGCTTCATCGAAATAAACTAGATTTACAAAAGTAACATAGACAAGATGATGTGATTTCATTAACCTGACATTTAAACGATATCCAGTAAATGTCCCCAGGTCAAAGGTCAAATGTTGATGGGTCATGAATGAACATCCAGACAGTTTGGACATCAAGTAGATGTCCAGAACTAGTCATGATGCTATGGAACGTCCAACGTTTAGTGGCTTTTCCTATATGATTATTGAATTATTCATTTTCTAGCTATTTGTATGTAAAGCTGCATGTTTTGTGGAGGTTTTAACTTTACATCAGTGTATGTTTCCTCCTTTTGTAGACATGTTGGGTTTATGTATTATTATCGTATTTTTGATTATTCCTCATCTCTTTCTTTTGTTATTCACACATGTTTAAAATATAGCATTGATTTACTCAGTCATTCATTCATTGCTCACGTTTACATTTATACACAGGAAATATATAATGTCATGTTATTTTAAACCAGAACGTCTCCCCAAATGATAATAAATTTAAAAAATGACTACACTACCATAATATTCTGACCATATCATATTCTCTTTCTAACGCTCCTTTGGAACTTGAGGTTTGGACCCTCAACATGTTTTAAACAGTGGTTTTAAACATGTATTATAGCAATCTTCCATATTTATTTATAGTTATACATAAGGGAAATGAGATTATGAATCAATGAGGGAAAACCTACGAAAATCTTTCATGGAGGACCCATGTCCCTCCTCCCTTTCCGTAGTTGCTGCCACTATGATAACTGACCTAGTTTGAGCTCATTAACAATAATTAGGCCTGATCTTAATGAGCAGAGTGTTGATATTAGACAAATTTTATACAGGTGGTGTGATAAATGACTTAATGGCGTCTACATGTTCTTTGACTGGTTTCTTCCATGTAGCTAGCTACTAGCTAACTATTAAAATTAGCTGTTAGCCACTGGCCCTCTGGAAAAAAAACTGCATCTGGACCAAACCATTTTGAAGAATTGGGGGGGGGGGGGGGGGTCTCATATATTTTCAACAATAAAGAAATGCATTGTTTTACATTTAGCAGTTCTTGTGTTGTGTGTTTATGACAACTTCCCCCAGGATTTCCTCCTATAAATCAGTGAAACTTCAGCGTTGTACATGATCCAGTGATCAGCCACATGCGTCTCTCAGCTTCTTCACCCTCATCACTGAACATGTGTTTAACAACTCCTCACTCTCTGCAGTAAAACCTCAGGCTGGCTGCTTCCAATTTGTCGTCCCGTCCTCGTCATTAACCCGACCAGCCTCGGTGGATCTGGGACGAGGACGGGGCGGAGACACCGGGACGACACCAAAGACGTCGGATGCTGTGCAGCATGTGGTAGTCGTTAGCGGATGCGTCATCTCTTAAAAAGGCCGAGGCCACGTCTGAGTTTATTATCGGTCACTGTTAAAGACTCTTCAGTAACATCCAGTAAATTTCAGCACTTTTCCTGCTCAGACCAGAACAAACACAGTTAACACAGTCGGATTTGAACCCTCCTGTTATGTCAATGGTCAAAAAGACATCCAAAACCAAAAAGAATCCTAGCAAGGATTATTAATATTTCATTATTAAGTCCATTGCTAACTACTCTGTATACTCTGTATACTCTGTAACTACTAAGTATTTAGTACAATGGTGTAATGGTGTAACACCACTATGGTGTTTCTCTCAACATATTTTACACTTAAATTTAGTTTTAGAAAGTTTTAGAAATAAATATTCTGACATTTCTGACACGATTTACCTCTAGTTTGATGCTGGGTCAAATTGACCCGATCAATATGAACCATTTTCATTTTATACATTGATTACACGAATTAAGGCAAAATGAAGAAGTTTCATCCTGAAAAAAACACTTTCAACTATTTTTCCTAGATTTTCAAACTTTAAAAATGGTCAATTTGACCCATAACGTAACAAGAGGGTTAACGAAACCCAAAAAAATCTGTTTACACTATACATGTTACAATATACACTATCATTCAGAAGTCGGGGGTCACTTACAAATGTCCTTATTTTTTAAAGAAAAAACAGTTTTTTCAATGAATATAACTTCAAACTAATCATAAATACACTCTTTTCATTGCTAATGTGGTAAATGACTATTCCAGCTTCAAATGTCTGGTTTTTGGTGCATCAATATCTACATAGGTGTATAGAGGCTCATTTCCAGCAACTATCACTCCAGTGTTCTAATGGAACAATGTGTTCGTTCATTGCATCAGAAGGTTAATGTAATAATATGTTCTATGCATTTTACAACTCATAGTGATAAATAAATGTGTGACTTTTCATGGAAAACACTAAATTGTCTGGGTGACCCCAAACTTTTAAATGGTAGTGTAAATATATTCAATTAATATCAGTAATTAATGGTATTAATGTTTCACCTTTTACCTCCTCTCAGATATATATAGTTTTTATATGGCACACATGTCCTCTATTCCACTTTATTTCTTTTTTTATTCGTTTTTTTGGTTTATTTATATGTTGTTTTGCAATAAAAAATAAGAAAAGTGTGTCTTATTCTAATTTTGTTCAGAAAATTATCATAATACCAAAATAAAGGACAGAAAACGCTGGAACAGTTTGTGTCTGTAGAGGCAGATTCTGGTCCTGGTCCTGGTCTGGCAGGTGCCTGATGTGCAGGATGTGGATCTGAACCGGGTCCAGCTCACTGAGACGCACCATGACCCAACCAGAACTCTATAATCTTTTTTGACGAGCATGTCAGCAATACTTTAATATACAGTATGAAAATAAAAGTGCCATTAAGGGCGGAGTGTGTGGCTAATTATAGAAGAGTGAGAAAACCACAGGAACCAACAGAGTGAAGACCGGACCACAGAGGCTCAGCTGGGACCTGGACCAGAATCACAGCGTCGTCAGAAACAGCTCAGAGTGTTTGTGTGTTTACTGAGAGCAGCAGGACGAAGCCACACACACACACACACACACACACACACACACACACACACACACACACACACACACACACACACACACACACACACACACACACACACACACAGGATACTGGATGATATTATAAATCATCTGATGTTTAAAAACATGATAAAATAGATGCAAATCATGTAAATGATTGAACTGTAAAGGAAATGACAGGTTTATATTTCACTGTGACCACATCTGATATGATAATTGTTGTAAATAACTTGATTCATTGATCATTTAAACAGTAAAGGAGTATTTTAAGCTCTGTGACAAGTTCTGTTTTCTTAACCCTCCTGTTACGTTATGGGTGAAATTGACCGATTTTAAAGTTTGAAGATCTAGGAAAAATAGTTAAAAGTGTTTTTTTCAGGATGAAACTTCTTCATTTTGCTTTAATTAGTATAATCAATGTATAAAATGAAAACGGTTCATACTGATCAGGTCAATTTGACCAATTTCTTTGCAACTCTGAGATATATTAGACATACACACACAATATATATATATATTTAATTGTGAAATATGTTGAGAGAAACACTTGATTAAATGTTATCAAGTGGTGAAACATTAAGAACAGGCTTGAACATGCATTTTTTTAGGAGAAACTTGTGACTTATCCTAATTAAACCATTACATGCTAGAGATAAGAACACCATTGTACTAAATACTGATAGAATAGTCAGCAATGGAGTTAATAATGAAATATTAACAATGCTTGTAAGGATTTTTTTTTGGTTTTGGACGTATTTTCGCTGTTGCTGAGAAATGAACATAACAGGAGGGTTAAACTGTTGCTGATTCTGATTATTAATTGGCCAAGAGGAAGAGGAGGAGGAGGAGCAGGAGGAGGAGGAAGACGATGAAGAGGAGGTGCAGGAGGATTCAACGTGTTTCCGTGTTATTATTATTGTGTGTGCAACGTGTGAATCCTCAGGTTCCGTTTAAGCCGCTCGCACGTTATTAAAAACACATGTTGCATTGGTGATTTTTTAATGGGTGAAATAGAAAGAGAGTAACAAAGACAGGCAGATAAACAGGAGGCTGGAGAAGGTGAAGTAGTGGATCCTGAGCAGTTCTAAGCCCAGAGGAGCCTCAGCAGAGTCCAACAGGCACAGCCTCTTTGAACAAGTGCAGGCCGAGTCTGCTCCGCTGGATAATAACACAGCTCACAGGGCACAGGTTGTAATTTTGATATTTAGAAGCCACAGCTGCCTGATATTGTGGTAACAGTGGAGAAGATGAAAAACCACTTGAAGCTCGCTGGAAGGTTCCTCGTGTCCTTTAAGTCCTTGAACTGTTAATCTCATTCGGTTTCACTGAAGCTGATTACAGGCAAATTAATGAGAACGAGTCAGATGGCTGCTCTGTGAGACACAGCAGGTTCCTGTTACTGAGCCGCTGCAGGAAAACAACATCGGGATTATACACTTTTATATGATTTACAAACGTCTGTTTGAAAAATAGAAATCTATTTTATCGTGGTTCATTATTTTACTCACTAAAAGTTCTGTTTAAAATATGACTTTTCTCAAAGACGCAGCAGAGAGGGAGTTAAAAAGCTAATTATATTCGACCCAATCAATTATTATCACCTATTGATCAGATCTATGTTTAATCTATGTTTAATCTATGTTTAAAAATAACATACAATGGACAGATAAACATATGAAGAACAAAAGAATAAAAACACACTGATCTTTGCTTCCATTATGACAGGGGTTTTCAAACTGGGGTCCTTGAGGTGGTTCCAGGGGGTAATCAATTATTTTAATTATAAAACCATCCATAATTAACACAATGGCATTTTATCATAGGTTTCTTACACTTTCTTTAATATCTAAAAGCAGAAATCCTATCAGATGGGGACCCTGGGACAATAATATTATAAAATGGGGGTTTGATAATTATGGATTATGACATAAAACAACATACAACAGATCAATTTAACTTAGTCTAAGTTAGTCGATACCAGGAGTGGAGGAATTACTGATGCTAAATATTTACTCAAGTAAAAGTAGGCGTACTACATCAGGAATATTATACAGGCAATATAATACAGGCAAGTTATTTACTAATTTACTGATATGACATGTTTTTAATCTATTTGTTTAAATTAAATCATTTACTTGCCAATATGTTCACAACCAGGGCTGGATTAGCACTCTGTGTGTCTCAGGGTCCCATTACAAACCAGGAAAGTCATTAAACTCCACCTTAACTAGACCTAATCATAGTAATGCATATAAAGTACTGTGTCAAAACCAGATTATAATCATAAACACATATGTCAAAGGCTCTCCTTCAATTAAACTGAAACAAACAGCACAAACAGCAGGACATCCATGTAATGTTACTGATGTTCCTTGTATATAATATCATGAATTTACTCGTTTTTATCTGCTCATCATAATGCAGCAAATTGTCCCCATAGAAAATGTTGTAGTTATGTATGTTCTTCACTGCAGACCAGGGAATGAATTTAATCAGATTATTAAATTATCAGTTATTATTGCAGTGGATTCAACCAAGGGTGAAATCAAAACTGAATTTAAGAGAGAAATAATTAGCAATCAACAGGTGTGTAAACCATCATCAATAATCAATACAGGCAGGAAAACACAGGAAGTAAAAGTAACGGACCTTTCAAAATAAAACAAAAACCATACAGAATAAAACATTACATTTACTTTTGAAAACCCTCCTGTAAACTGTCAGTTTCCAGCTCCAAGTCCCAGATGTTACTCAGGCGGGAGCTTGTTTTTATGTTGGTTAGTCTTGTCAAACGTTTGGTTTTAAAGTGTCATTAACTGCTTGTTAAAATACAATATACAGCAAGTGAAGTGGATATTACACAGCGGCTAGAATGAGGCTGATTCTAGCCGATCCAGCTGACTGAACCTTATTTATGAACCGTTTTATTCCAAAGTGTTTAAATGATTTATTGAGCAGCCTGGTGGTCCAGTTAATGACAGACCGGCCACCATGACAACCACGCCGTGGTTCCCTTTCATTTTTCATGCCTTTAATGGACGTGGAGCCTGGTATGGACACGTGTGTCCACTTTACCAGGACAGAGACCGGCAGCTGATTAGTGGGATTTGCCTCCAGGCCTGAAAACATGTGAACCTGAACATGAGAACATAAGAACATCTCTCTGACTCTTATAAAGAATCGGGACAGTGGTTTACACCAACAGTCTCTAGTCTAAAAGAATATTAAATCTGTGTTTTTCATCAGATAAATTAAGATTAAATTAAACTGATGAAATGACAAATATTTGGTTTGAGGACTAGATTAACTAAAAATATTAAAGAAGACTAAAAGGTCAACAGTTTTCATTAAATAAAACTTACAGCTGTCACGATTAGTTGATTAGTTGCTGACTATTACATTAATCGACAACTGTTTTGATAATCAATTATGGATTTGACTCATGTCAGAAGTCTCTGGTTCCAGCTTCTCAAATCTGATTAATTTCTAGTTTCTTTGGTCTTTTATAACAGTAAACTGATGATATTTGGGTTGTGGACTGTTGGTCTGGACAAAAAAAAAGATATTTAAGGTTGAATCTTCAGCTTGAAGATTGACATTTTACACTATTTTGTGAACCAAACCACTAATGAATAATCAATAGATTAATCAATTATTAGAATAGTTGTAGCCCTACTAGAAAGAAGTTTTTCTCGACTAAGATACAAATAAAATGCAGATTTGTAAATGACTAAAACTGGATAAGGTTCAATAAACATGATAAAAACTAACAACTAAACAGATCATTTGACAGGAATTAAAGAAACTAGTAAAACACTGTGAATAAAACTAAAAGATAAATAATACAGACAGAAAGAAAACAACTAATGTTGTATCATCAATAAAAAATGAACATGCTGCAAAACTAATTCAGAGTAAACAGCGTTTAGCTCCGTCTGATTATTGCTCAATAAATGTCTGTGTGTGTGTGTGTGTGTGTGGGTGTGTGTGTGTGTGTGTGTGTGTGTGTGTGTGTGTGTGTGAATACTCTATCCCACTATAACTTTACCTCTTCAGTCTCCCCCTTCTCATTGCAACATGAGAGTATTTTTATATTTTATTTTTAACCAGCAGCCTTTATTAAATATCCCTTTCTATATATATATCTTAACTTAATTTAGCATAATTGTTTATCTGTGTCTGTGAGTTTTTAGCTGGTTTCAATCGGGAATGAAAGAGCCACTGTACCATAAAATGCTCAGAAACCATCAGTCAATCTTTATTTGTCACATGTGATCACAGTGAAATATAATCTGGCTGTGGCGCCGGCGTGTTTCAACATTTAGACTCATGGGAACCTACAAGTCTCTGTTGTTAGATCCTTTTCCTTATAATTTCTTCTGCTGGAGACCCAGACCTGGGAGAGGCCTGCAGTCCAGGTCTGGCTTCTCAGAGGCAGGGATGTAGGGTACCAAGGTTCAGAATTGAACGATAGTGCAAGAACTCATTCAAATTTTGGGGGAACGTGAATTGAATGTATAGTTTTACTGCCTGATAAACAAATCGTGAACATGTGCACTGTCTATTTAACTTTGTTCTATAGGTTGCCACATTTCTTTATTGTTCCAGGTGTGAAATCTGGCAAAACACTGTAAAGAGCCTTTAATATTTAGTGGAAAAACATGAAATCTATCCCCCAGCTAGCTGCATCGAAAGAAAACTAAATAAAAACTCTGAATGGAGGCGACTGTAGCACCACACGGATTCATCATATGATAATTTCAAAGAGTTCTCTGACAAATTCGGTGAGGCTGGGAATAACCTCACAACCTCACATGCTGTTCTCTAAATCCTAATGTGAACCCTGGTTGGATAAGGACGCAGAATTTGACATGAAATTTAACAGTTTCAGTGTTAAAACTGATCAAATATTTGCTGTCTGTGGTTCTATATGAGCTTTAACAATGATACTGAAAAATAATAGCTCACAGTAACATGAAAGAACTATGAACTAGTCCATTTTTGGAACTATGAGCATACTATTAACTATAAACGATTATGAACTTGTTCGTTTTGAAATTTATGAACTGAACTTTGAACTTGTTCATGCAAAAAATAAACTTTCACAACAAAAATTTAAATCTTATGTGTAATTTTACCTTTTTACAATGTACAGCTACAGCCAGCTCCTGTAGCGTGAGAGCATTTTTAAATTTTATTTCTAAACAACTTGCTTTATTAAATATCCTGTTTTTATGCATCTTAATTTAATTCAGTGTAATTATTTAATAAACTTTGTAACCTTGAGGGAATTCTTTGAGTCTGACCTTCAATTACTGTCGTCTGCATCCTTGCAAAGTGTGTGTGGGATTTTGGTCAGTTTGAGTTGGCTATGAAAGGACCAGTGTAACCTAATGATTAAAGGAATCAAATCCTGTACAAATTTATTGATCTTTATTTGTCACAAGTGTTCAGAGTAAAATATAATCTAACTGTGGCGCTGGTGTTTTTTTTAAGCTTTAAACTCTTGGGAACCTGGAACCTGCTTTTGGTGACCCACACCTGGAAAATGCCATAGTCCAGACCTGGTTGGTCAAGTGTATGGTACCAAGGTTCTACCTATGGGGTTTAGAGTCCAGGTAGGGGGCGTCAGACCAGCAGGAAGATAAACTGGATAATATTCTAATATGATCATATAGTACTTTCTGACCAGGTTACCAGCTTCTTCTGGTTTGACTGAGACTAAAAATGTAGCTCAAATCAGCTTGACCATCTCCAGTCTTATCGGTCTGGAAGAGCTGCAGCAGCAGCTCGATGGACTATCACACTATCTGTGTGCTAGTCCAACTTGGAGAACTGGAGGGAGCTCCAGACCTTCTGAACCTCAGTGTTTTCTTCAGTCTTCCTGTGGTGAGGTGGATACCTGCCTTTGGCCTGAAGTTGTTGCAGGTCTGTAGCTTCACCGTGGCTGAACAGGGCCCAAAATAGGGGTCTGCAAACCTGGTCCTGGGGAGCCACTGTGGGTGCAGGTTTTACTTCCAACCGAGCAACCAACCTTGTTAAAGACCTTCATTAGTAGATTCAGGTGTTACCGCTTGGTTGGAACAAAAACCTGCACCAATGGTGGCTCTCTAGAACCAGGATTGGAAATCCCATGGACTAAAACATATAGAGCACTAAACCCATATTGAATTTACATTGAGAACCTTTGACTTTTTCATTTTGATAAAGTGCAGCTCCACTACGGAGCAATGGACTCATCATTGACTAATGTTTGGTGGATGTTAGGGGGCAGGCCGACATTGAGGAGCCTGCTGGTCCCTGGTGGAAAGTTCCATTGTCGCTTTCCAGTATCCAAACTGATAGAAAATTAAAAAAAATATTCCTCCGATTCAAAGGAGAAATCATTAAACTGATGACAAAAGCATTGACCTATCATATTGTTGCTCTATCTCTGAGACATTCTTGTTTTGTATTTAGAAACTTTGAGGATATCGTCAAATGAAAACATGCAAATTGACTGTGAGAAAAATACTTCTTTGCAGCGACTGGGCCAATTTCCACATGAACAACATTGTGTTTTTATTCAGAACAGATGTTCCGAACAGAACAACGTGTAATTAATTTGCTGTCACAAAAGCAGCAAATGTTTTCTCTGAACTGGCCCAAAATTCACACACAAGTCCTTCCAAACTTCACCCACTGTCACGGGTAATGCCTTTTTTCATGACACTGAATGAAAACAACATGCATCTTCTCAACCAAAACCACCCAAATTGCAAAAAGGAATCTTTGTACTGGCAGGGTGGTAGCATGAAGCTGTAGCACGGCCAAACGCTGGATGGTTTTTGCTGCAGGAGTTGGGTAAAAGTATGAGACTGTTTGAGTTTCATTCCCACTAAGCTCCTGTTCAGGTGATGTGTGATACCACCCAGGACTCGGCTCATCACACACATCCACTGACGAGTAGTTTAACGTCCTCAGAGGCCTCACAGGTCAGAGCAGGACAAGCATGAAGACATGTTGTCTCTCTTTCTCTATTAGTGGGGATGGATAATTGCAAACAGAAAAAATCTCATGGATTGAAGAACTGGAGAAAAGACAGAAAGAAAAGAAAACACACACTTTAACCCTTATTTTAACGGCCATACACATAAATAAGGTTCACTTCCTTATTTTTTTTTGGAGATTTCTACAATATCAAACCACCTTCATCAGTAAATGTAGAAAATGTCCAAATTCTCTGGTTCCAGCTTCTAAAATCTGATTATTTTCTGGTTTCTTTAGTCTTCTATAATAGTGAACTGATGAATCTTCAGCTTTGGGAAACACTGATCGACATTTTACACCACTTTATGAACCAAACCACTAATTGATTCATCTTTTAGTTAATTAACAAAATAATAAATTATCAGAATAGTCTTTCTTGCACTTTCCACCAACAGGTTTTGAGGCTTTAAATGCAAAGGAATAGAAATTCTCAGGTTTAATATGCATTAACTAGGTTTTTCCTAATCATATTGTGATGTGCTGTAAGAATATTTAATATTTATTTAAGCTTAAAGGTGACCACTGCAGTCTACATGATTTATATATTTATATAGAACTTCAAATATGAAAGTGACATTCATCTGGGAAAAATTTCCTGTCTTGATCCACCAATAATATCCAATCTAACTAATCCAGACTAGAGCAAATGGTTGTTTCTTGACTTAATCCAAGAGGTGAAGAGGTGTAGAAATGCCGGAAATTTGATTTCTGTTTCTGGGGTAAAACAATTAAATATCTTTCCCAGTTTGCTCCCTGTATTAAACATAATTCGGTGCCTGGTGAAGATAAACATGACGTGATTAATATGCCAAAAGTTGCTAAATGACTGTAGAATCACACATTGAAGGTGATGTTGCTCCATGACTGTTTCTTCCCATCAATGTGCTGATCTGTAGCACAAACATAGTAAAGTTAGCTGCCATATCACTTCACTTTCTGTACTTTTTCTGGTTTCCATGGTCACATGTTGAGCCATGATGGCAAGTTATCATCTATCAACTCTCATGGCAGCTGCAAATATCTGGGCACGTTCACAAGAGGCAGCCGCCCTGCTGAAAACAAGCCCCTTTAAAGGTCCCATAGCTGCACTTTTATGGGCTTTCGTTGAAGTTTTGATCCTCTAACATGACATATTTGAAATGTAAAGTGCAGAAATTCAACTCAGTGTAGTTTTACAGACCTCCCTCACACTGGTCCAGAAAGCTTGGGTTGTTTTTGGTCTGTCTGGACTGATGGTGGCTCTTTTTTTACTGTAACACTCAGAAACTGGATTCTAAACTGGATTCTGTATCTAGAACCACCATTTTTTTCTAGTATGATTTCTTATTTTTGATATTTCAGACACTTTTACTGCAGCTAAACCTCAAAGTTGCTCAAATGCCGTGGTTGAAGCTTATATAACAAACAATGTCATATCTCATGAACACTTTGTGCTATTGCAACCACATTTGGCGAACATGTGTAGATATGATGTCTGAGTGGCTGTGACAAAGTTGGTTCCATTTGCACGAGTGGCGCTCTAGTAGCATATTTCTGGAAGGAATCTGTGCCTCTGTCTGCCTCATATCTTAAGAACTGTCCATCTGATCAACTTCATATTTGTTGTGTGTGTTGCTGAGGATGTAAGAATATGCTGTTCTGAGTATAAAGTTAATCAGATGAGCAGTTCTCAAAAACATGCAAACAGCACGTCTGGGACCAAGAAAATTAGCCTGTTCCAAACAGGCCTGTTTTTTCTGGCCTGTTTAAAACTAATGTGGGTCGTTGAAGGTCAAATGAAAACAGTCTGACAGAATCTACCTGCAGCAATTTGCATAAAAACAAGTGGTAGACTCATTCTGTCAATGTCACAAGTACAATCTCTATCGCAGCTGTTATAACAGCCGGATGAGTCACTTTTAATTTGAAAGAATCCCATGATTGCAATAAATGTACCTTTCATTTTGAGGATCATTTTCAAAGTGTGTTTTTCAGCTCTGAGAATCACAAAGCCAGCTGGCCACACCGAGCCACGTCGTAATTACAAGGACTCGCAGCACATGGCATCATTACACGGGGATTCGGGCCCATCGAGCCACTGTCGTAAACCTCTGCCGACGCACGGCCTCCTAAGATGTGGCTGACAGTCGGAGGGACATCTCTCGGCCTCCGCTACAATTACAGTGCAACGACACAGGACAGGAAATTCTTTATTAGAATTTTATGAGGCCTTCTGTGCTGGCCTGAGACCATAATGCCCATGTGCTTTTTTATACATGCAATTAGACGAGCTATTTCATGAAGTCCACCGTCTGCTCAATCATCTCATGGTCAAGCTGCACCAGAACAGCAAACTGTGGGAATATTAAAGTTCTGCAGCCTTCAATTTCAGGGATTAACCCACACGGTGTTATGAGGAAGCCACCACATAAAAACAGAGAGGCCGTAAAGTTTAATTCTGCTTCTTAACGGTCAGTGCATCAAACATTCATGTGATGAACACATGCTAAAGCTATCAACTAGCTGTAAATTCCTGACTGTAATAGACACATTAGAGCAGCTACTCTTCTGTTTTGCATCAGGAATGCGGCTCTGTCACATGGAGAATTTTAGGAATCGTGCTAAATAACTGAACGCACTGAGCCAATTCCGTCTAAACATTGAGTACTGGATTTGTTTCATTCCGGAGAATATCCTGTATAATCATATATAGAGTGGAGTAGTGACTCAATGTGACCACCTCCATATAAAATACATTCTAATAAAGTCCAGGACCTCCTGCTTTTTCCTGGAAAGACAACACCTGTGAAGAAGATTAATAGTTACTGAAAGTGTGGTGTGCTGCAACTTTGGAATTTTTCCGTAGTAGAAAACAGACTTTTTTTCAACAATTTCCAGGTCACAATCAAGGAGAGCTGTGATATGCTAATGTATTTAAGAAACGTCAAACAAAAACCTGTTTTCTACATATTTTTCCAGTTTTCAATGTTTCTCAAAAGTAGGTTCTGGGAGATCCGCCATGAAATGAATACTTGTATTTCAATAGTGGCAAAAATAACGTTTTCTCTGCTAATCCAGTCCAAAATGAATAAAAGTAAAAGAGAACTCTTTTCTTTATATTTGTCCAGTTTCTACTGTAAAAACAGGTTCTGTATATTTCCATCATGGTAAAAAAAAAAGAGTTTCACATCAATCGACAAAAGCTGTGATATTTGAATGTAATGTCTACGTATAGTCTAATGCTGGTTTTGAGTACTTACAGTATTTTTTAATCTCTTTGGTGCCTTTCTCAGTATCACTATTTACATTTGCACAACAGTTGCATCATTTCTCAAAACAATTAGTACAAACTGACTGGAAAAAATACACTCCTGTATTCAATTATAGAATAAAAAAAACAACAAAACAACAAAATACATAGAGAATCTGCTTAACAGATTTTGAGTAGTTCAACATTTCTGTATGTAATGAATCCAACAATTAAATCATTTTATAACAAAGTACCACACCACAGTTTACTACTACTGTTATATATTATTTAATAATAATCGAATACTTTAACCATTTTACATTCTTATATTTTAGTTATTTATTTTATCTTTTTATTTAGTTTATTTCCTATTTTTAGAAGGCCATATTACAGCCGTTCACATTATTTTGACTCCACAGATTGTTTGTAGCTCCACTGAATCATTTCCTATTTCAGCCTGAGAGTGGCTGTGATTGGTCAGAAGCGGCACGTGACGGCCACGCGGGTAAACTCTTTTGCGCCGTTTTTTTAAGAGAAAATGGATAATAAACCACAAATAAAAAGCCAATATCAGGATTGGTTTATGGTACAAAGTTTTCGAAAAGACCCTGCACTTCAAGGTAACTGAATAATAATCCTGTATGTATTAAAATATACGGGCTGAAATTAGCATTTAGCTAACTCCGGTGTTTCGGTGTAAAGAGTGACCGTGTTAACTGGTGACTTTCCGCCCGAATGGTTGCTCGTAGCAACGGTAGCTGTATAAAACACAAATGGAAACGTTCAGATAAAAATATAATAAATATATAAATATATGTTGAACATTCAGTTTAAGATAATTCAAAAATAACTTAAGGTTTTTTAATAGCTGTCGTCATTATGACAGCCATAGACGGTTTGACTGAAAATCACCAGTTAACACAATCACTGATTAAACCGAAACACCGGCATGCTTACGTCATGGATATATAACAGGTTTTATAATACATCCATGACTTACGTGTATTTCATATGGAGGTTTTTATATGCTATATGCAAGAAAATGTAATGTCATATGTTTTCATTCACTAATGTATAAAATACTCATACAAATAAAATCACACCTAACAAACATGAAGAAATACAACTTTATGGTAAAAAATTCATTTACAACATAGGGCAAAAAGGTTTAATAAGGCATTTTTGCCTTCAAATGGAGTCCTCAATACAATTATTGTAAGCTAAAACTGAAAAGTATAAACACTATATGCAAGCAAATGTAATTGACTTCAATTGTATTCAATCAATAAAAATACCACTCAAAGAACAAGTACAGGTTTTCTTTGCTGAAATTAGCTGGGAACCTTTTTCAGAAAACTTTATTAGAATTTTTTTTTTTTACAACATAACGCTCAGAGGTTTAACAAGGCATCACATCAATAACATTCATGCACCATGTGTGTCTTAACATATGAACTTTGGCACATCATAAAGTTAAATGTTCATGACTGACACTAAATAAAAATAAATTGAATTAAAGATGAAGGCCTATACATATTACATTCAATCATCTGTAAGCAGTTGTTGCATTAGATTTACTGTGCAGTCACATTTTATATTGAACAGCATATTGCTGTGACTCCTTCATCTCCCCTCTGTGGAAGGGAGGCAGATTAAAGCATCGATTTGGCCTCATGCAGACGACATTACATCAGAATTCGTGTAGTATATGAGACGCGGATCATAAAAGTAAAAGTGGGTAAACACAGACTTCAAAAAAAGTCTGTTAATGATTGGGCTGTGCTTATGGAGACGAACCAGCTGGACTCAACAAAACTAAAGTTATTCCAGGAAAACCCTTCACTCCTTTAATTTACGTATGTACATTACATACATACAGTGAACTGGTCGTATTAATAATGTTTTATTGTTTTATGTTTTTTCAGTGAGTTTTATTCCATAAATGATGTGATTGCAGAAATGTTGATAATCTGAATAGCTGGAATGATGAAGTTTGTCATGGTCATTTATTTGGACGTTGAAGCTTCTCTGTGCAGAATATGAGCTCATTGAAAAATCTAAATTAAAGGGGTGGGGCCCCGAGCGTGACTTGTGACATCACAAAGAGTTTGGCGCCAGTCGTGGTCAAGAAAATTGAAGCTTCCAACGCACAAACATGGAAATTCCCCCATTTCTAACCACAGAAAACAAAACTTAGTCAAATACTGTACTTAAAAACAGTTTAGAGGTACTTGTACTTTACCTCAATATTTAAATGTGCTGCTACTTCATGCTACATGCTACATTCACATTCATTGTATTTGTACTATGTATTTTATTGCAATACTTTGACTACATCAACTCACAGTACTGCAATACTTTAACTACATCAACTCATAATACTGCAATACTTTACATCAACTCATAATACTGCAATACCTTAACTCATAATACTTAAGGATTTTATTACAATACTTTAATACATCAACTCATAATACTGCAACACTTTACATCAACTCATAATACTTGTATTTGTATTTGGAATATGTATTTTATTGCAATACTTTAACTACATCTACTCATAATACTGTAATACTTTACATCAACTCATAATACTGCAATACTTTAACTCATAATACTTAGGCTTTTAATTGCAATACTTTAACTACATCAACTCACAATACTGCAATACTTTAAATACATTGACTCATAACACTGCAATACTTTAACTACAATGACTCATAATACTACAATACTTTAACTACATCTACTCATAACACCGCAATACTTTATGGCATTGACTCATGATACTGCAATACTTTAACTACAATGACTCACAATACTCCAATACTTTAACTCATAATACTCAGGCTTTCTATTGCTATACTTTAACTACATCAACTTAGAGAGAGAATAATATAATATATTGTGCTGAGTACATTTACTTTAATACTTTAAGTACTTTTAGCTGATGATATTCACATACTTTTTGTTGCAGGACTTTTACATGTATTGTGGTATTTTGTATATTTATGTATGTAAAGTTTTGCTCCCTTATTGCTCTCTATACCCACAGGTTGTGTGGGTCCAGCAGCAGACCCGGACCAGGACTCTCTGGTTCCTCTGCCGTGGTGCTTTGGATCCTCGGATCTGCGGGACCGGGTCGCTCGGACTGTCTGTGTCTGTGCGTCCTGGCTTTGCGCGCCCTAAAAATATCCTTCGCCAAGTGCGCGGATCAAAGGGGGCAGCAACACCGCCACGAATCCCGCCCCGGTATTTAACCTAAAGCCTCTGAGAGGAGGAGCTGGGAGAGAGAGAGAGAGGGAGAGAGAGAGAGAGAGAGAGAGAGACTGATCCGGTTTCAGACGCGCATTGACGGCGGACTGGCTGCTGCTGGATCAGAGGTTCAGAGGAGCTGGACGCGGAGCGGGACGCAGAGGAGCAGGACCATCACTGAGGACTAACCGCAGCATGTCTCCCACTCTGAGTCTGAGGCGCATCTGAGGACAGAAGGAGACACGAGGACAAATCCGCGAAACCTTCAGCTACAGAGACTCAGAGACTTTCCGCAGGACTCTGTCCACCTGATGAACTTAGGATAAGACGCGGACTCACAGATCTGAGATGGAGGCGGATCCGCAGTTCGGAATCTCCGGGAGACCGGGCGAGGACAGGAGGACTCATGGAGCTTCTGAGAAGAAGCACCAGTGGAGGACCTGGAGACCCTGGTCCGGGATCTGGGTCTGCGCGGCGCTGCTGCTGCTGCTACTGTGCGCCGGGGTCTGTGTTGTGGTTTTTGTTCGGACCGCGGAGCTTCAGTCCCGGATTGTAAGTCTGGAGCTGCGGGACCGGGACGCGCAGATCTCCGCCTGGATGTTGTCTCTGGAGCAGGTGGAGCCGGTTCTCATGGGCCGGCTAGACCAGATCCTGGAGGAGGTGAGGAGCCTTTTACGCTTTTATAAGTGTTTTCTAACAATTAACGCTTAATACAATCAGTAGCCATGGCAACCGGAGCTCATTTAGGTAGTTAAATATTTTCACGCTAAAGAGTTTTGGATTAAACTTTTACATTTTAAACAATATGTCAGGAAGTTTCTTATTATATTTATGTGGATTAATTATTACAGTAATTAATTTTTACTTCTAGTGTTGGTGAAGTGAAGGTTTTAGAGAGTTTTTGAGTTTTTGCTCACATCAAGTTTTACATTTAAACAATATTTGAAGAAGTTTTTATATATAAATATGTGTAGGAGTGATTCATCTGGAATACATCAAATACAGAACTGACATATAACTCCCCTGACTGCTCTAAATATGTTGTTTTTTATAATAATATATTGCATTTTTCAGAAATTGTACTGTAAATAGATTATCTGCACAATTTAAATAAACATCAGTCTTCATTCATAAATTCTGCTCAACTCTTTAAGGAGTTTAAATAGATTATCTGCACAGTTTAAATATTTTAGGTTTTAGGGTAAAAAAACTCAATTGGCACAAAACCGTCCTATTAAAAATATAAATGATGGGATGACTTATGTTATTTTACTCATTAAACATTGCTTTATTACAATCCAATGATCATCACATCTTATTAAAAGTGTTAATATCACCATTATTAAGTAATTAATACATGTTTTTCAGTCATATGGTTCATGTCACTTTCTCACTAAAAGCAGCTGTTTTCTTTGTTTTAAAGGTGACGGATCTGTATTACTCCTATAATATATAATGTTATATAAGATAGTACAGTGTATATTTATATATTATATACATGTTGTCCTGTGTGAATGTGAGACAGCTGAGCAGCTCCGGCACATCTGCAGCCAGTGAGCTGCCCTCTCATTGACCACTTCCAGCTTCACTAACAAGCTCTTCTCAGTGATTGAAGTCCTGCAGGACTCTGTTTTCTCTTCCTGCGTTTACTTTGGCCGGACTATTATCACCCCCCCCCCCTTTCACCACAGCCAGTGTAATGCTCTCAGTGGGGAGGAGGCAGCAGGACCAGGAGCTGCTGTCTGAGACCAGAACTCACAACATCACCACAGTCAGATCAGCAGGAGAAGTTAAAGAGCTGAGTTATTAATGTCTGGGCGGTTTTCAGTCGGCAGAGTTCAAGTAGTTTCTCCAGATTTGAAAACCTGCAAAAAGTAAATTAGAATCTGTCTTTTTTTCCTTCACGTGATAGACTCAGCTCTGATTGGACAGTTATTAACTCATATTGATTGAGACTAGAAATATGGATTGAAGACTATTAAAAAAAGGTGTGTGTGTGTATGTGTGTGTGTGTGTGTGGGGGGGGCATTGTGTATATCTTTGAATGTGTGTATGGTGTTGTGTGTGTGTGTGTGTAGGTCATTGTGTGTATGTGTATGTAGATGGAGGTGTGTGTGTGTATGAGTTTGTTTTTGTGTCCCCACCCCACAGTGTGTGTATGTTTGTATGTGTGTATGGAGCTGTGTGTGTGTATGTATGAGTGTGTGTAGGTGTGTGTTGGGTGGTGTTTGAGTGTACTGAGCTGTGTGTGTTGGGGGGAGATTGTGTATGTGGGTGGGGGTCAGTATGTGTGTGTGTGTATGTGTGTATAGAGCTGTGTGTATGTATGAGTGTGTGTAGGTGTGTGTTGACCTGTAGCTCCTCCCCTCTGCAGTTTCAGGCTACATTAGCCGCTAATAGCGTCATAACAAACTAAATTGTTGCCCCTGCTGTTGGTGGGTGTGTTGCATTGTGGGTAATGTAGGCGTCAGGAAGTAGGAATGCATGAATAAAAAAGAGCGAAGTGTCCGTCATGAGTTTTTCTCTTTGAAAGCAGCCGAGTGGAGAAAACATCTGTGCTTCTGTCCCAGTGGAATCAAACAGGAGAGTGATTCTTTCCTCCATCACAGGACGGCTGCTTAGAGTTCACATTCTGCCACTGGAAGAATTTTGAATTAATTCCACATCTGTTGAAGTCAAAGAGCCCAAAGTGCATAAATGTTTGACTGTAGGTCTCATATATCTATACCTGGAGTCCGGGACTCAACAGGTTTCATTGTATCTTTATGTTATAAAATATATGTGGACATGAGCAGGTGAACCTGTTCAATATATTACAGGGAATAAGAGAAGTTTAAAGGTCCCAGATGGGAGAAAGGTAGATGATAATGTGGTTTTGATTATAAGACAGTCTAAGTGTTCTATAAATGTTATTATTACTATTATTGTTATTAATATTATGGTATAAGGGTAGATGTTGATATGTTATAGGTTATAAGAAGGTCTAAATGTTCTATAAATATTATTATTATCTTATAAATGTAGATATTAATATCAATCAGCCAATCAAACTATTAGTTTAGCACTAGTCATGCAACTCCAAGTGTTATTACAGGGTTGAAAAATACAACAAATAAATACAATTACAGAAAAAATAAGTTAATAAATACATTTAAAAAGAAGCAAACAAAATGAAAGTGAGGCTAAAATGATATTTTTAGTTTTGCTTTGAATAAATATCCACAGTGTGGCATCCTCAATATGTTTTTTGATTATAAGAAGGTTAAAGTGTTTTATTAAATATTTATTATTATTATTATTATTATTATGGTAGAAAGGTAGATGTTAATATGTGATTATAAGAAGTACTATATGCTCTTATCTGAGCAGAATGCAATATATCAATATGTATGTTTTATGTAGCATATAAAATTCATTTTAATAAGATTAATTGTGTTTTTATGACCTTAGATTGAGCAGTTTTATCTACATGGGGGTGGGTCTCTCTACCTGAAGCCGCCATGTTTCTACAGTAGCTCAGAACAGACAAACTAAACAACTCTAGAGACATAATTTAGCATTTTTTCACCTCCTACACATTCTGGATGCAATATGAAACTTCACCACTAGATGCTGCCAGAAAACTACGCACTGCACCTTTAACCCCGATCTTTGTTTTAACAAGTTAATAAATAAAAATACTTAAAAAGGAGTTGAAATGTTGGTAGCTGATATTTATAATCATGTTGTCAAACATGAATCTGAAGCTCTTCAGGTTTTAATGATTCAACTCATCGGTGTTAAATCACCTCTTTGGAGTGGAGGAAAGACTCAGTCAGATGGAGGTTAGAGAGATAATAGATTAAAGATGTAGGTCCTGGTTCAGTCCTGGTCCAGGTCTGGCTGTGGAGCTCCACCGTGGGGCCCAGTGAGCAGGATCCTCCATCTTCTTCTCCCCTTCAGGCCTGCAGCGACGCAGCCGCCTCTTTGTTTATCTCTGCATGTATACGGACTCGTTATTAATGAAACACGAGCACAGATGTGGGACGTCCGTCCATTAATCTCTGTCTCTTTCCTCTGAGTTGGATCATGTGACCACGACCTGATGACATCACATCTGGATCAAAGCTCAGAACAGCATCTTTATCTTATTGAGTCGTGTACTTCCCAAATACTGTTACTGTTAAAAAGTTTGGGGTCACTTAGAAATTTCCTTATTTTTGAAGGAAAAGCACTGTTTTTTTTCACTGAAGATCACTTCAGTTTCTAACTAATCAGAAATATGCTCTATACATTACTAATATGGTAAATGACTATTCTAGCTGCAAATGTCTGGTGTTCTAATGGTACAATGTGTTTGCTCATTGCATCAGAAGGCTAATGGATAACTAGAAAACGCTTGTGCAGTCATATTAGGTGGTAAATAAAAGTGCGACTTTTCATGGAAACCACAAAATTGTATGGGTGACTCCAAACTTTTGAACGGTCGGGTACATTGGTGTAATAAAAGTGTTTTATTACACTTTTTTAGTATGGTAGGGAAAAAAATCCAAATCGACATTGTGCCTTGTGTGAAAAAGTGATTGCCCTCCTGTTAAAAAATATCTTAACTCTTGTTTATAATAGCTGAGTTAAATTTCGCTCGCCACACCCACCTGTTCTCAATCAAGAAATCAGTTAAATAAGACCTGCCTGTCAAAATGTAGACCAAATGATTCAAAAGCTAAGATCTAAAGATTCAGGAGCAAATGAGAAAGAAAGTAATTCAGATGTATCAGTCTGGAAAAGGTTATAAAGCCATTCCTAAAGCTTTGAGACTCCAGCCAACCAAAGTAGAGCCATTATCCACAAATGGTGAAAACATGGAACAGCGGTGAACCTTCCCAGGAGTCACCAGTGTCCTTGAGTCTGCGCTCAAATTTGCCAGAAAACATCATGACAATCCCTAAGACCTTTGAGAAAATACTCTGTGGTCTGATGAGACGAAAGTTGAACTTTTTGAAAAGGTGTGTCTCATTAAATCTGGAGAAAACATACTGCTGCACTGAAGAAGATCCTCACACCAACAGTAAGATATGGAGGTGGTAGTGTGATGGTCTGGAAGACTTGCTGTGATAAATGGAACCAATGAATTCTGCATCTACCAAAAAATCCTGAAGGAGAACGTCCAGACAAGTCCATCTCTGATTGGCTGAAGAAACACAAAATGAAGACTTTAGAGTGGCCTGGTCAAAGTCCTGACCTGAATCCTATTGAGATGCTCTGGGATGACCTTAAAAAGGCTGAAGGTCCATGCTCCAAAACACTCAATGTGGCTGAATTACAACAATTCTGCAAAGATGAGTGGGACAACATTTCCTCCACAGCTTGGTAAGACTCATTGACTCGAATTATCACAAAAACGCTTGATTGCAGTTGTTGCTACTAAGGGTCCAACCAGTTATTACGTTTAGGGGGCAATCACTTTTTCACACAGGGCCATGTAGGTTTCAACACTTTTTCACATAACTGTATATCTATATATCTGTATATATATCTATATAGATATATATATGAACAACATTGCTGAAACACCTTGAAAACAGCTTAAAAGCAGCTTAAAAACAGCCAGACCTCCTGGCTGCTGCTTCTTTGGCTCCAAACTACAATCAACCACAAAGAGACCTGACAAATACAAATACATGCATCTATATTTCTATGATTTATGTGTGTGTGTATGTGTGTGTGTGACCCATGTGCTAATCAGACAGACTAAAGCAAACAGCACACTCCAGTAGAAGTGCTCAAAGCACCTCTGCACTTTGTCAAAGCACAGTTAGTAACACACACGCACACACACACACACGCACACACACATACATACACACACCCACACACACACACCCACACACAGCCACTACTTTTACCTAAATGATACAGTTGAGGTTGAGACTGAACAGACCTTCTGACAGTTATAGATATTTACAATGAGTGAGTATATTTATATATTTATATATAATCAATAACAACTGCACTTCTGAAGGTTTAAAATGTTAGCATGAAGCTGTGTGTTTCTTCTAGTACAAGTTACAAGTACAAGTACAGGTTTACTTCCCTACTTGAATAATTCATGAATAATAAGATTAAACGACTATTTTAATAGTGGATTAATCTATCAATCATTGAAACGATTGAACGATTAGGTTCATAAAATGGTGTAAAAGTGTTTCCCAAACCTGAAGATTCAACCTAAAATGTCCTTTTTTGTCCAGACCAACAGTCCACAACCCAAAGATTATCAGTTTATTATTATAGAAGACTAAAGAAAGCAGAAAATAATCAGATTTGAGAAAATGGAATCAGAGAATTTGGACATTTTTTTCTTAAAAATGACTCAAAACCATGAATCGATTATCAAAATAGCTGGTGATTACTGTAATAGTTGACAACTAATTGATTAATCGACTAATTGTTGGGGGTTTACTGTGAAGAATGTTCTGATGTTAGAGTTACGAGGTCCCAGCATGACGTTCTGCAGCCTGGTTATGATGCAGAGCAAAGACATGGAGCAGCTGAGGCTCCGGTTAATTAGGAAAGGGGGGTGATGCATTTGTGTGTGTGTGTGTGTGTAACCTGATGCCAGAGTGTGTGATGTGGTTTAAACATTCTATTTTAAAGCAATGACAAAACCTCTGAGCCTCCTGTCGTCTGATTCACAATAAGAGCTTCACTTCCTGTTATGGAGATCAGACCTTCACTGGTCTGTAGAACCTGCAGGTTCTGGATCAGAACACTACACAACTACTAACTGACATTGGGTAAAAATAAATGAGAAACTCATGTAGCTTCAATATAGTTCTGAGTCTGCTGCCTGTTCCTATTGAGTTTTTATCTATTACTGTGTGTTAAAGTGTTATAATATTGTTTTGATCTGGTTCTACTTATGTCTTGTTTTGCAGCTTTTTAGTGTAGAGTTGAGAGTAGGTTAACCGTCAACTATTTTGAGAATCCATTCATGGATTTGAGTCATTTCTAAGAAGGAAATGTCCAAATTATCTGCTTCCAGCTTCTCAAATCTGATTATTTTCTGGATTCCTTAGTCTTCTATAAAAGTAAACTGATAATCTTTGGATTGTGGACTGTTCATCTGGACAGAAAAAGACATTTTAGGTTGAATCTGTAGCGTTGAGTCATTTTTAAGAAGAAAATGCCCAAATTCTCTGGTTCCAGCTTCTTAAATTTGATTATCTTCTGGTTTTGTTAGTCTTCTATAATAGGAAACTGATGGCCTGGACAATCTTCAGCTTTGGGAAGCAGCAATTGACATTTTACACCATTTTATGAACCAGTCTATACAACTAATGGACTAATCATTGCTCTAGTCTCCAAATCACTCAGTAAATCCCTTTATTTGTTGATTAAAGACGTGGTTTCCTGTCACTAAGTCTTATTACAGACCTGCAGCTCTGTGGAGTTTAGCTCATTATTGTCGCCCTCAGAGCACAATCAGGTATAATTAGGCTTCTATTCATTAGTCAGAGCAGAATGTGTATAATGTGAAGACATTGAGCCTAATGACGGCGTTTGAAGGCAGCTGATTGCCTCTGCGACCTCTGCAGCTTTATCTGCGTTATCTGTGGAAGCTGCGGCTCTGCGTCAGCCCCGCTAAACTCTTCTCCAGTCGTAGCGAGCTCGCTGCCAGAATCAGCCAAATAACTTCCTGGAAGCATTCATGAATAATATAAAGCGGGTTAACAGGAATTTGTGTGCAGTCGTACAATTGATTCCGCATGAGACGTCTGAATGACGAGAGAGCTTCGCTGTGGAATCCGAACTCATAGCCAGTCTCAGATTTATAAGAGCGCGTCTCGGAGCTCACCCCACACTTAGACAGGAGAGAACTCACGGAAGGCTGCCGAGACTTACGTGTGTTTTAAGTCGTTCTTACAGTTTTATATCGTTTGGCTCCTCCGCAGCCGTGATGAAGTGAAGGAGCTTGTTACGTTTCAGATAAAGCCGGTTGGATTCAAGGTTATTCGTGTTTCTCACGCTGGCTCTGCTCTGACTTGAAGGATTTACAGCGACTCCTCTTCTCTCAGGCTGGTGTTCATGTTGTTTGTGTGTTGTCATGAGCATCAGACAAATATTAGACAATACACGACTCTAAATTAAAGGGAAACAAACAATCAGAGATGCAACTAACGACTATTTTGATTGATTGATTGGTTCATTAATCTACTGATTATTGAAACAATGGTTCTATGGTTAGACGTTTTTGTTGTTTTTTGGACAAAGGAAGAAGATTTGTCAGATTTTGGATAAACACTTGTTAGATTAGTTCATTGTTGGTTTCAAATCTGCAACTAACGACTTTACTCATAGTTGATTAATCTATCAATTATTGAATAGATTAGTTGTTTGGTTCATAAAATGGTGTAAAATGTTGATCACTGTTTTCCAAAGCTCAAGATTCAACCTGAAATGTTTTTTTTTTGCCCGGACCAACAACCCACAACTCATAGATCATCAGTTTACAGAGAAACCAGAAAATAATCAGATTTGACGACCCAAATCCATTAATCAATTATCAAAATAGTTGTTGAAAATGTCCAAATTCTCTGGTTCCAGCTTCTCAAATCAGATTATTTTCTGGTTTCTTCAGTCTTCTTTAATAATAAACTGATGATCTTTGGGTTGTGGACTGTTGATCTGGACAAAAAAAGACATTTTAGGTTGAATCTTCAGTTTTGGGAAACACTAATCGACATTTTATATGAGTTTATGAGCCAAACCACTTGTTGATTAATCGTTTTAATAACCAATAGATTTATCGACTATCACAATAGTCATTAGATGCAATTCTACTCTGAAGCTTTCTTGCACTTTCCAATAACAGGTTTTTAGGCCATTTCATTTATCCAAATTGTATTTTGTTGCATATGTTCAACTTTGATGAAGAATGATGAGTATTAGGAAGAGAAATGATCAGGTTCAACATCAGATTAATCAATCTTCAGCTTTGGGAACCATTTTATGAACTAAACAACTAACCAATTAATCATTTCAATAGTTGCTAGATCAAAATCGTTGTTAGCCGCAGCCCTGAAACACACTGATTTTTTTCCCTGGAAACACGTCATCAGTTTCTCAGCCTTTAACATGTGTTGTCATCAGTCTCTTCTCTCAGCGTCGGCAGCTTTGTGTCCAGCCGATTCTTCTGTCAGAACAAACCCTGAAAGAATAAACCGCCTCGCTCCCCGCGGACGGTCAGACGACACCTTCTATGAACA
The DNA here is from genome assembly GCA_030544235.1 of Lepturacanthus savala. Taxonomy (NCBI): domain Eukaryota; kingdom Metazoa; phylum Chordata; class Actinopteri; order Scombriformes; family Trichiuridae; genus Lepturacanthus; species Lepturacanthus savala. Next base: position 6,164,706 of record CM060478.1, read on the forward strand.
TCTCTCCCCGTTCAAATCGTGCGGACAAATGTCCGAGCGTAATGTTGCACATGTCTCCTTAATGACCTGCTGTTCGGTCGCTGGCGGCCGTCCCGCGGAGCGAGATGACTGAGGTAACAGCAGTACCCGGAACACCGCGGCGGCGCTCAGAACACACACGGCTCATAACATCCCCTCCAGCACCTGTCGCGGGCCTGTAAACGGCCCGTTGCCATTCCTCCACCGACCACCAGCAGCACGGCTGCAGCTATGCTGCTGAGAATGTCCCGGGATGCTTCTGTATTCCATCAGAGTCCCGTCACACGCAGGCTGCTGCAGATAAAACCAGGTCACTCTGGACTGATTAGATTCTCCAGGACCTGATTAGATTCTCAAAGACCTCGAAGAAGACCGACCGACTCACAGTTTAAAGACTGTTAGTGCCAGTGATGTTTGTTTAAGAACGTACAGCTCTGGAAAGAAATAAGAGACCACTGCTAAATTATATTTTTTTATGATTTTACTACTTTTACGTTTTAGTTTGCGTCTATAAACTACTGACATTTCCCCCAAATTCCAAATAAAATATTATTATTTATTGGCAGAAAATGACAAATGATCAAAATAACAAAAAGATGCAATGTTTTCAGACCTCAAACAATGCAAAGAAACAAGATCAAATTCATTTTAAAACAACATAATACTAATGTTTATACTTAAAAAGAGTTTGGTGCAATAACATGTATTTTAATCACAGCTCCACAAGAAGTTATTTAAGAGATTTATGTAAAACTTAAGGGTGAAGGTTAAAGATCTCTCCTCAAAATTGATTCATTACTCATAGAATTAAATATTTCAAGCCTTTATTTCTTGTAATTTTCAGTATTATGGTTTACAGGTAATGAATACCCCAAACTTTTCACCATATTGTGATTATTTAGGATGCACATGTATATAAAATTCTACAAAACAATAGCTCATTAAAAACATCTTTCAAATGATCTCCTACTCTTTAACTTTAACCATGATTAGCTTCTGTTTGTGATGTTTTTGGCTTTCATTGAGCTCAGAGAAACTTTTTGCTTTACTTTAAAACTGAACTGTGGGCATCAAACAGTGTGAATGTGGACTGAATGAATGATGTATTGTTGTTAACTCGTTATTCTCTGGTTCCTCCTGCAGAAACTTGCAGCGCGACTGCCGAAGACGAGGGAGGCGAGGGAAGCTCCCCACAGCTGCCTGTGTCCCCCAGGTTAGTACACACACACACACACACACACACACACACACACACACACACACACAGAAGACCTCACGACCTCATGTGACTGTGTGTGTCAGAATGCTGGTTATTACAGGTTATTACTACAGGTTACACGTTACTACCACAGGTAATAACTACTACTATAGTATATTACAACAGGTAATGTCTACAGTACATGTTATTACCACAAGTTATTGTGGTAATAACATGTACTGTAGACATTACCTGTTGTAATATACTATAGTAGTAGTTATTACCTGTGGTAGTAACGTGTAACCTGTAGTAATAACAGGTTACACAGGTCATTCAATAACATGTGGTAATAACACACAAATTGTAATGTTACAATTTATTACCACAGGTTATTTTACTACATCCTTACTACTTGTATTACTACAAGCACTACAGGTTATATCTACATGTTATCACCTGATTACTGCTTTGCACACTCTTGGAATTCTCTTGATGAGCTTCAAGAGGTCGTCACCTAAAATGGTTTTCACTTCATAGTTGTGCCTTATCAGGGTTAATTAGTGGAATTTCTTGCTTTATCAATCAGAGCAAAGGGTGGCTATTTCGAAGAAATTAGAATATGAAACATGTTTTCACTTATTTTACCTTTTTTGTTAAGTACATTGCACCATAAACATGTGTTAATTCATAGTTTTGATATATATATAATGATAATAATAATGAGAGCTTTACTACCTGTTGCTGTTGATATTGTGACAGAGTGATATTATGATAGTATGATATAGTGATAGTGTAATAGTGTAATATTCTGATATTGTGATAGTCAACTTGTCTACCATGCCCTCCCTGTGCATTTGTGCCCTTCAGCTCTTCACATTGATGCCAGGTGGAGGTTTATGTATTTCCAGCTCAGCTCAGTGAGGACGTTGGTGTGACATGAGGTCATGATGCAGGTGTGTGTGTGTGTGTGTGTGTGTATATGTGCGTGTTCAGAGGAGCCATCAGGATAATCAGTCTCATCAGACACCATTAAACCGCCTCAGTGATTCTGTCAGTTTCCCAAAGCTGAAGCAGCTGAATCTGTCGGTGTGAGCCACCTGTTTGCTGCTGCAGCTCCAGGTGCTGCTCATTACGTCGTCATTAGAGGAGGGGAGGGCTGCTCACCTGTTGCTGCTGCACCTCAGAGTCTCGTCTTCACCACTTTATGGCTTCAGATGACTTGTGTGTTTGCAGAATCTGTTGTGTGACTTCAGCAAATTCACATTAAGTGTCAAGGTTGTAGATTATGATTTGGACCTGGGTGTGAATGGCATCATCATTGTTTATATATATACAGAGTAAGACGAGAAGGTTTTAGGAATGTTCTGTTTAAAGATGCAAATGAAGCTCTATCCCAGTAAAATTTTAAATTTATTATACATATTAGAGTCAAAGAGAGTTTAGGACAGTTGCGCTGCAACTGGCGACTATTTTAATAGTGGATTATTAATCTAACAATCATTGCAAGGTTAATTTTCAGCTATTTAGTTTCAGTCTTAGTTTTGTGTCAAATGCCTTTATTAGTTTTAGTCATAATTAGCCAACTTCTATTCTATTTTGTTTAAGCTAAGAAGTTTTGTCTCTTTAGTCTAGTTTTAGTCAATATTTTTTCTTTAGTTTTTGACAACAGGTTAATAGTAATGTTAATCAAAATTAATCTGACAATAGGAATTATTGTTAGGAACCTTTGTTTAGGACATGTTTTCAAGTGACACCACCAGAGCTTAATGTTCCCTACATGGTAATAGTTTAATAAAGTGTGTAACCCAGCAGGTTAAAACCATAGCAGAGTGTAGCTTCTTGTGATGAAGTAACAGACGTCGCTGCATTTAGTGCCAACAGCACTGATGGACGCTACACACTCAGACATGCGCACTTTTGATTAAGTTTTTATTTAATAAAGTAGGTTTTGCGTCATGTTTTTTCTACAACAAAAAATGTGCGTCAATTTCTTCACACTCTGGTTGAGGACATTGATTTTGTCATGAAAGAAACAACGAAATTAACACAGAATCATTGAAATGATTAATGGATTCCTTCTTAAAAATGATTCAAATTGATTTACATTATTATTATCAAAACAGTGATTAATGTAATAGTTGGCAACTAATCGACTGATTGATTAATCGTTGCAGCTCTAGTGTGTGTGTGTGTGTGTGTGTGTGTGTGCTTCCCTTCCCCCCTCCCCACTGTGAGAACAGTGGGCGGAGCCTGTCACCACACATCAGTGCTAACTGCTGGTGGATGGGGCACCAGCGCTGTGTTGGCCAGTGTCTGTGGGACGAGCTGTGAAGTTGGTGATTGGCCGAGACTCTCCAGCCGCTGCAGGTGTGGAAACCTTTCAAGTCCGAGGTTTCCAGCTGCTCTCGCACTTTTACAGCTTCAGCTGACTGTGTTTTCAAGTGTTTTCTGTGTTTCTGTGTCCCCGCGGCTGCTGTAAGGGATATAATGGGCTCTTGGAGAAAGACGCTTTCGGGCTGCCAAGTTAGTGGTCAGCCAAAAGTGACAGACCACCTCGCAGCACTATTGTCCACGATTTGTTCGTGTCTCTGGAGTTTTAACAGGAAAGCTCGTATCTGTCCAGCTTCCAGATGCAGCCTGACACCATCCGTTTGGAAGAGTGGCCGTGTTCTGTGTGAACTGGGAGGTGATAATAAGTTATAACAATTGACAGCTCAAGACTCCGAGAGTCCAAATCCACCCCCCACTACCCCCTCCAACACACCCAGCTCTTTAATATTTATTATTATTTAATATTTCACTTTTACAGGTTACAGTTAAACCTGGATTTTTTATTTATAGCAATGGAAAGAAAGCTGAGATGTACCGGAGTCAAATTCCTCTTGTTTGGCCTGAACAAACTTGGCCATTAGAGCTGATTTTGATTCTGATTCTCATTCTAATTCTGGAAATACTGAATTCAGCCTGAACCTCCGTTAGATTTTAAATACTTTTAAATTCTATTATCTATAGTCTTTTAATTTGTTTTTTCTTTTTTAAAATTTAACATTTGAGTGAACTACATTATTATAATTGATCTAATCAAAATATGTCAAACTGGCTCCACATTGATAAACTAAAATATTAAAATACTCTCACATGTATTTTGTGATTAAAACAAATAGTTTACTATACTATAGTAATATAAGACAGACGGTATAATGAGTCTAATGAATCTAAATTGTATTCCATCTAAATAAATACACTAAATATTAATAATAATTTAATAAAATATGTTAATTCCCTGCTATTCCCTGCTTGTGTTTATTTTCAGACTATATAAAATGTGTTTTTCATCAATAGAAACAAGCTTTAATAGATGTGATTTGCTTTGTCTTGTAGCTGTGTTGTAGAAGTCGGTCCGTCCCTGCAGTTCTGCAGTGCATTGTGGGATGTGGTGCCCAGCTGGCGTCTGCCAATCAGAACCGAGCGTCTGACTGTTCACATGGCTGCCGAGCTTCTGATTATTTACAGAGCCAGGTGACGGAGAAGCAGAACCATGAAGACACGCGTCCTTAGATTTCTGTTAAAGTAACAGGATCAGAGATAAAGACATTCACGTCTGATGTTGAGTTTCTGACACTTGTGGTGACGTATGGATGGAAACATCATTTAAATCCTTTACATTATAATGAAAGAATACATTCAGGGATGGAAAGTATCAGATTACATAACTGAAGAGCTGTTTTTGGGTAGTTTTTAACATTAGTAATTTAAGTTTTACTTATTGTTGGAAGTAAAGTACTTCACGACATTTTAAAATGATTCAGGTACAAAGTAAAATAAACCGATAAAATAAAACAAAAGAAAGGAAGATGAACAGCCATAAAGAAGGAATAAAGATTAAAGGAAAAAAGAAAGATAAAGAAAGTGGAAAGTTGAAGAAGGAAAGCAAAAAGAAAGATGGAAAGATAAAAAGACCCTCGACCACAAAAAGTAACTGAATAATTTCTTCTCTCGATTACATCTTAAATAAAATATTTCTATACTTTCATAAATTTCGTTCTCTCTTTTCCTCCGACTGAACAATGACAGCGATAAAAGCTGAGATGAATATATTATCTCTGATTCTCAGAACGCAGCTATAATAAGTGTGTGTGCGTGTGTGTGTGTGTGAGTTGAAGGACAAGGTATTATTCTGAGCTGACATGTTTGTGCGCCGCCTGTGAGAAACGAGCCGCTGAGCTTCTATAAGTAGAGCGGAGAATGAGACACTCGAAGGTGCCGCTGAGTCTGTTGTCTTTCAAATGTTTATCGCAACCCTGAAACGGAGCGAAGGGGCCGAAACTATGCGAAACATACGCGCTGCTCTGAGTGGACACGTTGCTTATGGCTGAGAGGCCTCGTATCAACAGTCTGGGTATGATGTGTATGTGCAATCACCGCGCGGCCTATTAGGGTTTCGGGCTTTTGATGAACAATGAAATCGGAGCAAAGCCTCTGAGCCACTTCAGCAGACAACTGGAGATCAGGGTGCAGAGAGAGAGAGAGAGTGTATCTGCAGCACGGATCAACATATCCACAGAACCGCTGCAGAAAGACGTCCTGCTGCTGCTGCTGCTGAGGGGATCCTCAGTCACTAGCGTCAGGATTTATATTACAGGCTGGATCACCTCCATGTTGATCATCTATTCTACAACCTCTAGTTTTATCGCTGCTACATGGTTCCAACATGTGAAAAACTGTGTGAAACGATGTTGAAAATGAGTACAATGTGTTTTAAAATGATAAAGATTCAAAGCGTTTACTGTCATGTGCACTGTGCACATGAATGCCATATCAATAAAAATGACATAAAATAAAACAGAATAAAATCACACACAAGTACAGAACATAGACATGAATATAAACTATAAGGAGGCAGATTAGGTGCAGATATTTATAAGTAATGTACAAGGTGGAATGAGCAGTGTGAAGAGTGCAAAAGTCTGGAATAGGTGCATGTTCCTGGCACAGTCACAGCTGTATGAGGTAGTTAAGTGGTAAAAACGAGTCTGTAGTTGTACCAAAGGTGATATGTAGTAATATGTTAAGTCATCTCTAAAGTAGTTAGGGTTTTGAACGTTAACTTCAGGAATCTGATGGCAGTAGGAAAAAGACCGAAAGTCCGACATTTCACACTCAACACACACCACAAGTGTGAAATTGATCCGAACGAGGTACGTGAAGGACAGTTGAACAGAAACTCTTCCTTTATAGGTAGATGATGCTGTTACAACAATCAGTGATGGGAAAAACTGTGTTAAAATACATGCCGTTACTAGCGGCGTTACTTTTTTCAGTAACGGGAGAGTCAGAGGAATGCAAAGCAGCGACTTACTGGAGAAAAGGTAGAGTTAATTCTGAGCTAGCTGGTTTAGCTGCTACTTTATTACTCATGCTAACACAGGCTACTGTGGCCGTAGTCGAAGCCAAAACAACACATTTTGTAAGAAGCTTCACAAGCTGCGGCGTCTTTCTCTAAGATGCATTCACAGACCCTCAGGAAACCCCAGACTTACTTAAAAAAGTAATGCAATAGTTAATTTCTCTGGTCTATTGAAATGGGTTAGTTGTATGGTTCATAAAATGGTGTAAAATGTTAATCACTGTTTCCCAAAGATGAAGATTCAACCTAAAATGTCCAGACCAACAGTCCACAGCTCAAAGATCATCAGTTTACTATTATAGAAGATTAAAGAAACCAGAAAATAAGCAGAGAAAAGCAGAGAATTTGGGCATTTCTTTCTTAAAACTGACTCAAATTCTTTAATTGATTATCAAAATAGTTGGCGTTTAATCTAATAGTTGGCATCTAAACATGTAAATAAAGTTAATTTCATGTATGAATCCATGGTCATGAAAACTTGCCTCTAAGGTCTAAAAATGTCATGAAAAAGTCTTGGAATTTTATCAGTAAAAATGTGTATGAGCTTGGTTTAATAATATAAACTTCATCCACATTGTTTAAGGGTCAGCAGTTATTAAATTATTATCAAAATCATGTAGAAAAGCTTAATTATGTATGATTTGGTTACAGAGAAAACTCAGAGATACAGAAGTTTGTGGGAATTTTAAGAAACTAAGAACCGAGACTCAGGACGGATCTGTTTATGTGTTTGGAGTCTGAAGTTATGTCAAACAGCAATATTCAGTTATTTTGGCTCAAATGTTGAATAACTATGGGATCATATAACATAATCATGACCCCAGAGGCATCAGGAACTGAGTGAGACTCAGCAAATAAACTAAGGAGGGAGTGAGAGGTCATTTTCTTTAAAGCCCGCAGTCTCTGACCATTACAACCCTGGTGTAATAATTATATTATTCTATATTTTATTATTTATTATAATTACAAGCATAACTCAGTTGTTTTCTTTAAACATACAAAAAGTCTGAAGTCTGTCTATAATAATAATAATAAAAAGAATAAATTAAAAGGAAACATGTTGGATTTTATTAAGAACTCATAACATACAGCTGATCCACTGTATTGACATGTAAATTAACTTAAAATCTCATGATATATGTAGTATTAACACTCAGGGAGACACTATCAGCAGTTAATTAAACACTTGTTGGAAAATATATAAGATATTAGATAAAGTTCAAACATTATTTGATGAGTTGTGTTGAAACAATAATTCAATAAAACAACTTATGACACATTTTTAAACCTGCAAAAACATTAAAATATTTAAATGAAGCAAATTAATATTTAAATGGTTGTCAACTCTCCTAAAAAAAACCTTAAAAAATGTGTGAACAACTTAATTTTGTGAATAATCAACTTAAAAACGTGTTTATGCAAGTACATCATTTATTAAGTGGTGTTTAAATCAGTTTTGATTGTAAAAGAGAATCATTTAATTTCACTGTAGTTAATTATTGAACATAATTTCAACAGAAATCGATGAAACAGTTGTGTCAATGTTCGTTTTCAGAGTGAATCAGTGCATGAAAGTCGTCTGAATGCAGCATTTTGATGTTATATTATAAACCTCCCCCCACCTGTCTGACCTGTGGCCCACAGCGAAGCCTCGTTGACTGGATGAGTTAAACTATGTTCTCTATGTGTCACCTCTCACTCAGTATCACATGCTGGTGGCCACGCTGCCAAGAATAAAGATTCCTCCCTGAGGAGAAGCATATTCCACAGAGCCTTTGTTTTCATTGGCAGGCGAAGCAAGATTCGGGCAAATTTGTTTGTTATAATGACGCATACCGCATAACTTTTAGAGTCTTAAAGGGACTATACGTAAGAATTATAGTATATAATATAATATTTACATGTGTTAATAGTTTTCATTTCTTAAATCGTAACTTAAAAAAACAAGACCTTCCATGGTTTTCTCAGTTTCCTTGAACAGCCTGTGAGCTTTTTACGTTTTTATCCACCAAAATCCAAAGATGATGTCCCGCTAACAACAACAGATGACTGGAATACAACACCACGGCTCACTCAATAAACAATGCATTTACAAAGATAAAAAGACAAAATATGGGATTAAAAGAAAAGCATTCACAACTCTGGCATTATAGAACATTAAGATGCATAATCGCGTGATGCTTGTTAGCATGAGCGCAGACTCGCCATTTGAAAAATGGATGTTTCTCTGAGCTTCTGAGCTTTCCATGTTGGTACTCTGGTGGTTCTTCTTACTTACTGTGATCCTGTTCTTCTACGACTGAACTATTTTTTATTGGACAGTTTTTTCCATCGGCCAGAAGGTACAAAACCACACTGTTACAGATCTGTTGTGTAAATTAGAGACGTGAAAGGAAGAAAAAAGATGTTCTGCTGCAAAAGTCTATGAAATTCTGCTTTCAGCTCACTTAAACTCCACTAGGTGTCACTAATGAGAAGGAATTTCTGTAACTTATATAGAAACTTTAACAACCTCCAAATAACATTATTCCATTTCGGGATGCATTTGGCAGAGCGCTTATTTTTTCTACCTGTGTTTGATATCTTCCTGTTAATGGGTCGATAGACGTTTGTCCATTTATCTATGAACAGGATCACAGAAAAACTACTGCCCAAATTTTCAGGAATTCTGGTAATAGGGTGAATAATTGACCAAGAACGAATCCATTAAACTTAAGGGCAGATCCCATTTCCCGATTGTTATAGTGGCTCCATGTGTTTGTACATTTAAAGGTCAGATATAAGACTTAGCAGCTTTCTGTATCTATATCTCAAGGGGAAGTGAGACCGCTCGTCATATAAACAGAGCCGTAGGCCTGTTGGGATGAGGTCAGGGTATTGTTGTGCTTCAGGACAGAGGATACATGTGTTTATGTTACTCTGTGATTTATCAGTGCGAAAATACACAAGAACCCACCTCGCCCAGGACTGAGAGACAAACGAGGACAACATAAGTACAAGTTCACAGCCAAACATGGGTCAAACGTGGCTCAAGCCTCCCCACGTTGTTGCCGTGGAGACGCTAAGTGGCAGCTCCCCTCCTCCCTCCCTGTCCATCATGTCAGGTTTCCGCCCTTAGAGAAGACGCCGGGACTCACTTTCAGGATTTAGTTTGCTTTGTACCTTAGCATCACAATGACAAAGGTCCTGAAGCTGTGGGGGGAGGGTTGGGACTATTGATCTGTGTAAGGAGCCATGTTAAAGTCTGGAAACATGTGAGCTGATGATAACGACAGTTTAGGATGTGTAATCTTGTGCTGTTTGACCAGATGATTTTATTCAAAAATATTTTCATAATTGGAGATCCTTTGTGAAGATTAGTCGATTAATCCAGTTCTTGCCAACTATATAGTTGACAACTAAACAGTTATTGGATTTGTTTCATTTTAAAGAGGAAAATTTCCAAATTCTCTGGTGCCAGGTTCTCAAATCTGCTTATTTTCTGGTTTCTTCAGTCTTCTATAATAGTATAAACTGATGATCTTTGAGTTTTGGACTGTTGATCTGGACAAAAGAAGATATTTTAGGTTGAATCTATAACTCCATTGTCAAAACAGTCCAATAGTAGCAACTCTAATGGGAAAACAGTTTCAGCCTGAAAACAAACTGAAAGGATTAGGGCAAAATAGTCAAATATTTAACTATTATCTGAACTATGTTTGGTTTGTTCTTTGCCGGGATTAGCTGGGGGTATTTTCCAATTTCTCAAACTGTCCAAACTGATACAAACAGAAACATGAATGAAACATGAGACATGAGTCAATAGCAGCCGTTGGTGCCTCTTCAAGTTATTTTGCATTAACTTCAGCTTCCAGTTTTAATGGCTGCTGCTTTGGTTTTTGTCTCCAACACTTGAATCATTGCAAACTAACATTTTCCATTCAAACCTGGCATTTTCCCTGAATGTTGTAATGCTCATTACTACACTTCTATCTTGGGAGAAGTTGTCACCGCCACTGTTGGTTTACCTCTGCAGAGGATTGGCCAATAACCAATAACATGAACCCTCCACCCAGACCAGCCTGGAACATGGCAGAGCTGTGAGGGTGGATTAGTCCTGGGAGGAGGGGCGGGAGGGGGGTCAGCAGGAAAGAAGTGGGAGGGTTGGAGGTTTAAGGTCTTTAAAGCCGACCGCTTCTGAGGGAGGAAGTGGGCTTTGACAGTTTACCTGGCTGGGATCCCAGGGAAAGCCATGAGCGGAGAACAGAGGCATGAAACCTGACCCCCGACCCCAGCTCCCCTCCCCCCCATGCCGCCCCTCCCCCTCCCTGCCAGCAGCACAGCCTGGCATGGTTGGCATTGTTCAGCCTCTTCAAACCTGTTGCCCACCAACACGGACTCATGTCGACGGAAATATGACGTTTGTGGCATGAAGGAGGCGTCATTGATTCTCTCTGTGAGGACGTATTGTTCCCTCAGTGCTGTTTGTTTATCTGTGAACAGGATTACAAAAAAAACTGGGTAGTAGGATGTGGCATTGGCCAATAACGATTGGCCAATGAATGCTGCAACGATTAATCGATTAGTTAACCAATCGATTACCTGATCTGACTCAATTTTAAGAAGAAAAGGTCGAAATTCTCTGATTCCAGTTTCTCAAATCTGATTATTTTCTGGTTCCTTCTTACATCTAGCAGAACAAACTTGGCAGAAATCTAAGATTATATTTAAAAGTATCTTTTGAAGTCCTTCTGAAACAAAAATATCCGGATCTCAACTGATTTCAAGCATTTTCTTGATTTTAGTCAATATCAATTGTAGATTTCATTCAGTATGTTTACATGACACTTGGAAAAAAAACAAATCATTGCTTTATCTGAGTATAAGTGGATAAGTGCATATTATGAGTATAAAAAAGTAAACAAGATTAAAATGACTAAAATCCAGAAAGAAAACCTTGAAATAAGCAAGGAATCAGATAATTTAAGATCATTTTTCTCAGTAGTGGACTAGTTGTACCAAAAACAAGACATTTTCGTAATGTAAATGTCAATGACTCCAATTTAGCCTCAAAATTACCAGACAGCAAACCACCAGTGGTGGAAATATCCACTTAACCCCTCGACTGCAGCCTGAATGCTAAAAGCATCAGTCGTAACTGGCGAAACCAGATTTGACTGGATTTGGGTCCAGTCTCGGTCCCCCTGTGGGTGACCCAGAAATGACATCAAAGCTCGATCAGTGGTGTCCGAGGCATCGCAGACAGATGGAGCAACCAGACCAGGGCTCATCCATATTCCCTCCCGCTTCTTTAAAACACTTCTAAAAGCGTCTCCTGCAGAACAGCGAGTATTTGCAGCGTTTCCTGATAAAGCCACAGCAGCTTAGCTGTGCTGTGTCTGAGGGATGTAAATAGCTTCAGCGTGGGGACAGGAAGGCAACCTGTGCCACAGCTATTGCTGCAATGTGACTGTTTACTGCCACAACATACAGGCCCAGCAGCAGCCTGGCAGCACAGCGACTAGGGGAACTGGATCTCAGGACACCCGGACAATCAGAGCCCTCAACGAAGTCTGGGATCAGGGACTCTGAGTCTGAAAATACTGTAAAGACCAACAGGTACAGTCACCTGAGACCTGACAGATCCCTCCACCACCTGGCCTGCAGCGAGCTGTGTTATCCAATCATGTTCCTGCTCTTGCCTCCTTAAATAAATTACATATATCTGTCAAAATATGAAATGAAATTGTCAAACTTCCTCTGTCAAACGCTGAATAATCTATTTATTATTGAAATAATTAATAGATTAGTTGCTAAATGATGTAAAACATTTTCCAAAGCTGAAGATTTAAGCTAAATTTAACCTTTGACCCTAACAGTCCACAACCCAAAGATAAATAATTAGAGAGAAAATAATCAGATTTGAGAAGCTGGAACCAAATATTTTGGACATTTTCTTCAGAAAAATGACTCAAATCGTTCAATTAATTATCAAAATAGTCTGTGCTTAATATTATAGTTTGCAGCTAATCGACTAGTTATTGCAGCTTTATTCCACTTTTGATTTTTCAGAAACTTTTTAATTGAATCTCACAGTCTCTTAAAGGACAGACAGACATGCTAACACCTTCTCCATCACTTCTTCAGGTGATCCAACAGCTTCCTACTTAAATATTCTCTTTACCGTAGGAACGTTTGCAGCCTGTAAAAAAGAGGCTTCCTCTAATCTGTGCAGCTGACATGGGGGCGGGAGGGTTCCAGGGTCGCGGAGCCGGTTATTTAAGGAGTCCCCCAAGTTCACCTTGACATGTGTGCTGACAGGAAGAGAGCACGGCAGATCCCCTTTCTTCACTCATGATAAGTTTACAGTGCAGCTGCCAGTGTGTGGCCATACTGGGAGGAATGTGGCAGCTCGAGAGAGACGGAAGAGATGGATACTGGGAGTTCTGCAGACAAAAGAGGAGGAGGAGGAGTAATGGAAGGAGGATGAAGAGTCTGATGTGTTTCTGATCGACCGCTATCATTAAGAACAGGTTCACAATCACCTATAACAGGTCAATATCAGGAGCTGGAGAGATTTAGCTATAACAATGTTAGGTTGAATCTTCAGCTTTGGGAAACAGTGGTCAACATTTTACATTTTATTAACTAAACAACTAATCAATTAATCATTTCAGTAATCAGAATAGTCCTTAGTTGTAGCTCTAGGTCTAACAAAAAAAAGTTTTATTGTGATTTTTTTTGTTGGTATTTGCACTATCAGCAAACCTTCTAGCACTGGTTCCTGAATAGATTATCAAAGAAAGAGTTTGTAAGGGACAGTTTAACCTACTGCCACAACAATCAGGTGATATCTTCTGTCCCTGAGTCTCCATCTATCTGGAGGACGTGGAGGAGCCACAAGGAGACCATCAGGGGACTAGGACTAAACTGAAATGAATAACTGAAGTCATTATGGTTCATTAGCCACAATATTGCTAAGCATAATGAATACAGATAAATTAAATCATGCCAAGAAGGGAAATCCAACCCTAACCCTGTGTGTTACATAGGATCAGAAAAACACACCAAAGAGAAGCCGCCTGGTTGGGGATGGAAGATCCATTACAGGCTTTAAGGGGGTCACTCTGACCCCTGACCCCTCACCAACCCTTCACTCTGGTCCTTAACCTGCTTCTGATCATCTGAGAACGAGTCCACCTGAGACCGCCTCAGTCTGTGACTGTCAGTCTCTATGTGGATGTTTTGGTTTAAGAGATTCCTTCAGTTTAATGTCTACTAGTGGCTCCTGCTTGTCAATGGAATGTTAATAGTTGAATGAGCGGAACCCAGTGTTTATTAATCATTGAAATGATTAATCAATTAGTAGTTTGGTTTATAAAATGTTGTAAATGGTTGATCACTGTTTCCCAAGGCTGAAGATTCAACCTAAAATGTTTTTTTTGTCTAGACAGTCCACAACTCAAAGATCAGCAAAGATCATACGCATTTACTCTAATTCTCTCAAATTCATGATTTGGTTATCAAAAGAGTTGTCAATTACTCTGCTGGTGATTAAGATAAAAATGCACCAATACTTTTGTAGCTATAAACACATATGGTTGTGAACCAGTAGAAGACTGATATTGGCCTTGGTGAAGGTCTTGGTGAAACTGTAAAGCAGCGATCACATCAATAACAGCTTCGTTAACATCTGAAGGATCAGTGGGGATAACGATCCCCCCTTCGTATATGAACATGGATGATCGCCGTGTTGTGTAAATAACCTGCGCTGTAGGGATGAAGTGTGAAGAGTTAGATGAGTGAGGCTGGACTCACCATCTGGTTTCCTCATAATAAGTGGTGTAGTGAGCCCTCGGCCACCTGATCTCCTCTCTCTCCCACTGTTCCAGCTCAAACACAGCACACACCCAGCACGCCACTGAACTTGTTAGCATCTTGTTTGGAGAGTGTTCACAGCCAAGTCCGAGGGAAATGTCTTTACGAGCCGTTTGCCCTCCTGCACTCGCCGTCTCGTCAGGGTTGAATTTGAGAAATGCAAATAGTGTGTTTGAGTGTTTGGACGACGCGGAATCAGAAATTAGAAATCCCAAAGATCTTCCTGTGCGGCGCATTAAACGTACGTTTCCTAACACCAAGAGACACTGGTGTCGGATATTTTCCGCTGTATCTCGTTTCCCATTGGCCCGAGTCGGGCGTGTTTGTGTGAATGGGATTTAGGAAATGCACATTCATTCAGCGAGAGCCGACCACAAACGAGCAACCATTCCAAATAAAAGCATGGTAGTGAATACAGCGAGGTGAAATTAGATGTAATTGAATCTGACCTTCCCCCGGTGCACAAGTACAATTACAGTCCTGATGGGAACAAGAGGGTCCAAATGGAGTCTGGCTTCTTGGCACAGAGCTGCAGCCCCAGAGGGTTTTAATTTACTGACGTGACTTTTCTGAGTTTGTTGTGTTGTAACACATGGACCAAAGTTTTACTGGAGGAAGGTTCAGGTGCAGTTCTGCTGCTATGCAAATTAATCATTATCATAGTTTTTGGCAGAGGTAAAACAGTTTTTACACAAACGTGCAGAACACACTTAAAACAAGTAAAAAAAAAGACATACAACAATTAAAGAGCAAGAATATCAAAGTCTATTCATTTAACGTCAGTTCTGCTTCGACAATAAAGTTGTCAGGTAAAAGTAGTTTAGAAGAAAGTTAGTTGCCAACTAATCGCCAACTATTTTGTTAATCGATTGATGGATTAATTTTTTAAGAAGAAAACGTCAACATTCTCTGGTTACAATTTCTCAAAATTGACAAAAAAAGACATTTTAGGTTAAATCTTCAGCTTTGGGAAACACTGATCGACATCAAAGATGGAAATACTTTACATCTGAGTAAATGTACTTAGTTACTTTCCATCACTGGTTTTGGGAATCCCTAAAGTAACAGGCCTGATAATCTCCATTATTATTCAGTGTGGTCGGTGGCTGTTGGTATTTGTAGTATCTGCTCCATCAACATCTGTTTCCGACCCACTAGGTAAAAGCTGCTAGAAACAGTTAATGTTTTTGAATAATGATGGAAGAAACGTGCAGATTTAGGTCTGGTTATTCCTGCACAGCAGCCTCCGACTCATTCATGCTGCCAAGGACTGTAGCTCTGGCACAGGAAGTGATGGCCTCATTCCTAATCTTACCTACAAGGTTCTGAACGGCTCAGTAGCTTCTAAATAAGGAAAGAGTCAGTAAGCATCTGGAAACGGCTGCTGGAGTAACGGCTGAGATCTGAGAACACAGCGAGATCACAACAAACAACAAACAGAACCATCAGACGGGTCGGACCCTGGTCAACCTTTATCCAGATAATCTAACTCATGACCTGAGACCCCTCAAATAAAATAAACACACCAACACACTAAAGAAAACACAGCAATCATAGAAAACACACCATAGCAAATGTACTAAACATATAAAACACACCAACGTACCAAAGAAAATGCACCAACACACTAAACAAAGAAATTACATCACACAGAAAACACACCAAAAAAACAAAGAAAACACACAAAAAACAAAGAAAACACCAAAGAAAACACAACACAGAAAACAAACAAACCAAAGAAAACACACCAAAAAACTAAGAATACACACAAACTGAGAAAACACACCAAAAGCAATCACTTCAATACAGAAAACACACCAACACACACATGCCCTTTAGGTCAGATATTGGTTTCAGTCCAGTTGTTTTCCAGATGCTCCTGAAAGTCTCCAGAGCTCCACGAACAAAATAAACCCTGCTGCTGATCTGAGGTTTGTTCACATCTTGGTTTTAAATACGATTTTAGCAGCAATTATCACAAATCTGCAACCGGAGAGTGGAAAGTGACGCCACTGCAAACAAAATGTGTTTGTTGAGTTCTCACTTCAGCGACACGTTGCTCATGTTCACACATTTCAGGCTTTTTACGGCGTTAATTAGTCCCCGTGTGAATATCACAGTGGCGATTTCACACCACTACAGTAGCAGCTCCAACTCTGACGTCATTTGTGTTTAACACGAAGTGAACAAAACCTGCTGCTCACAACATCTCAGAGAGAAGTTTCCCTTCTAGAATAAGTGAATTACTTATAATTCTTTTATAAGTGCTGAAATACAGACAAAAACTGAAGCAGAATTAACAATAATAACATTATAAATCACCAATTCAGAAAGATATTATATTCCAGCTATTTATCCTCAATAGGACAAAGTTTCTCAGGAGACACAGGAGACTTTATATTATGGAGGGAAGTTGCAGTTAGGTGTAAAATGTGTGTATTGGCCTTTAAGAAGGTGGCTGAGTTCATTATAGCACGGTTTTAGCCGCGCACCCCCATCTATATCCCAACCTGGTTGACGCACCCCCCCTATTCCCCACACCTTCAAAAAAACAACTAAATTTGCTCAACCAGGACACGTCATCTAATGATCACATTAACAAAAGAACATCTGAATTAAATTGAAATGTAACAAAGTTTTAAAATAATGCAACAGTAAAATTTATGGCAGGAGATGACAGGCTTAGCAGCAGGAAGTATGTTGGGGGAGCAGGGTAACCATAGCAACACTAGTCTGGGATATTATGTTATAGCTGCTGTTTGGTTGATGTTTTTGAATGAATGATCATTCATCCATCTTGTTAAAACGATGTGACACTGAGGGACTTTCACACTGTCCTCATTTAGTCACTTTAATAGACTCCTTGAATAGTTCACTTCGTTTGTCCAGGTCCAAACAAACCAACTGTGGTCCACTTGAAAATGGGGGATCTCGGTTCGTATCAAGTGAATCCTGGTCTGGTTCTATCCTGGTCTGGTTCTATACAGTGTGAATATTCACCGGACCAAAGACAGGACCAAATGTACATTTTATATTTATTTATATTTCAGAACCAGCATTTGTACAGAGGGAGGGTAGGTTCTGATCCACTGGTGTTCACTTTCTCTCTGAGCGTCTCGCGGAGAGAATACTGTCCTAATTGTTGGAGTTTTCTCCGCAAATCTGCTGAAATGTGAGCGTGACTCCAGTGACTGGACCCGACTGCCGTGTGTCGCCTGATGCAGGAATAACGACGCACCAAAAAATAGGTGGTAAACCGGCAGGTCTAAACAGAGACAAGTCGTATAACGGGATGTTGAATATTCATTAAATATGACAAATAAAACACTTATTTAGACGTCTTTATTGTGTTGGAAAATCGCAAAAAAACCCCACTCCAGACATTTTTTAGCTTGCGCACCCCCAGGGGTACATGAACCACATTTTGGGAATCCCTGCATTATAGCAAAATATGCAAATTAGCTTCTTTCTTAATCTGTGTGTAACTGAATTAGCAGATGGAAACATTGTGCACAGAAACTCCCACACCCACCACACGCGTGCAAGCACACACACACACACAAACACACACACACACACACACACACACACACACACACACACACACACACACAGTGTCACCAACATCAGCTCCGTTAATGTGAGTCATTAAGATACATTTATTCAATAATGACTGTTTACAGGAAACACTGAGCCAAAACTGATATACGTAAGTTGTCAAGAGACTGAGCCACACACACACACACACACACACACACACACACACACACACACACACACACACACACTCACTCACTCACACACACTCTCTTTCTCCCAGTTTGGCATACAGTGTGTGAGGCCTGTGCTGCTTCGCTCCAGACATCCTGTGGGTATCGGAGCGATTTAGGAAACCCGCAGGGAGCACGCTCTTATGTTAACAGACCTGGGCTCTAGGCCAACAACAGCACGTTTCTGAGGCAGTTTTTTGGGAATGGAGTCGAGAATCTGAGTTTTTTTTCTTTTTTTTCCCTGTGTTCTTCAGCCGGCTGCAGGAGGGCAGCGGGAATGGTAGTTAAAATTGCAGTAGCTCATTTGCAAAAGGTCATGTATCACCTCCAGAGTTCGACTGTAATTAAGAGCACATGAAAGACTGACACACACACACACACTGGCCACTTCAACATATGGCGCTGAGCAAATGACCGATGAAAGGATCAGCATCTTTAAGCAGTTCCTAAAACGTCTGATGGGAAGCCTAAAACTATATTAATTGAGGATTTTTGGCATGCATTTCTTCAGAAATAAAATCCATCTTTAGTCAAATCAGCACATTCATAGTTGGTATCTGGCCGTTAGCTTATGGTGGCTAATCTTGATTTATTTGACTTTGTGACTCTACTGTTATACATTGTTCTAACATTTATAATTATCTATTCTATTTTCACATTGACATTTCAGATTTAATTTTCACATTTGCTGAAACTTGTTGGTCGGATCTAGAATTAGTATAAACTCTAGATTAGATTAACTATTTACATTTTGTAGCAGATCCCACTGATGAAATAAACACATTGGTTGTTTTAATGTTTTATTGTTTTAATGGCTCCTGATCAGCTGTTGTTGCCATAGTAACAGCACCAACTGAAGGTCTGTTTTTTGAAGGTCTGCAACTATTCTGATCTATTTCTGAAAATGATTAATTGATTAATTGTTTGGTTAATAAAATAATGTAAAATGTCAATCACTATTCCCCAAAGCTGAAGATTCAACCTAAATGTGTTTTTTTGTCCAGACCAACAGTCCACAACCTAAAGTTTATTATTATAGAAGACTAAAGAAACCAGAAAATGATCAGATTTGAGAAGCTGGAAACATAGAATTTGGACATTTTCTTCTTAAAAATGACTCCAATAGTTGGCAATAATGTAGTAGTTGGGAACTGATCAATTAATTGACTAATCGTTGCAGGTTTTGCAGGTTTAGAGAGAGTTAACCTGCTCTTTTCTCTTCATCAGGAAACTTTCACCTCCAAATGGTAGAAACTTCTCCAACAAGCAGTTCCAGTGTTTAATGACTGTTTTATAATTTCTGTCGATGGAAGGTTACAGCAGGTAATGACTGATGCCTGATGACAAATGTTTTCCCTTTAACTTCTCCTCATGGGCTCAGTTTACAGTAAATGTAAAGTCAGAGGCTGAATGAGCCTCACTGGGAATTAATGACATATTTATTTAAGGCCACACATTAAAAACACATTACAGGCTCTTAAAGGTCTGGGGAGAGAATGTCCCCTTGTCCCCACAATTATATTCTCTCATATTTAACTTACTGTTCACTTATTTGTGAATTAATGTATTTTTATATATCTGTTAGAAAACGCTGTCATTAAATTTGATGCCTTCAGTGAGAATCTACAATGTAAATAGTCATGAAAGTAAAGAAAACACATTGAATGAGAAGGTGTGTCCAAACTTTTGGCCTGTTCTGTATTTTAATTGATTATAGTGCCACTGTAAACAGGTTTCCCTGTTTTTTTATCTTCAGTAATCATGTTGTATTTGAAACCGTCAATCAATTCTACAATAAAATCGACTCATTAATGACTCATTAAACAGAAACCTACCTTTTTATATTAGAGATTAGTCACAGATTCTTAGCTTCAGCTTCTTTTAGTTTTTACAGTGTCAAAATACGAAACTTACAGTTGAATGCTGAATGTTAATGAGGGGGCGGGGCATCTGTTTTGGCTCTATCTGATTGGCCAGAGGCCTGGAACTTTGAATAATAAATTAGAAGCCTTTGTGCTGCATCCATCCAGCTGTAACTTGAATTCTGATTTGCTGCCGTGACGATGATGGATGTTTCCTCTCAGCATCAGACAGACGTTTCTGCTCCCAGCCGACATGACATGATGACGACTGTTTTCAACAGCGTGATTTCTGTCTGTAAGTGAATTCCTGCAGAGATGCTGCTCCACGCTGCGTTTAAAGTTATTGCTGGAAGACCGGGGCCGTAGACTTGGCTTTGGGAAAGTGTTGCGGAATGGGGAAAAGCTGGAAACTACGAGTTGGGAAACAGAAGAAGGAGCTCGGTGCCATACGGCTTCTCAACGGTCTTCATGAGACCGTTTATGAGAACTGCTCCGTTCTTTCTCCTGAAAAACATGCAACCTGTTCACTGTGAAGAGTGTTCAGCAGTGATGCTGATCCCTGTTTAACGAGGAGATCATTCAGAGAGTTCAGACTTTGGTCAGTCGTCTATCTGACCTGCAAATGTGCAGCAAAACAGATAAACAGGCTTTGTCTTTGTTTAAAATCCCAAATCCTTTGCTACCTCTTGCACTGACTGGGATTCTGAGCTACAACAGCTATGAATATCTCCTCCTTTTTATTTACAGAACTACATTTATATTTACATGATTAATTGACCTTCAAATACAAAACAGGAGAGATGAAAAGTTACAATTTTCAATTCAAAACGTTAAATAAATTATCCCTTGAAACCTGAAGGATTCTCATTCTCACATTTCTCTAAAGAAACAGGAACTGGCCCATTTACTGTCACACTTTCCTGTGGGCCGGATTAGAGCCGTTAGCGGATCGGTTCTGGCCCCTGGGCCACACGTTTGACATCCCTGATCTAAAGGCTGCTGTTACTCCTGATGGAGGATCATCCAACAGCGTTCTGACAAATTAGATAAATAGAAATATGCGAAACTGGCTCTGACAACAATAAAATGAAAAAAAGAGACAGGTTTGACTTGTCTATGCTCCTGAAGTTAGGGAGAGAGAACTGAGGTTTATATTTTTCATGGTTGATTCAGTATAAAGTATAAGTAGCCGTAGGGTTGGATCCTGGTGTTTGGACACATCATAAAAAAGTCCTCTCTGATATATTAGTCACCTTCAAAGGACGAATCAATACACAGGTCAGTCATTGTGAATAAAACTCCTGCTTTCATGTCCCCTTCATACCAACAAGGGCTTTTCCAGATGTGCTCAGTGTGCGCGGCTTCGCCCATGGATGAGTTACCTTTGTGTCCGACATACGGCTCTGATTTGTCCGATCTGCTTGATGCTCAGCTTATTCCATTTCCCCTCACGCTCAATGGACTTTTCATATGAGGCCGTAAGCCTCCGGGTTTGTGACGCACATGAACACTTTATACAGCGATTCTACCCATAGATTGACTGGCAGGACTTTTACAATAATACCTTTTAATTATTTCTCGAAATGGAGCTCGCAGGGGCAGAAGTGACCTTATATGACTGGTATGAGTTTATTCATGGTCCTGGTTCTGTCGTTACGTTCACGTTTTATTATCGCTGTTTGTTTAAATGTGAACAGACTTAAAGAAAAAATACTATAACGATATTGGTTTAATGTTGAATTGGCCAAAGATGATAATGCTTCTGCATTAAAGTAACTGCTCAGCTCACTTGGAACCTGAAGGAGATGACACCAAAATTAGAATCAGGGAAAAGAATTCGCCAATCGAAACACAAAAAAGGCGAGACAAGACACGTCTTAACTATGGTTCGGTGATGGAGGAGATACAGAGGAGCATTTAGAGCTTTAAATACTAAAAGCAAAATTTAAAACCAACATGGAAACAGACTTGGAGCCAGTGAATTGTACATTTGCGTATCAGATAGACCATTGGCTGCCTTGGCCAAGCTCTGCAGCCTCTGATTGACCCTTGAATTTGTCCGGTGAAGTGTCTCCTCAACAGTAAACACTGTGACCTCTGGTCACTCTGGATAAATGTGAATAAATGTTGGGATGGTGTCGTCAGTGCAGCAGGAACAGCAGGGGGCCGCTCTGGTTTTCGTCTGGCAGAGCCCTCGGGGAGCGTTTATAGTGCCTCCTCTGCTGGTTTGGGTTTCTTGTTGGCTCTTGTGAGTTTCCAGTTTTGGAATTGGGATGAAGTGACATCCATTCTCCACAGTGCATCCACAGGGAGGGGCCTGTTCAGAGATGGAACATCACAGGCTACACCTTTTGGATTTAGCCGGCCCGTTAGCTGTGCAGCGAGCGGAGGATAGACTGCGATTTTAAGGTCGGCAGAATCCTGTCAGTGCTGAGTGTAACTGTAGACAGAAGAAGAGGAGGAGGTGGTTAAATTTGGTTTGGAGGTCTCTGAATTGCTGAAGCCCCTGCAGACCCACACTGTCTGAGAAACACTGAACAGCATTTCGGTTTGATGGTGCATAAAAGAGCCAATATATTTTTTTTTCGCGTGTGTGTGGTTTTCAGCGGAATGCAATGAAATCTCCCAGACAGGAGGGATGCACTAAACCCCAAACTCTGTCCTGTTTTACGCCAGGCAGCCGTCGAGCCCGAGTTCAGCCATGTCTGTAACGGGCGGAAGGAAAAACAGGAGGAATTCCACTCAGCAGATTAATCCCAGCAGAGCACTTCCTCCTATGTCAGGCTGCTGTCTTATTTCAGGCCTGGAGCCACAGGGGGAGGCAGAGGAAACATCCAGGTTCAAAAGTTAAGTCTTGGTAAGATAACTGGTCAGATAATAGCGATAAAAAGACTTTTCAGAGTGCTCCGGAATTCCAACGTATTATTCGGTCAATACGCTAGAATATATAAACCCCTGAGCTTCTTTATAACATATATCAGATAAACTGAGAGCGTGTTTGAAGGCATCTGACTCTTTAATTGGCTGTATTAAGGTACTATAAAACCATGGATCTCCTGTAAGCCTCCCCCCTTCCTCACTCTCCCCCACCCCCATCACAGGCCTATACAAGGCCTGTCCCAGGACCCGGGCTCTATTAGTGGAGGCTATTGATGGATCAGTAGGGGAGGGGCTGAGCATTACATCAGATCAGAAAAATACACCAAAGAGAAGCCGCCTGGCTGGGGGGTGCTGGGGGGGGATCCATTACAGGCTCTTCAGGGGGTCACTCTGACCTCTGACCCCCCAGCAGCCCCTTGCTCCGGTCCTAAACCTGCTCCTGATCATCTGAAACGAGTCTACCTGAGACCATCTCAGTCTGTGACTGTCAGTCAACTGCATCTAACGACTGTTCTGATGGATTAACCTATCGTTAATTAAAACGATTATTGATTGGTTGTTTGGTTCAGAAAATGGTGTAAAATATCATTCAGATTCAACCTAAAATGTCTTTCTTTTGTCCAGAACAACAGTCAAACCCAAAGATTATCAGTTTACTATTATAAATGATTAAAGAAACCAGAAGATAATCAGATTTGAGAACCTGAAATTAGAGAATTTGAACATTTAATTCTTAAAAATGATTCAAATCAATTATTGATTAACAACTTGGTTGGCAATTAATGTAATAGTTGGTGATTAAGTGATTAATCATTGCAGCTAAACATATATATACCAGTTACCATCATGAAGAGGTTTTATTTTTTCTATATGTTTCTTTTTCTGTGAACAGGATCACATAAAAACTACTAGTCTGATTTTGGTGAAACTTGGTGTTAGGATGTGGAATTGGTCAATAGAGCTGCAGGTTGATGACATTTTTCACCATTTCATGACATCTAATTGATTAATTGTTTTAATAATGGAGTTCATAAGCCACTCTCAGAATAGTCTTTAGTTGCAGCCCTTCTCAATAAAAATGAAACAAAGAGGCTTTGACAGTTCATCATATCTCTCTCTTATCTCGGCTGTCGTCTCTGTATCTTCGAGGTGTCTCTTGGACCAGAGCGAGGAAGGAAACACTCGGACGCTGTGAGTTTAAAGCGATGTTGTGAAAACAAACATCAGTGATTAATGGAAAGGCAGGTTCAGACTTTAGGATGTTTAGCTTCCGTTTTTTTCAGGTGATAAACCAAGAGATGCTCATCCTTCATTTCTTTTACATCCTCCTTTAAATGAGTCTGCTGTTGTGTGAACCTGGACGTGCCTGAGATTCCTCTCAGTGGCTGAAGAATGTGCGGTGCTCCCATGTCCTGCAGGAGCTCCTCCTCCTCCTCAGCTCCTCCTCAGCTCCTCCTCAGCTCCTCCTCAGCTCCTCCTCAGCTCCTCCTCAGCTCCTCCTCAGCTCCTTCTTGTTGTCTTGTAAAGACGTTAGCGCGTCGGGTCTCTGAGGTGAGCAGAAGAATGCAGCGAGGCGCTCTATGTCTTTTCCAGAGACGCTCGGCTCTGAGCTCGTCAGCGAGACTCCGCTCGGAGCCCGGAGCAGCCGAGCGGAGGATGACTCGGAGAGTTTTATTGTGAAAGACGTGAGGAGCGGACGGGGCTCCATGGAAGCGCGCTCAGGTTGCGGCGTCACGTGACACCGCGGCGACCGGCGCGGCTTCGATCCAAGAAAGGCCCGCGGACGGAGGGTTCATCCAGGCTCTTACGCTGAGAATAGTCTCATCAATCTGTCAATCTGTCGCTCAAAGGCCTGGGAGAAAGCCGTCTCTGGTGTGGTCCGGCACACACCACGTTATCCGTCCTTATCCCTTCTGCCTCTGAGCCTGTTTCTGCTGTGAACCTGGCTCCCGCAGCATGGGAACATAGATCACAGGAGACCGAGGCTGGAGGCAGGTTAAGCTTTTCTCCAGATTCCCGCACAAACGGCTCCCAAACTTTTAACACACACTTATCAATTGCAGCCGCTGTAAAACTAAAAAAAACCCTCCCCCCCCAGCTAAGAATAGTTTAGTGTTTGCTCGCAGCGCGTCAGTCAGACTATGGAGCTGTCAACAGACTGAGTCCTGCCATCAAACCCACTTCAAAAGACGGACAAATGCCTGCCAGACTGGGGTCAGCTTTTAAAAGGACCATGTTGGGGGGAGTCATGTAAACCAATCTGTGACATGCTGCTGTTAATAATAACCGCGCAGGTTCAATAAAGAGGCCGGAGCTGTCAGATACAGTGAGACGATGATGCAGCACGGTTCGTACAGACGTTACTTCGGATGCTTACAGTCACTTTAAATCGTTTGACGCTGAGTCATGGCAGCGGTGACGCCCGGAGATTAAATAAAGCTCCGCGGTTACAGCATCGTCACCTTCAGCTGTCACAGTTTCATTAGAAACAAAAGAGGAAGCGATGCCGGAATCTGACAGAGTGACTCAAAACAGCTGCTGCTGAGACTCACATACTGTTTTATGCAGTTTATATTTGTATGATTATTTATGTACAACATTGTGGTTGATTTTTTAAATTGCCTATTAATAAAGTTGAGATACTTTACTGTGTGCTGAAGTGCTGAATTCGAAATGTGACTTCAGTAAAAGAACAGAAGTATTATCGAAAAAACATGCTTTAAACATCAAAAGTAAAGAATACTCATAAAATATATTATATCACATTATATTATATCAGAGCTGCAACGACTAGTTCACTATCAGGAGGGTTGTGATTTGAAGTCCCAAAAAATACCATTAGAGTATTTGGTAGTTGCAGCCCCTAGTTTTTTATCATTAACCAACACATTAAAGCAATTTAATGTTTTAGTTTAGCAGTGTGGGGCCAATTATAGATACTTTGAGTAGATTGATAGTTAAAGTACTGCATCATAATATATTATATTACATATCTGTCTATACAGCAGCTTTTATGAACATTTATGAATAAAATAACAAAAATTCAAAGGTACTAAAGTAATTAAAACTGTCAGATAAACACAGTGAAGGATAAATTAGCACCACATGGAAAAAACAGTAAGTAAAGTATAAGTACCTTTGAACTGCACTAATATTTTAATATATGTATAATCTATATATATCTATTATCTTGTTAAGAGTTATATATAAATTGCAGCTTCAGTTATCGAGGAGAATTTAACATTTTTTTGACTTTAGTGTCAAGATTTGAACAGAAACCGTTAGTTTTGGACCCCGTGATATTTATTGCAGACTTGCTCCGTCCACTTACTTATTTGAAGTGTTTTTCAGTGACCTGTAGCTGAGTGGCCTTTTATACGTAGAGGTCAGAGGTCGAACCTGCCGCCGGCCGCCTGTCGGCGTGCGTTTGTGCCTGAGGGCAGATGATGACACTGCGCATCTGTGCACGATGGCTTCTCCAGCTGTGAAACGAGAGAGTGGAGAGGCGGAAGAGAAGGAGTGAAAAGAGGCGAGTGGTGCAGGAGGAGGAGGAGGAGGTGGAGGTGGGGGACAATTGGTTTGCTCATCTCTCTGTGAAGCAGCCGTTTGATGTTCTAACATAAACAGGGTTATTTACGGCGCAGGACGAGGCGGAGGTGACTGGCGCTCTGTCCCGCTCGCTGCTGGACGGCCCGTCACGCAGACGTGTGTTTTAGCCGTTTGTCACGTGTGTTTTAGCCGTTTGTGGCAGTGTTTACGCAGCAGGGAAAGTTGACGCTGCACCATGCTGCTTCCCAGCAGCCTCACACTCACGGGTCCTTTAACAGGCGTTTTCCTGAGGTCAGAGGTCATGTTCTCACGTTAGTTTCACCACTTTCAACTGTTTACGGAGCTGACAAAGTAATAGATTACATTCGATTCACTTTATTGTTATTTAACACACCGCAAGTACAGAAGCAATGAAATGCAGTTGACATCTAACTGCTATAAGGAAAAAGAAGCATAAATATGTGTATATTACAAAGATTTATTACTATAGGAGAATAGAAGATTATGTACAGAGACTATAAATAGACATATTTATTTTGAGATACTTTGAGTACCATTGATGTATAGTAAAATACTGCATCATAATGTATTATACAAGTATATCACGTTTGTTTAATACACTTTATTTAACAAAAAAAAGAACAGAACTATTTAAACAGTAAGAATATTAAGATATTTTATAAATGTAGTGAATTGAAGTATAAAACAGTATAAGTACCGAAAAACTTGAGTAAATGTACATAATTACTTTCCATAACTGGTGATTGAAGCAACTAAAATAAAATAAAAATAGTTTTCGACAAAGTGCTAAGATACTGGAGTAAAAGTAGAAATACCGTTGTCTAATATTAATCAATAACATCCTTAATGTACAAACCTTTATATTATTATTGTATATTAAACCACTTGGTTTCATCACTAAATATACGTGGAGCCAGTTTGAGATACTACTTTGAGTACTGCATCATAATATTTTCCAGCTTTGACACAAATTTAAAAAGAGAAGAGACAATTTCATAGAATATAGATAATAGAATATTAATGTTTATTATACATGTAAAGTAACTGAAGGTAGTGGACTGAAGTATAAAGCAGCATCACATGGAAATAAATTACAAGCATCTTAAAATTGCACTTAATCCAGTCCTTGACTGTGTGTATTAATGATGTGTTGAAGTAGTTTCTACATGACGGAGCCTGTTGGACTCAGCCTCAGTATCTCAGCAGGTGTCTGTGTTTGTTTTGAGGTGATTCTCTTGGCTGAAGTTCAGACGACCACCTGTGTGTGGCAACGCTTTTATCTTATTGTTTGTATGTGCGTGTGTGTGTGTGTGTGTGGGTCACTTTGACTTTGACTTGTGGAAAGTCCAAACTACTGGACCACAACCTGAATATAGCCAGCTGTATTATGCAAAGGATTTCACAGAGGCCTCGGCCACATGGTTCTGCACCGACTTGAAATCTGCTGCACGTGGATCAGACTCAATGTTGCTGCATTAATAAACACAAACAAAGTTACAGAACAAACAATAATAAAGAATTAAACATTGCACCTTATTCTATCTGTTCAAAAATCATTCAATGTTTAATTTATTACTGTAGTTGCCAACTGTTTTGATAATTGATTAATGGATTTTATTGCAAACAGACAAATCTCATGGATTGAAGAAGTGGAGAAACAAAAAAAAGACAAAAGAATACACACACACTTAACCTTTACTTTAACTGCCATACACAAAAGTAAGGTTCAATTCAGCTTCATTTAAGTGTTGGCTAAAATCAAACTTAACTTAAGGTCCACTTACTAATTTGTTTTGGAACTTTCTACCGTATTTAACCAGTAGATGATGAAAATGTCCAAATTCTCTGGTGCCAGCTTCTTAAATTTGAATATTTTCTGGTTTCTTTATTCTTCTATAATAGTAAACTGATAATCTTTGGGTTATGGACTGTTGGTCTGGACAAAAAAAGACATTTTAGGAAACATTTGGAAACAAATATAACCCTCCATCCGCATATTACCTTCGTCAAGAAGGTTACGTTTTCGCTGGTGTTTGTCTGTTTTTCAGCAAGATAACTCAGAAAGTTTTGGACGGATTTTTGTCAAACTTTCAGCAAACGTTGGGAATGGTGCCATGAACAGATAATTACATTTTAGTAATGATCCAGAAGAAATCTTGGTTTCTGGATTGCTTTGAATTTCCTGTAGTTTGGTAAAATTGCAGTAAATGGACCTTCAAACAGGCGCCATCTTTTGGGGCTGATCAGTATAGTACAGGACAATGTCGGGTGGGCGTTACAATATGCTTGGCAGCGGCCTGCACTCTCAGACTGATTTTCTAGTTAATTAATCATTTCACTGATTAATAGTTTAATCATAATAGTCGTCACTTGCACCCCTAAACTTCCTGGTTTGACTGTGTTAACATCTGTAGCTCAGAGTTGGTTTGGATCTACCTTCACTGGCAGAAAATCAAAGGAAAGTGATGAAAACAACACGTGTTGTTGTATTAGATAAACAGATGATGACAACAGATGAAACAACAAGTCCAAACAAACAGAGACGGCCGGACACACCTCGTCAGCTAAACGATGACATCACAGCGTCTCAGGACGCTGCGATCGGGGGACGATCCCCGTCCTCCGTCCAACATCTCATCACATCCTGAATTACACATTCCACACGCTGCCTGGTTTCCAGTTTTTCAGAAATCTGGCAGTAAAAGAACAACTAACACTCCGAGCGAAAGACACACGCTGTTTTATTAACGCACAACGCAGCACAATGACACGATCGGCTCTTTCTGAACCGCACTGATGTTTTCAGGCTGCAGCACATTCATCTGAAATACTGGAGGAGCTTGTCTTCTTTGTGACCACTAGAGAGGCTGAAATCTCAATCTGCTTTGATTTATATGGTGATCAAGATTCTTAAGAACAGTCCAGTCATTGTAAAGTAAAATGGGGTCAACGTGGGACAAACAGAAACAGACTCAGCTGATTTTGTTTCCCCAATGTTTCCTGAATAAGGAAAAAAAACCTCAAAGAATCACATTTAGGGGAAAGTTTGAACAAAGATTCAAATATAACCAAGTCATTCATTTTTTTATTTTCTTATTTTCAACATGAGCAAATGGTGCACAATAGGGCTGCAACTAAAGACTATTCTGATCATCTCTAGTTACAACTGGATTTTATTAATTATGATACTGCTTATCAATACTTTTCTATCATTAGTCATGATTGTGTCTCAATATTTAATTCATCTTTCTGGAAAACAAACATTTATCATCTAAACATCTGTATTTATTCAAGTTTCTCACCAAAACCTACATTTTCCAATATGATGAAATTGTCATCATTTTACTGAGCAGCAGAGCTGCAACAATTAGTTTATTAATCAATTAGTTTCCAACTATTAAACAAATCACCAACTAGTTGTTAATTAATTGACTAATCATTGCAGATCTAAAGACTTTTGTCTTGCTTTTGTATTGGTGGTTTGTTACAAAAGCTGCAATGAATAGTTGATTAACTGATTAGTTGCCAACTATTACGTTGATAATCGACTATTTTGATAATCAAATAATGGATTTGTGTGATTTTGAGAATTCGAGCATATAAAACTTTTGTAAAATTGAGTACATTGCTGTTCCAAAATTTGGTGTCAATTATAAATTACCTTACTTTTGAAAGAAAAGCACTGTTTTTCAATGAAGATAACTTTAAACTAATCAGAAATACACTGTATACATTGCTAATGTGGTAAATGACTATTCTAGCTGCAAATGTCTGGTTTTTGGTGCATCAATATCTACATAGGTGTATAGAGGCTCATTTCCAGCAACTATCACTCCAGTGTTCTAATGGTACAATGTGTTTGCTCATTGCATCAGAAGGTTAATGGATGATAAGAAAACCCTTGATGCTAACATGTTAGCACAGCTGAAAACAGTTCAGCTGGTTAGAGAAGCTAGAAAACTGACTTTCCTTAGAGCAGATTGAGTATCTGGAGGATCTAACCTTGTTAATGTCTTGACTATAGTTTTATTCAGTTTACAACTCATGGTGGTATATAAAAGTGTCTGGGTGACCTCAAACTTTTGAATGGTAGTGTACATTTTTTAGACTTTTTTCATTTCCATGAGGAAACACATCCATTGGCTTCTTCTTCTTCGACCTTTTACACCATTTTATGAGCCAAATGACTAATTGACTAATAGTTGCAGCTCTAATGTTGGAGTCATTGTAGTTTCTGGGGTGTTTTGTTTTTTGCTATATCGGATGCACAGTCCAGGTCTCAGTTAGCGGCCCTATCGACCTGCTGCCGTGTTAAAGCAGCCGCTCTAACTACGCCCGCCCCCTGAAATCAGACCTTTAAAGATGGTCTTCCCATTTGCCGCGGCCCCCAGTATTTGCTGTCACGGTTGACCCTCTTGCGCCCGTTCACGCGTGACGACATGGATCTCCCAGATCATGAGTCCTGATGCCATTAAAAGGGGGTTCGGACGGTGTCTCCGCGGTGGCTCAGTCTCGCTCCATCGAGCCAAAATGTCCCCCGCAGCTCGGCGGCCTTCAGCGCTGAGCCGGGTCCTCGTGTTTGTTCGGAGGTTCCGCTCCGCTGATCTGAGACACAGGGACGACTGTGGCCTCCAGTTTTTGTTCCTCAGGTAACAATTGAATAACAGATGGTTGATATGGACAAACATGGCCAAACCTACCCCCCCTCTCGTCCGGAAACCGTTAGAATATTTTTTTATTATCACCCCGAGGAGTCAGCAGCGATTCGGTGTTGTTTTATTAGATTCTGTGGCAGAGCTGAGGTTCATGTTTTGAGTAGCTTTGAAGTCTGTAATTCTTGGAAATGCATGACCGGTGACCACCTCCAGGTCTTAATCACTTGTTCAGATACACGTGGCCACACACACACACACACACACTCACGGTTTTAACATCAACAACATTTACAGTGTTGGTTAAAGCCCAGAAGTATTTGTCTTGGAGGGTTTCCTCTAATTACTTTTAATAAGGAACATGATTAGAGGAAATTTGACATATTGATTGGGCCGACCTGTTTGAAGAAACAACACAGCAAGGTTCAGTTCTTTTTGTCATTCATATGACTGAATTCTCTTAAGAATATTTGTTTTTGAAGAAGTCAGATGTTGAAAATGAGAAACTGTTCTCAATTGATCCAACTGGTATAATAAAGGTTAAATAAACAAGATAAAAGGCAGATGTCAAAAAAGAGGAAAAACTGTGACCTCTGTGTTCTGAAGTTTGACCCTTGTGTTTTCGGAGTGCTCCAAAGCCTTGAGGAGAACACACACACACACACACACACACACACACACACACACACACACACACACACACACACACACACACACAGCTGTGTGCACTGGGGGCGACTTGGCTAATTTCTGGTGTGTAATGCTCCTTCTGTGAAGATGCTGAGGAAACGTGACACCTGTTTCTTGTTTAGAGATGACAGATAATGATGTTGGAGTGTGTGTTTGTTTTTCAGGCTGGTTTGTGTGTGTGTGTGTGTGTGTGTGTGTGTGTGTCCTCATAGGTCACAAACCCCACGAGGTTTTCTGTGTGACTGCTGAACACATCAGTACGTTTCTGTGATCATGTGCATGTGGGTCAGAAGCCCAGCTTTGAACTCTGAGACTTTCTGTTGCTCTACTTACTGTCTTTTTTATTATTTTTTTTAACAATGGAGCAGGTCTTCTCTGTATTTAAATATTTAAAGCTGCAGTGCAGGACGTTTTCTCCCTCTGCTGGCAGCGAGAGTACAAACACTGTCAATGAAAGAGTGTTTATGATTGATGATGTGTGATTCAGCAGTGTCTCCACAGACACAAAATGAGATTCACCTGCTGCTGTTTGACTTAATCAAGTTGAAGTTCTTCACTGCAGGTTCAAGCATTTGTGAATCATTTCATGGAAACTCAGATGGATTAATGTCTGTCTTCATTTTTAGTTTAGGATTTTTATTTTTTAAATTTATTTACAAAATTTTTGTGGAAAATCCAAACAAAAAAAGTAAAAAAAAAACAACCTAATTAAAAATATATTAATTTAATAAATAAAATATCACAATACATCACGCTAATTCTACAACTTGATCATATTATTGCTAATAATTAATAATTATAAGGTTATATCAACAAATCAAACATCTGCTGATCCTAAAAAAATGACTCATTATGTCAGGTTTAATAGGTTTTAACAGGACATGTCAAATTCTGATATTTTATTCACATATAAAGAAAAGGGACAAATTTCTTTCTCCATTTGTACAACAGTGTTGACTTGGGTGGCATGTGTGTGTGTGTGTGTGTGTGTGTGTGTGTGTGTGTGTGTGTGTGTGTGTGTGTGTGGATGGGCAGATGTGTAGGAAGTCTGATATAGATCACACAGCAGGTCTGTGTAGACGGGCAGAAAACATCTGGTACCAGACATCCAGATGTTTCTGTGACAGGAGGACGATGATGGGACAGAGACAGACTGATGATGAAGGAAAGACAAAAACAGATGGAAGTGGAGGGAGATTATAAGGAAAACCCAATCAAAATGATATTAAAAATAATTCAAATGTCTTTTTCAATAGTCCCTCTGTCTGTTAAAGTTCACTGCTGTGATCCTGTTTTTACTCTCAGCAAAGTTCTCAGCAAAGTTTACAGCTGTTGGCAGCAGATGTAAAAAAACAGTTATTATAGGTTTTTCAGTTTAGTTTTTATTAGTTTTTGTGTTGAGGCAAGATTCATAGAAGATTGATTTCCTATCCACCCAAAAATAGAAGTATAGTCAGAATAGAGTCAGAATAGAGTCAGTGTGGAGTTGAGAATCGGAGTAGAATCAGAGTTTATAATCAAAGTAGAGTTTATAATCAAAATAAGGTTTAGAATTAAAGTAGACTTTAGAGTCAGAGTAGAGTTTAAAATATATTAAATAAAATAATAGTAAAGTTTACAAGTACACTAGAGTTAAAAAACAAAGTAGAGTTAAGAAGTCAAGGTAGAGTTTAGAATCAAAATAGAGCTTAGAATTAAAATATAGTTTAGAATTAAAGTAGAGTTTAGAATTAAAGTAGAGTTTAAAATGAAGTAGAGTTTAGAATTAGAGTAGAATCACAGTAAAGTTTGCAAGTAAATAGAGTTTAAAATAGATTTTAGAATTTAAGTAGAGTTTAGAATCATAGTAGAATTAAGGTTTAGAATTAGACCAGAATCAAAGTTTTGAATTAAAGTAAAGTTTACGAGTAGAGTTCAGAATTAAATTAGAGTTTGGAATCAGAGTAGAGTTTAAAATCATAGTACAATTAAAGTAGAGCATAGAATCAAAGTAGAGTTTAAAATCAGAGTAGAATCAAAGTAGAGTTTTGTATTAAAGTCAAATTTACAAGTAGAGTTCAGAATTAAATTAGGGTTTGGAATCAAAGTAAACTTTAGAATCAGAGTAGAGTCAGTGGACTCACAGCAGTTCTAGTATAATCAGAGGGAGTCAGTAGAATCTGTGGAGTCAGAGTAGAGTCAGAGTTTATAATGAGAGCAGCTAGAATAGAATCAGAGGGAGTGCAGGGTTGCTGGTGGTGAGATGGAGGAATGTGAGAATGTCTTGTCAGTCATAATTCTGCCAAGCTGGAGGTAAAGTGGCGTTTTTGTGGCTGTGCCTGTTTTCCTCATTTGGCTCCAGCTCCGTACGAAACTGGATCCGTCGAGTGATGGAGCGTTTTCGTTCTGTTTGTCTTCCCTCGTCAGACGTTTCTGTTTATTCTGACCTGCAGCTCGGCCGCAGGAATCAGAGCCACGAGGCTGATACAGCTACTCACTAAACAACAGCTCAGGGGTCGTTAATCCATGATTGGTAATGATCAATCATGGTAATGATCAGCTGAATGTCAAGTCAGGATCCTGGATTCATTTAATCTGATCACCTCTGTGATGTCAATGCTGTGTCCGTGTAGGATTATAACACAAACTCTAACTCTAACACAAACTGTAACCCTTAACTCTGACTCTTGACTCTGACTCTTAACTCTGACTCTTGACTCTGACTCTTGACTCTGACTCTTATCTCTGACTCTTAACTCCGACTCTTAACTCTGACTCTTAACTCTGACTCTTGACTTTGACTCTTAACTCTGACTCTTAACTTTGACTCTGACTCTTGACTCTGACTCTTGACTCTGACTCTTGACTCTTGACTCTGACTCTTAACTCTGACTCTTGACTTTGACTCTTAACTCTGACTCTTACTCTATCTGTGATTCTTGACTTTTAACTCTGACTCATTAACTCTGGCACTTAACTCTGACTCGTAAGTCTGACTCTTAACTCTAACTTTGACTCTTTAACTCTAACTCTTTAACTCTTAACTTTAACTTTAACTCTGACACTAAACTCTGACTCTTAAGTCTCTTAAGAGTCAGACTTAAGAGGCCATAATTAGAGTAACTTTAACTCTAATTATGACTCTTAACTCTGACTCTTAACTCTGACTCTTAAGTCTGACTCTGACTCTGACTCTAACTCTGACTCTTAAATCTGACTCTTAACTTTAACTGTAACTCTGACTATAACTCTGGTTTTCACTCTAACTCTGACTCTTAACTTGAACTCTAACTCTGACTCTTACATCTGACTCTTAACTCTGACTAACGCTAACCTTAACCCTGCTGAACCCCTTTGACCCTGAGTTATTTCTGGCCTCAGATTTGCTTTGTGTAATTACATTAAACACTAAGAATTCAGGAATGTTCCTTTTGTCGACAACAGAATCAGGTGAAATAATAAAATCACGGGCTGCTGAACAGACCTGGGTGATGCTCAAACATCAACATCAGGCAAACATCCAGCTGCTGGAATCAATTTCCTGTTCCCAAAAAATGGTGTTTGAGCTTTTATTTAATATTTTTTGATCTGCTGTTTGAATGATGCTTAGAGCCGTCATGTCTAATGATGCTAATGCTAATGACCAATAACACTTATCCACACAGAGAAATAAGAAAACGTCTTTTATTTAAAATCTTATTCAAGTAAAAGTACAGTTAAGTCAATAAAACTGCAAAAATGCTCAACTCAATTTATAACAGCAAATTTCTATAATTTTAACCCTGATTATTCGTATTATAACCTTTTTGTAGGAAATTAGATGTTGAAAGATGTTATTTATCATTAAAAAATAACAAATACTCACAATTTTATATACATTTAAAGTTATAATTTAAAGCTAACAATTAAATCTACTTTATCTTCAGAAAATGAATGTTATACAGTGTTTTATTGGCACCCAGCTGCTGGAATATTATCCTTTTTATTACCCATTTTTTACAGTGTACAGAAGCAAAAGTACACATTTTTTTTAAATGGCTGTTTATTGAAATTGTAATGCTCATATATTAATGTACACATAAACATTTAGATCTTGCCAAGTTTAATCTAATGTTAATGTACATTGTTGGTTCAAAAAAGGCTCAAAAAATGAACATTAGAATATATTTTATGAGTAACTGTGAGTGTAAATCAGCACAAAATGGAAACACAAGTAAAGTAGAAGTACCTTAAAATTGTACTTAAGTGATAGTTAAGCAAATGTACTCAGTTATTTCCCCTTTGGGGGCTGATGATCAGATTCCCTCTCTGCTGTTTTTTCCTTTTCATATTTCAGAGAAGAATTCTCCCTGAGCTTCTTGCCAACAGGTGCTGTTGACAGAGAAAGTTAAAACCATCACTTTCTGAGTCGGAGTTTATTTTGGATCCGTGCGTATTGATGTAGTCGCCGTATCTCCGACTCGTGATACATTCTACTTGATCATTACACGTCTAATCTTCAATCTCGACATATCAGATGGTGTTTTGGCCATTTAAACCCCCTGTGCCTCAGCTGAGTGCTTTTAAATGTCTCCTGCAGTCTGAACGCTTTCTCAGAGACGTTTCCCACCCGCCAGGACTCTGAAAAACAAAGAATGCAAACTATATTCTTCTGGTTTCACTCCAGACTCTGTATGTTCATTGGAGCCCTGCTCCACACTGCAAAAAATTAGACTAGACCAACAAATGTTTACTTGATTTTGATTAATTTAATCTTGTTTTATGAAAAAAAATAATATTTGATTTGTTATTTGATCTTTTTTACTTTGTCATATTTTTTTATTCACATTTTTCAATCAAATTTTTAAAATCTTTTATCTGTTTTTTTGCTTTTTATCTCATCTTATCTCTTATTTTGTATTATTTAAACATAATTAATTATTTTATTATCTCATACCGTTTGTCTCATTTAAAAAAAAAACGTTTTATATATTTTTTAAAAAAATTATCATTGAATTATTTATTAATCAATATTATTTATCATTTAATTTGACCTCATATTTCTTTTTACTTTTTAGCTCATATTTTTTGGACTTTTTAATCAAATTAAAAACATTTTACCTCCCTTTTTTCCTTTTTTTTTCATTTTATCATATTTTTTGATAAACTCTTTATCTCATATTTAAAAAAAAAACTTTTTATCTCACATTTCTTTTTACTATTTATGATGTTTTACCATATTAAAAACATTTTATCTCTCTTTTTTGCCTCCAATTTCCAAATTGCCTCCAAATTCTCTTATATTTCTGATATTTCATAATAATTTACACTATTTTCTCTATTTCATATTCAGATATTTTCATTATAATTTACTGTATTGGGAGGGGGCTACAGGGTGATGGGGGGCGGGCTGAGCCATAGAAACACTTTCAGGACTCAGAGTTCATCAGCAGCCAAATATCTGTGAACTTCAGGAGGCTGCAGAGCCGCTGCCGCCTCAGGTTTCCTCCGTTTATCAATTCTAATCTTTTCCACTCACGTATCAAAGAGCAGCAGGATCCCATCTAGAAATGAAATATTTGGAGTCTTACAGTGATTCTCCTTCACTTCCGTGTTCTCTGTGATTAGAGCCAGACCCTTCGGCCTTTAACACGTCAGACCTGTGATGTTTATGCTAGTGGTTCTGCTTTTGTTATTAACCCAACAGGCCACAGCTATTAGAGCCAGAGCCTCCGTTTTAACGCTGGAGTGTGAAGCTGGACGAAGGCCAAACTCCTCCAGCAGCACACATGGAAAAACCATCCACTTCCCTCCCATTTATTTCAGAATCTCTTCAGTCTGAGCTTCTGTTTTAATAGCTTCACAGCGCAGTGAGGCGGCCGGCTACCATTTCTGCTGCCTGCTAACTCAATTAAAGAAGGAATCGCCTCTGAAAAAACCCTGCAGCGCCTCATTCTTACGCAGTCTGACTGATGAAGTGACGCCAGGCGACGAGGGGACGAATGACGTTTGGGAGATTTCACATCAGCGAGGTGACAAAGTGGGAATAAAATTCGCCATCGTGAGACAGAACAGAGAATAACAGGGATCCTGAGAACAGAGATCCGCTGTGTTCTGTTAGTTTTAGGACAGTGGGGTGTCAAAAATAAAAAAACGATAATTGCCATGTAAAGTCCAAGCTGTGGAAAACAATGATTTATGTTGGTGCCCAGCGCTGAATAAACTCTGAGAGACGGACTCACAAGTAGAAAAGTGTGAGCTCATAAAACGTCCTGCAGCTCAGAGGGACTCTGAGGATCAGGACGCGGATCAGAAGGTCGGCGGTTCAATCCCAGGCTTCTCTGGTCCACAGGTCCCAGGAATCGTCAGAGAGTGAGCTTTAGAAACATCTGTAAAACGCTTTGTAAGTGAATGAATGTGTCATAAAAGTGGCCTGAAAACCAGAAAAAACACAAACTATTACTGCGTAATATCATGTTTTACTGTTAAAGTCTGTTGTGGTTATTTAATTTTCTCTTATTTTGTTGTTATTTTAAACTTGACCTTTTTATTAATTGGTAATTTTATGGTTTAGTAGTCTTCGATATATTAGTGAAACTTGGTGGAATATTATAGATTTATTGTCTCCTAGTGGTTCCTGCTGGTCAACAACAGGTTATTGGCCTAATGAGCAGTTGTCAGAACTCAGCTGGTGATTCATCATTCTGCCTGTTGTACTGATGAACTGTCTCTTTAATAGAGCTGCTACGATTAGTTTATTAGTTAATTAATTGAATTTTTGCAAACTATTACATTAATCTCCAACTATTTTGATAATCGATTAATGGATTTGAGTCATTTTTAAGAATAAAATATCCAAATATTATGGTTCCATCCTCTCAAATTTGAATATTTTCTGGTTTCTAGTCTTCTATAACAGCAAATTGATGATTTTTGGGTTGTGGACTGTTGATCTGGACAAAAAATACATTTTTCTCAGCTGCTCAAACCACTGACTTTAGTTTTATTTAGTCTTGAGTCTTTTAAGATATTTTCTATACCGGATCTTTTATCGCCTCCATCTGGGCGTCTGGAAAATGATCCTTATACTTTATCTGGTAAATAAATGTGTTGTGTTTCATCCCTGCCAAATAAACAATGACATAAATAAATAGATATTAATTTTGAAAATATAGACACATGGCTAATTGTCAAGCTTGGATGATGCTATGAGGTTTCTGAGGTTTTCTAATATCCTAAAATATTATGAAATTTGTTTGAGCTTCAGTTAAACTGTAACCCATTAAACAGGAGACAGGAGAAATGATGACTTCATTGAAAAATTGTGACTCTACCCTTTAAATTATTCTAATTGAGTATTGACTAAGCTGATCTGGGGCCGTGAATGTGTTTTAGATTAAACCCAAATGCAAAACAAAACAGAAGCATAAGAGCCATGAGCATCTGAAGTAAATGTGTTTTCCATACAGAACTTTTTAAAATAATATTTTCCTACATGATCGTCCTCAGGAGAGATGGAGACGGACCGAGGATTCATGGTCCTGATCATTGAAAACCAGAACTTTACTGTTCCGTCGTCGTATCTGTTCAACCTCACCTTTGCTCCGTTATTTTAGGACTTTCGCTAAAAAAATCCATTTGTCAGCTTGTGAAAACAAGCAACAGCGTGGACATGGAGGAAGTTGACGAAGACGCAGGTTCAGCAGCGGAACAATGAAGATTGTGTTGTGTTAACCCACACAGAGAAACCACGAGTTCAGCCGGCGGTTTGTTGCTTTAACCTTTTGCTGTGACGGCGTCATTCGGGCTGAGTGATGAGATCCTGGATCAGGAGGAGGCGGTTTTCTGTTGTTTAACGTGGCTGACAGGAAGTGAGCGGCGCCTGGACGCTCAGGTTAGAGCCGCGCGATTGGACTATTATTAGAAACACGAGTCAATGCATCATAGGTTTTATTATTAATCTACAGCAGTTAAAGGTTTCCAACCTTTAAGAACCCAACGATCCAAACCAAACCCATCAACAACACAGAGGACAGATAACGATCAAACATTCAGGACTGAAATGAATGAACATCCTGCAAAAAAATTCATATTAACAGGTGATAATATCCTATATTTGCTGAGTAGAATTATCTTGAATCATCTTCCACTATCAGATAATATTGCTATCTCATATTTTGGACTTATTATCACAACTTAGGATGCTTTCACACCAACAGCAATTGGTCCATTTGGACCAAATGACAAACTTTGGTGTGGTCCCTGGTTCAAACGAATGGATACTCATTATTTTATAGATAACTTGTGGTTCTTTAGAACAATATTCGTCCCTTATGACGTCATTTGTGAAAGATTTCTGCCCGAAATGACAAGCTACAGCGACTCCAGTGCATCTGATATTTTGCCAAAAATGATGAATACAATGGATTTAATATGCGAAGATAAGAGCCAGTAGCAATGTGCCAACGTGTCGTCAGAATTGACTCTTTATAAACTATTTATGAAAGGTCAATTGGACCAATTTTTTGTACTTTTGCAGGTATAAAAGTGGACCATGCTGCAGTCTATATGCTAATTAGTAACTGTTTTATTACCTGGTGTGGAACAAATAATTGATCTAGGGGTGTGAAAGCTCCCTTAGACTTTTGATTTAATGTTGTCTCAACAGAAATATCTGCAGAAACCATATTTTTATATCTTATTTATTGACTGATGGGTTATTTAGTTTGAGTTTGTTGTTGTAAAAAACATCTTTTATTTTGTAAATTAGTCTGACAAAAAGTAGAAATGTCTTTTGTCCATTAGCAGGTTATTAAACAGGATTAAATAGTTTGACCTTTATCGTCATTTCTCATATCTCATAATGTACAAGTGTGACTTGTTATCAAAATGATCTGCGATTGGAAGCAGATAATTCAGACTAATTCTACACTTAAAGAAAAAACTACATATTTTCACCGGATAAGATTGAACCTTTTGCTTTGTAGAGTTGACGACTGATTCACAGTCACTTTGTGGCGTCAGGATTTAATTCAGGTTATTATATCACATCAGATTTATAACAATCTCCATGAAATGGATGTTAGAGTCTTTTCTGGATTTAAATCAAATCCTCACATGTGATTAAACCACAGGAAACTGGGTGGAGCTCAGCGTTTAGCTCTATACAGATTTAAAAAAAAGTAATGATCACAAAAATTCAATAACAACCTTGACAACCTTGGATGAACTTGTGTAAACGCCCTGAGAACAGAATGAGTCACCAGCCATTAAACTGTTTTACAGGAGGAGCATGAATTAAAAAAAACAGGGAGTTTGATGTAAAATCACTGAACAGTGATTTGTTTTTAACAAATATTTGGGAAACACCAACAGATACATGGACACATATAAATATATACGTAGATAGGTATTTCATGAGGCCTTATATATATATATTTATATATATTTATATATTATAATAACATTTTCTCATATAACATAATGACATTTTTTCACTTGCTGAAACGCCTCCTACACACTGTGGATTTTTTAGGAATTCTTGGCTCGTGTTTCATACGTTTGGAAATTGGACAAAATGTTTGGGAAAGTCAGGAAACAGGTTGAATTTTTGTCTGCACATTTCCAACAGTGGTGATGTGATATGAGTTGTGAGGATGAGACAAGTCACCATCAATCATACTAAACTCAGGCAAAGATATAAATCAGAAATTTAAGTTTGGGAAAAGCAGTGAACCGAGAAAGTGACGCCGCAGGAATCTGTGAAGTTTTGTGAATGAGGGTTTCATTCTGTCTGCAGGAAAAAGCATAAAGGAGGTTTGATGTAGTTCTCATGTCTTAACTTAGCTTAGCATAAAGACTGGAAGCAGAGGGAAACTGTTAGCATGGCTCCAGAGCTGCAGAGAGATCATTCTACTGATTAAAACATTTTAAAATGAATTCAAAGACAGAAAGTAGTAAATCACTTTAATCACATTAAAACAAGATAATTAATCTCAGATTTTAACCAAACAATTAATCCAATAAATTTCAGTAATTGACGGATTAATCCACCATCAGAATACTCAACAGTTCCAGGATTATACCTGAGACTTCACTGGGGAAAAAGATGTCTGACATGTGTCTGTGTGAGTTAAAATAAAGCAGCTGTGATCATTGATCTGTTTGACTCAGCAGCTTCAGAGCTGAATCAACATGGCAGTGAATGGGACAATGACTCAGCACTTTCTGCTCTGTTGGATCATTTATATATAAATAAAAAACAACCAAATAACTGAGTCCTATTTTAATGGAAGTAACATATTAAATAGATTCATTACACCGAGTGGAATATTTCAAGCGTTTATTTATAACTTTTCCATGATATTCTAATTGAGTTGAGATGCACCTGTGAAATCCTGTGAATCTATAGTGTGAGGTCATTATTACGCTTATTATTACAAACACGAATCACAGCAGACCAGAAGAAGCTGATTCTTTCTTGGCGTCCGCCGGGCTGTTTACATTCTGCTGAAGCTACAGCGTCTGATTCGAATCCCAAAGCTGGATCTTCCTTTGGCTCAGGCTCCTGCTCGTCGAGGTTTTTCCTTCAAAAAATCCCACCTCCGCCATCCGCAGCCCCGCCGCCCCGCCCACAGATCCTGGGGAACAGCTCCAAAAACCCCCAGGACCCGTCTGCACGGGCCCTGATGGTTTTAAAGCTGCGACGACTCTGTCTGTGACGTCCCAGAGCTTCCTGTAGCCGAGGAAGAAGCTGGAGACGTATTGGTTTTCATGGCGGAGGCCTGTGGTCTGCTGAAGGTTATTTAACAGCACAGGCTCTGCTCGGGTTTCAGAGTGGGAGGTGGACTCGTCCAGGCCCGAGGCGGCGAGAAGAAGCTCTTTCTGTTTCCGTGGATTATTCACACCTCATCACTCTCTGCTCAGCTCTGACTCTTCTACTTTACAGCTTCTGCCTCTTTTTTTTATCTGTATACAACCATCTTGTCCAATTTTATCTGCTTGTCAGGCAAATTTTGTGTCACAAAAAAAAAAAAAAAAAAAATAGGTGTTTTTCCACAGCCGTGCAGTTTGGGGAAAAAAAAGATAGTATTGGAAAATATTTTCTCCTCCTGTTCAGTTCCATCTTCCTCCT
This sequence comes from Lepturacanthus savala, assembly GCA_030544235.1. Taxonomy (NCBI): domain Eukaryota; kingdom Metazoa; phylum Chordata; class Actinopteri; order Scombriformes; family Trichiuridae; genus Lepturacanthus; species Lepturacanthus savala. The sequence goes on from CM060478.1 coordinate 6,207,702, forward strand.
CTTGCTTATGTCTGTTCAGATTCATCCAGTCGTTTTTTATCTACTTGTCAAGCAAATTCTGCAAAAACTAGAAAGGTCTGTTTCCATGTCAGGAAAATATTTGTTTCCTCTGGTTTGTTTCCTGAAATATAATATTCATAAAACTTTCAACACTAAAATAGCTTCAAGGAAAACAAATGAATAAATCTTCAACTGATTTGAACTAGAGCTGCAAAGATCGATTATCGATACATTTCCAAAATTTCAAGAAGAAAATGTTGATTTTCTGGTTTCTTTAGTCTTCTATAATAGTAAATTGATGATCTTTGAGTTGTGGACTTCTTCTTCTTCTTCTTCTCCTTCTTCTTCTTCTTCTTCTTCTTCTTCTTCTTCTTCTTCTTCTCCTCCTCCTTCTCCTGTCCTGAAACTCTATCTCTGGTTTAGCTGACCTCGGTCTCTGACCTCTGTGAAGTGGAAACTCATTTCTTCCTCTAATTCCTGCCTGAGGGCCCAACAACAGTCATGTCTGAATAGAGGCTGAATGCGGCTCAGCATTAAGTCGGTGAAAGAGGAGCCTGAGGCTCATTAAAGCAGCTCCGCCGCTGCAGAAACATCCTGACTGAGCGTTTGTGGCGGTTTGTGAATCGGCCAGTCAGGGAAATGTAAGCTGGTTCCCCAGGGAGCTGATGTTCGGCTAATTTCTTAATGATAGAGCGTCGGCTCTGCGAGTTTAAAGAGCTCAGGACCTGGAGCTGTCACAGGACACAGGGACCAGTCCACAATAAGATGCTCTGGGATCAGATTACTGGCTGAAAATCTTTGTTTAAGATGCTAATATGATGTCAGCGATGGCAAAGCACTCAGATACTTTAGTAGAAACAGAATTGAAAATTTTACTCAAGTAAAAGTACAGAAGTATTAGTGGAGCATGAAGATAGATTTTTAATTTGTTGTATTTCTCTGGGATGCAATGACATTAAAGATTCATTCATTCATTCAACTATTTAAACAGTAAAAATAGTAAATGTTATTTTATGTCATCTGTCAGATAAATGAAGTAAAATTAACCCATTTAAACCTAGATTTTTGGTCAAAGATTTCATGCATAGTCACTAACAATCATGTTATGCATTTATTTTTCTCCATTTTTTTACTATTTTCTTTGCAGAAAATAGCATTTTAATGGCTAGTATAGTTGCTGCTTGCACATATATGCCCATAAAATAACTATTTATCCCATGTACAAAATTCCTTTTTGGGGGATTATTCTAAAGACTTGATCGACTTAAATAGATATATAGATGTAAGGGTTAAAAAGCATAATAATCTAATTTAAATTACCTATTTAAATTTCTGGTTTTTAAGTGAATGACATCATTGGAAACTTAATGTTTTTGCTTAAAAGCTTTTGTCTAAGTTGTCTCCTATCATGTCATTAGAATAAAAAAGCTATATGATTAATTTTTTTTTATTTTAAGTATAAAAGAACAGTCGCAGACTTAAAGGCTCATAGGCTTCAATGTTCAATGGGTTAAAGTAGCATCACATGGACAAAAGGTGCACAAAAAGTACCTAAAAACTCTACTTTCAGTACCAGTGACAGGAGGAAACTAGTGAATAAAAATAGTTCTGCAGAAAGTGGAATCAAATCATTTAAACATTAAGAGTCTGAGAAAACCTGATATCATCTAATAAAATGTTGCTCGGCTGAACGATTCTGTTCTCAAACTTTATCTTGTGGGATTTTTGCTTTTTTCTGGCAAACTAGCGCAAATGTGTCAGTAAAGATCCTCCAGAGACAAACATGAGGTTTAATGTTGTTAAAGAAGGAAAATAAGGAATAAAGCAGCTGAACTCTGGGGAAGATCTGTGAAGCAGCAGCTGTTTACTCAGCACACTGATGGTATATCTGATGTTTTCTGTTTCTGCTGCAGCTTTAAACTGTTATTTAACTGGAAAAAACAGAGTAAACAAAGGTTTGATTTATGCGTCAGGAACTAGTTTCTACTACACAGCGTTTTCCTCCGGAGAATAATCATGAGTCAGGTTAATCGTGGCTTTTCTGGCGAAGCTACAATGTCGTCTTTGTGGTGATCTGCTGTAAGAGCTGCTGTGTAATTACTTAATCCGGGTTTAGCAGCCGCCTTTTCTTTCTTTTTTTTGTGGCCTGAGGCTTGTTGGAAAATATTCCAGTTTCTCTACAGAAGGATTTTGGCTCGGAGAGCAGCTACTTTCATTTCTCCTGTTTCTGTTTCTGGATCGACGAGAATGAGATGAAGCAGCTGAGGAGGAGGAAGAGGAGGAGGAGGAAGATGAGAGTGATTCAGGTTTTCTGATGCATTAATATACTGCAGAGGTTTAATGAACAGAAATAAACCAATGTTACTTTTATGAGGAAGTTTCACATCCCACAGAAGCTGAAAATACACCACATGTAGGAAAATCTACTGAGGATATTTATATCTATTACATTTCTGAGAACATTTACTCAAGTACTGTATTAAAGCACATTTACTCAAGTACTGTACTCTAATACATTTGCTCCAGTTCATTTACTCTAGTACTGTAGTAAAGCTACTCCTTTCCTAAAGTACTCAAGTGTTGTAAAGTACATTTACTAAAGTATGCTTTCTCTAGTATTGGATTATGTAATACTTTTAACTACATCAACTCATAATACCCATTTTACTGCAATTCTTTAGCTACATTGACTGATATCATTGATATCATTGATATCATTTATTCCCTACAAAATAAGTACTTACTTATACTAATACTTTAATACTCATACTTATGTAAGATTTTCCATGCAGGACTTTCCTTATTATGGAGTATTTATACATCGTTTTATTGGTGTTTTCCGTCAGTAGAAGGTCTGAATGCTTCTTCCTTTCACTGGTGATATTTTGAAAATAATCGTTTCATATTTTCCAGTTATTAATTGTGCTAACTTCTCTCCTCATAATGTCAAGTTAACGAGGCGCCATAGAAATCAGAGCAGCTTCAGAGCGATGATTCATGTTTTATAAGGTAACAGCAGCAGCTCTGTGGGAGCAGTGATCTTTATATATAGTTAATAAACAGAGGAAGAGGTTGAAGAACGAGCGTTTGCCTGTTTCCTTTGGTCTCTGAGACAGTGTTTGACGACCTGTGAGTTTCTAGATGAAGCCTCAGAACTCATATCAGTGTTTATTGGTTCTCCTGCGGCTGCAGCGACCGGAGCCAGTTCATCTTCTCATCAACCCTGCGTCTGAGCCTGTTTCATTTGGAAAGTCGAGGCCTTTATGTGTGACGGGGGGATATTTGCAGCAAATTGTGAAATTTGAAAAATGATTTTTCCAGGCGTTTTCCCTCCCTGCGACAGAATGAAGTGCAAAGGTTCACTCCTCTGATAGATATACACACCCTGCAGTTAATCCCCTCCACTGTTTGCACAACTGCAGCTGAAAATCCTCGAAGTGTGAAAGTGAATTTACGTTACAGAGAATTCTCTCGCCATGAAAAAGCTGCAGGTTGAACCACTCTGGGTGATTAATGCTGCTGTGGAGGTGATTGTTGGACATGGTCCGCTTCACTTTCCCCCCGTCACAGAATCTCTGAATAAACCTGACGCGGAGTTCCTGCACAAAGTGGATTAAGATCCTCAGCACACCTCCACCACCTGCACAATTCATCAGGAAAACTGGCTGCTCCAGGTAGTGATGGAGAGTTCAGGGCTTGGCTCTAGAAGAAGGAATCAGACGCATTTATACTTTTCTGCCTTGGTCTCAACTGTGCACGAAATATTAGATAACGGTGGTGTCTGCTGCAACTTCTCCAACTTCAGATATGAAACAAAGCACTGATCCATCCACCCAAACCTCCTCCTCCTACTGAGAGAAGAGAAACTGAAGAGAAACTTAAGAGGAACTGAAGAGAAATGTCGACTGAGCTGTGTCACTGCATCTGTTTCAATAGAAGAATCAGAGCCAGAAAAACTTTATTTTTCCCAAGACGATAAGTTCATTTGAGTCATAGATGCATTTAAAGACAATACATAAATACCAAATCCCATAACTAAACATAAAAAATGATACATTATAATAAGGTCAAGATGTTCTATAAATACTTCCCCGTATTTCAAATCTCTTTATTCACATTTCCACTGTTCCAGAAGTGAATAAAAACAACTGACACAATTTGGACACTAATAGTCAATAGTTTTACCATTACCCCGTTCACAGATTAACAAAAAGACAAACTTGTAGACTTGTAACTTGTAGAGTTAATCTAAACATTACCAAATATAAAATTATCACCAACTATTTTGATAACTATTTAGTTGTGTTGTATCATTTAATGTCCTTCTCAAATCACACTATTTTCTGGTTTCTTAGTAAACCTCAACCTAAAATGTACTTTGTTTTGTGAGATTTTAAAAGTTTGCTTGATAAGTAGATGAAAACACAACCAGATACCACCGGTATATCAGTGTATAACTTTAAACTGCACATTATAAACACCTAAAGCTATAATCTGTGAGGTTTGTGCTTCAGAGCCTGGTGGTGAAGTCTCAGTTACAGCAGCGGCTGTTCCTCTCCTTCCCTAAAGGGAAAGTTTAAACCTTCTCTGCATGCAACACTGGTGAAGGCAAACATGGAGGGCGAGATTCCTGCTGCATTCTGGGCCTGCCATCACATCCTGTTGGCCGCGGATTCGGACCCGCGGGACATTCTGTAGAGCACCTTGGTCCAAAGGCACTTTGTGAGGCCTGGGGGTTGGACAAGGGTTCAAATATAGCGCATGAAGTGGCGCCTGACGAGGGGCCGAGAGCAGCTTTACGTGCAGCGAGCAACCGGGCACCACATGAAACAAACGGTTCACCCATAAACACACACACAAACACACACACACACATAGAGTAAAGTGGCTGCAGTGATACCAGCCTGCTCCTCTGCTGCCTCACACCTGTTGTTCCTACTTATGTAAGGCTGGTCACACCGGAAACAGATCTCAGAATACCGCACGCCAACATGAAAACCACGGGCGTTCCCTGCTTCCCGGTTTCCTGCTGCTGGTGGAGTCCGGACTCAGCTCCAGCTCTTGCATGTATTTAAAGTAATTATGCAATCAAACATCTGGGGTAATTTGCTGTAATAGCAAATAATATGCAGCGAATAATAACCTCTGAGTTGTGCTAGAATCCCGCAGCATCATGGTTTCTCAGTAAATCTGAACCTTACAGACCCGAGTCTCTTTTATTCTTTATCCTCAACTCAGTGACCTTAAACATCGTCAAACAGTGAAGCATTTTGCTGGGCAGGTGGGCGGCCATCTTGAGACTATCTCGTTCCCAGGATCTGGATCCAGGAATAACCCGTGGAATTTCAGTTCTGAAAATATCTAGATCCAAAGAAGCCCCCCCCCACTCCCACCCAACCCCTTCTCTCTCGGGTTCCCTCCTCTCTGGTTGCTCTTGTAAACACAGGAGCGCTCGGTGCAAATGTGTCGGCTTTCACGCTTCCGTTCGGTGAGCAGCGCCGCAGACAGATTCGAGGAAATATGTCAGACTACACTGGGAGGCGACTGGACGACAGGACGACGAAGCCAGAAAACTATCAGAGGTTTAGTTCTGAGCGTCTGCTGCAACCAACAAACACTGAGTGGAATCATTTCCCTGGTTTGGAGGCCGAAGAGTTTTAACAAACTCGTCCTGTTCATCAGAAAACTCAGCGTTCTCTGGAATGTTCCTCTGTGTTATGGTACAGTCAGTTAAAAATCACTTAACACTCACCATTTTTCATACGCCAATCGGAAAATCCTATAACAGAAGAGCTGTGTAGGAAAGGTCTGATCCCCTAGTTCCTGCAAATGTGACTAAAACACAAATTAAACCTGTTTCAAGCCAAAAACAAATGACCACACCTTCACCATCCTGTCAATGTTTGGTGAGAATTGAACTACGGCTACAACGAATGACTATTCTGGAGTCTATTGATTATTGAAACGATTGATCGATTGGTTTTTTGGTTCATAAAATGGTGTAAAATGTTGATCATTGTTTCCCAAAGTTGAAGATTCAACCTAAAATGTCTTTTTTCACAACCCAAAGATCATCAGATTACTAATAGAAGACTAAAGAAAGCATAAAATAATCAGATTTGAGAAGCTGGAACCATATGATTTGGATTTTTTCTTCCTTAAAATGACACAAATTAATTAATCGATTATCAGAATAGTCCGAGATTAATGTGATATTTGGAAACTAATCAATTAATCGACTAATCTTTCCAGCTCTATTGACCATTTATACATCCGACTAGCAAATTTCACCAAAACCAAAAACAAAACCCTCCTCTTGATGGTAAAGTAGAGCTGCGAAGACATCAAATCAATCAATTATTGATTAGTTCCCATCCATTCCATTTATCCCCAACTATTACCCAAGTTAAGCATTTGTTTGACATATTTGAAGAAATGTGGAGGAAATTTACTCCTGGCCCTTCATGCTGAGCTGAATCAGCTCCTGAACAAACAGGTTTTATGACACATCTGACAGTTTCACCCTCTGGGTTTTTCTTTTTCTAAAACTCCACTTCATTGTTATTCGTACCCAAAGCAGTTATTTATTCAAACCGTCTCCATCATCCCTTTTTCTTGCCCTGAAGTGTCTCTTTCCTTTGTTCCAACTGCTTTTCATTCTCCGGCGGAGCGAAGTGAACAAATTGAGCTGACAGCAGCTTCCAGACGGGGATGGACCCGTCTGAGCAGCAGACGGACTCAACCTGCCTCACAGATAAAGCAGCGGATTCACTCTGACATTTCACAGAACAGATTTGTCGCTGGTGATTTTCTCCACCTCGCTGTGATTGACGTAACAGCATGTTTAGTGACCCCCGTCTGGATCCGCCAGTAATTGATTCTGTCGGCCGACTCGCGGCTTCTGATTGCGCTTGTGAAAAGGTCAGAGGAAGCGTATTGGGTTTTGGGTAAAGGTCTGTGTTAGAGGGACTGAGTCATGGTTCCATATTAACAGCTCAGCAGGATCGGGTTTGTCTGGAATGACTGATAAACAACACGTTCACATGACATTTGAGTCTCTTTAATAAGGAATCAGCAGGATTTACAGGTTCCAGACGGTAATTAAAATGTTCATGCAGACAACAATAAATATTCTCTATTTACTTTGGCATTTGATTCTGATTGGTGGAGTCTCACACCAACTGAACTCATCTTGTTATCGATAGAGCTGCAATTAACGATTAGGCAATAAAAGATCCAGTATAGAAAATATCTTAATCTACTTCAAGGATGTAGGAAAAAAGGAATGAAACTACAGTCAATGGTTTGAGCAGCTGCGATGCACCATCAACAACCAACACCATTAAAGAGTAGAGCTACAAATAATGAGTATTCTGATAATTTAATAATCTATAGATTATTGAAACCATTAATTAATTGATTGTTTGCTTAATAAAATGGTGTAAATCACTGTTTCCCAAAGCTGAAGATTCAACCTAAAACATATTTTTCTGTCCAGACTAACAGTCCACAACGCAAAGATCATCTGTTTACTATTATAGAAGACCAAAGAAACCAGAAAATAATCAGTTTTGAGAAGCCGGAACCAGAGAATTTAGACATTTTCTTGCTTTTTACTTTGGTATTTGATTGTCATTGGTGGAGTCTCACACCAGCTGAACTCATCTTGTCACTGGTAGAGCTGCAATTAACAAATTATTCTGATAGTGTATTAATCTATTGTTTATTGATTAGTTGTTTGGTTTGGTTTAGTGTAAAATGTTGATCACTTTTTCCAAAAAGTTTTAATAGTCAGTTTAGTTTTAATTGACTTGCAGCTCTAGTCAACAGCATCACAATCTCCATAATATAACTTTAATGCTGCATAAGAAAACTGTGGCTGGATGGATTCTATAAACAAGATCCAATCATCATCCATATGCACTTTATAAAAGGTCAATATAAGCAGCTGATTCATGGTTTATTCCGGTTCATTGGGGAGTTAAATTCTCTGGATAATGAAAGCTGTTGCTGCTTGGACTCAGTGTTTTTCATTATTCTGGGTGCGGTGGAAATTCCTGCTGCTCTGTTTGTCTCTGGCTCGAGCTGCAGATGACGAATAATCATCTGGCGTCTTCCTCTTCCCTTCCATCAACCATCAATCCCAGGATTGATCGGCAGTCAGATTAGTTTTCAGGTTTCAGACTCAGTCTGCCTGAATCAAACAAGCTGATCAGATCCCTTAAATCCCTCCTGTGGTTCGACTGAATGTGACACAGCTGCTGCCGTGTTGGTGGAATCACTTCTTGTGCCTTGTTGTTTGAAGAAAGGGATTATTCTTCATCAGCGGGTCGTGACCTGGTTTTAACGCTGAAGTTTCTGCTTTCGTCTTGTATTATTTCCATAAAACACATGGAGGCTACAGACCTGGTTCAGTTTCTTCAGTCTGAACCAACTGGAAAATGATACCCTGAGGTGCAGGTTAATCTGACCTCGTTTACAGAATTCAACACTGCTGCAAAAACAGATTCATATATATATATATATAAAATAACTAAAGGTCTGCGAAATTGAAGTTAGAGCATCCTTTGTGATGTGTTTCATAGTCATTATTTTAAGTTAATTTGAATAGTTAAAACAGGGATTTAAATCCTCACGTTTGATTGGATTACAAGAAAATGGGAGGAGCTGTTATTTTGTTTAAGTTTTTGCTTTTTTACAATTTTTATGTTCTTTTTGGCATAATTTATGTTTCTGTTGTATTTTATTATTTATATTTTCTCATTAATAAAGCAGCTTGTTGTATTCTGGTATCATCGTGGGAATCTTTAAATGTTAAAAACAAAGATGAACAAAAGAGAGGAGGAATCAGCAAACATTTGAAACTTTTACAGGAAGAAAAATAAAGGTGTTTTAATTGATTTAATGATTTGATCGATCATGATGTAAAAATACAGACTGATAGAAGAAGAGAAGTTTTCCCCTGAGCTGTTTCTCTGACAGCAGTGATGTTTTTATTAATGATTCTATTAATGTGTTTTGACCCATGAATCTAAATGCTGTCTCTCTCTCTCTGTTTGTTTTGCAGGACCTCCAGTAAGTAGACCAGACCCCTGTTGTGAGCTGCATGGGGTAAAGTGACGGTTATTTCTGCATTTTGGTTTGAAGCAGGTTCACTGAGACTCACAGTGTTTGGCCCTGATGTTTTTCTTCTGGTTCTCAACTCTGCTTCAGTTTGTCCACTTTATGTTTTATTCTGTTGCTCTACTAGAACATCTTATGTTATTTTATATGTACTGGCTCTTTAAGCAGACCCTCAGTCTGAAACACTTCCTGTCTCTTTAAGTCCCGCCTTCCGACGAGCCCGCTCTGTTCTGATTGGTCAGCTGCAAGAAGCTGCATCATCCAACCATAAAATCCATCTGAATACGTTATGAGCAGGATCTGAAATATGAAAAGATCTTGTGTCAACTTGTCGGCAAGATAGAAATATCAAAATCAAAGTTTACACACACCAGAATAATGGACCAAGATAGAAAATAAACAACAGAGCAGCTTAAACATCTGAAATCAGTTTTTTCACACTTTATTTTCATTTTTTCATCATGGGAATACACGTCTACATAGACCGTAACACAAAACTCTAAAACTCAACAACACCACATCCTCTGACTTAAAAATAAATTAATAATAGTAGTTATATTAAAGGAATATGTGCATATATAATGATAATAATAATAAAATTACATTTTACTCACACTTTACAGAAATATACTGACAGATAATGTATATATTAGCATTAACAACAAAAATACGTCAATAAAGAATTAAAAATTACTCAATATCATCATAATCAATATGTACACACACAAACACACACTTAGTATATAGTATCCTCTAGTATAGTATATAGTTCAGCCATTCTCCTTTTATCTATTACTAATTCATAACAATAATGCTCCAGCTCTGGAATAATTTATCGGCCATCTTGGATTTATAACGGTGGTGGCACCAGTCCTTGTCCATTTATATTATTAATGAAGATTAAGAACGATTTTGTAGAAATCTGTATTTTTTCCTCTTGCAATGTAAGTCAGTTTTTCCGATGCCAATTTAGAGACAGAAATCTGACATCACGACCAGAAAAATCACAATAGATCCCCTTTAAAATCTTCCAGGGTTCATAATTTAGTGTTTTACATTGAAATACCTGGCTTATGCCTGTATTCAAGACTCCTGACTATTAATTAAGTGTGAATTTGTCTGTATCTGTGTTGACTCAGTTGAAGGTTTGCATTATTATTGGCAAACACTTCAGCCCTGCACAGGATCAGCAGATGGAGATAATAAATGGATAAAGCAGTTCCACATCTCAAACAGGTGAAATCAGAACCTCCTCCTCATTCCCGTGCCTCCGAGCCACCTGGTGCAGTAACGCAGCTCCAAACATCTGGCCACTATGAGTTTGACTTTTACGCAGCAGTGTCAGTTTTAAAACCTGCCAAATATCCCTCCGTGGAAAATTTGAGGGATGGTTCGTACAGAGGAGGTTTTCAAAGGTACATGAGGTCAGAGAGAGAGGTGGATTTTCCACTCTCTCAGACTTCCACTCAGGACCGGAGCCCTTTAAACTCAGAGCCATGGTCGGATTCTGTAAGTCTCTCATGTGTTGCGTTGACACAGGCCAAACACGCAAGAAGGGTCAACTCCAGACTACAGGATGCTTCAGCTGTAAATATCCGTTTATAACTAATTCCAGGCAATAATTTCCTATATTTCACAATATTTTCTTGCAGTGTATCAGGGAATGATCAGGAAGGTTTGACTGAGACTAATAGGATCGATGCAGCAACATGGCACCGATCTACCGATGGTCCCTGATGCAGGAGAGTTGTTTAAGCTGTAGCTTGATTTAGAGCCATGACAACGATGTGTTTAGGACATTTTACAAACTATTGGAATTGGCAGAACACAACCATTAGCTCGCTAAGCTAATTAACATGTTATGAACATGCTAAAATGAAATCTGACTGTATGTAATTTAACTGTGTTTGCCAGCCCCTCCCTTCTCTACCAGCCCTTCACCTCTCTATAAGCCCCTCCTCTTTCTATAAGCCCCTCCTCTTTCTATCAGCCCCTCTTCTTTCTATAAGCCCCTCCTCTTTCTATAAGCCCCTCCTCTTTCTATCAGCCCCTCTTCTTTCTATAAGCCCCTCCTCCTTCTATAAGCCCCTCCTCTTTCTATCAGCCCCTCTTCTTTCTATCAGCCCCTCCTCCTTCTATAAGCCCCTCCTCCTTCTATAAGCCCCTCCCCTCTCAATGACTGATACTGATTTGATGTCTGGAATTTTCACTCTAACCTAAACTACTTGTATTTCGATGTTATAAATATATTTTTACTAACATTTTTGATTAGTTTCCAGTAAGATATAATTATCCAGATCTATATGTTTATTTGGTGCAGCAGTTATCCAGTTTCTAAATAAGTATTAATTAATGTATTAATTATTTCAGCTTGTTGTCCTGCTTCACATTATCATCATTAAATCAGCTTTTTAAATATTTACTATAGGTTGACTTCAGAAAGAATCACTGAGTGAAGGAATAATATTCGTTTCTTAGGAATTTTTTAATTCTTTTGACCAACAAAGACACAAATTATCCCCTCATGAGGCAATTTTATCAAGTTCTGAAGTTATACTGAAGCCAAGGTAAATGTGTTTTAGAGCAATAACTTAACTTAATTAGCAGAGTAGATTAGATTTGACTTCATTGATCCAATAACAGGAACATTTTAGCTGAACAACAGTGACAGGATAAACAGAGTAAAGCACAGAATAAAAGATTCTCTCAATAAATAAGAATTTGTGTAATGTGTATGAGACTATAAACATAAGTAGATGAGATATGATCATGAAACCATGACCCATTAATTCTCTACTGCTGCATATTTCTGTTGAAGGTCACAGAGGCTGTTTCATATCCTCTCTGCAGGCTCTCAGCCACATTCTCAGACCTGCGTCTTCCAAAAAACTATAAAGAGACAATCTACTGCTCTGTTGATCATTTACAGTAGTAGATCATGACCGTAATTATCAGAGGTGCGCCCCCGTTTGGCCTTTGGCCTTTTCTTTGTGCGTCTGCCTGTTAAAACGATCAGAGCTGGTGGAAAACACCGGGACGCCCACAAGACTGTCAGTCAAACTCACAGAAGCATAAATTACTACATGAATTTAAAACAATTACGTTATTATTGCCCACCGAAGATTAATATCTGCTGTTTTTCAGAGTCCTGCGGTGTCACCCGTGTCAGTTCTGAGTAATATAACACCAATAAAAAAAGGCTGGCGGTAAATGAAACCTTCTCTTTCACATCTCAACTCACTTCTTATTGAGCAGTATGGACCCATGGGAACATACATCCCACGTCTCCCAAATATACCTCCTCCCCTCCCCTCCCCCACCGCCCATTTATTCAGCAGCACTTTACCAAATGGGAGCCACATGTTGTGAGGTTACGGTGTAATTCAAGTGAAGGGTTCCTTCCGGCGGTGGGCGACCCCTGATTCCGACAGACGGCCCCCGGGGACCCGGGCAGGCACCGTGTTCACACTCAGCACCTGGCGAGCACCTTCCCGCGCTGCCCTCTGAATACTGACCGCCGTTAACGGGAATACGACTCGCCCAGATACGAGCACGAGCCGCACTGACCTGCAGTCATAAGTAAAGACTCTGACATGGGAGGGAGGAGGAAAGACCCTGCAGAGACCCATCAACATTTAGAACCGGGCGTTTTGGTTCATAAATGAACAAGTGGATCCATTGACAGCTGTTTACCTTTACGGCTCCGTCATTCTTTTATTTTCTCTATATGAACTTTAGGGCTATTATAATAAAATGTACTTTTAACTTAAATTGATTGATTGACACCTTTCATTTAAAAACTGCAAAGTACATTGATTTATAATAATGTAGTACTAACTGCAAAGAAAAACAAAACCAAAGTGATTATTTGTATGTAGCATGTACTGTAGTAGCATAGGTTCTTATTCTCTACTCTTTCAGTTCAAATCAATTCAAAATAACTTTATTCGTTCCCAGGGTTGTTACGAACCAAACAAAGTGTAGGATTAAAATAATGATTAAGCGATTCATTGGTTAGTTTCCAACTACTACATTAATAGCCGACTATTTTGATTATCAATTAATCAATTTGAGTCTTCTTTAAAGGAAATGCCCAAATTATTTGTTTCCAGCTTCTCAAATCGGATTATTCTCTGGTTTCTTCAGTCTTCTATAATAGTAAACTGATGATATTTAGGTTGTTGACTGTTCGTCTGGACAAAAAAGACATTTTAGGTTGAATCTTCAGCTTTAGGAAACCTTAATTGACATTTTACACCATTTTATGAACCAAACAACTAATTGATTCATTTTTTCAACAATAATAAAACCATCAAAATTATTAAGTATATAAATAGATTCATATCAAAATAGTAGTTTTTTGCAGCCCTAGTTGACAGAAAGTTAAGAATTCTGGTAAAATGTGTAAAACCTGCCCTTAAAAATATGTAATCTGTGAATAATTACAACAGGAATGAATATATCAATAAATTGAATTTCCACAGCATAGTTATACCAAATAAAACTATAGAAGGTCTCAGAGGGTTCAGACCTTCATCAGGACAATAGTTAAAAGTGCTGCAGAAATAATATGATATTTACATATAATAATATGTAAATATGTTTATATTTACAAAACTACCAAGATGGTTTCTAGTGGAATCACCAGCTCCTCATTCAACTTTTAACTTTCCACTGACCAGCAGGAGCCACTAGTAGCCACTAAAACAATTAAACAATCATGCAAATTTCTTTTGTGGGATCCTCCTCAAGAGTGAATGAGTTCATCCTTGATCAGTTCTACAAACTACCACCAAACTTTCACCAGAATCAGTCCAGTTGTGTTTAGATAAACAAACAAACAGACAAATGGCAGGAAAACAAACTTCCTATAGTTAGAATCTAATAATCAAAGCCAATAAGCAAAAGCTCAGATGAATGTTTGACGTTCCTTCCATCCAGAATTATTGATGTAAGAAGAATAACTTCCCCTCGGTCAGCCAGCAGTCGCCCACACACACACACACACATACACACACACACACACTCTGGGAAGTGCTTCACTCTCTCTGGACTCCTCGTGGAGGAATATTGATGACCTGCCAGTATTCAGAGCAGCGGTTATCATTCACCTCAGCAGCCTTTTGGAAACTGTCGACTTCCTGTTTCGGCTTCCAACCAATTAGCCGCCATCCGTCCTCGAACTGAAGAGCTGCTCACACAAGAAGCCGATTTGTCTTCCGCTCACTCAGTGAAAACAAAGCACACTTGACTCCTGACAATGTCCTGCTTCTTGTGTTTGGAACCGGACGTCGTTGTGTTCTAGCGAGCGGTGGCTCGTTGTTGGCGGAGGCCTCCGAGCTGAGTTCGGACGGCGTTCGGCGGGGCGAGGCCAGTCAGGAGTTCACCACTGGGTTTATTACTCAGAGACATGAGGAATTTAAATTAGAGCATGCTCTCTCTCAACATCAACCCTGCATGAGACTCTGGAGTGAACCGATTGTTCTGAATATGTTGACAGAAGCTCTTTTGTTGAAGTGTAATTGATTGACAGCATTAAAGAGGCATGTTACTGTTCTTTCTGTGAACCACACAGAGCTGATCAGGCTCCGTGTGGTTTTCTACCATGATGTGACTTCACCTGACTCTTTCCTGTTTGTACCACCCCTCTCCCTCCTCTCTCAGGGTCCTCCTGGACGAGCAGGCTTTCCGGTAACCGTCTTTTGAACTTTGTGTGTCTCTGCATGCGTAGATAGTGATTCCTGCAGTACTGAGCTCTCTGTCCACCCTGGACTGAGTCTCTGCAAATCGTACACGCAAATTATGACACAACGGTCAAGTCACAACTGGGTCTCCTACAAAATACATTTACTAATCACTTGTTGGGTTTGGACAAAGGTTTTTTTGTGAGACCATAAACGCTGCCTGGAAATGAGGCGCTGCAAGACTTGAAAGAAGAAATAACACAATCTGGACTTCATAAGAAATTATAAAATAGTCAAGTTCATTGACATTACTGAGAGTATACTGATGTATAACAAGAACAGGGAGTACTTCAACTTCCAGGGTCATGTCTATGTTCCCCACCTAGTTAGGTTTAGGGGTTGAGGTTCAGGGTAAGGGTTAGGGGTTAGGGTTTTGGGTTAAGAGTTGAGGTTCAGGGTTATGGTTTGGAGTTTGGAGTCCATGCAAACAAGTCATTTTTCATTCTTGGACCAGCTACTGTCTGATAACAGATCTGATGGTGAGTTTTCAGTCCTCCTGTGATTCTACTGTTGTTTCCTCTGGAGCCAGCAGCAGCGTCCGGTCCAAGAATTCCGGTTCCGTTGGTTCCAATAGAGTCCCACAAGTCCAGAGATAAATCCCTAATAAAATCTAAACAAACTGAAACTCCCATAGGTCCAGAGATGTGATTTTGATCCGCCTCACACAAACCTGCTGCTTGCAGCCTGTGTGATTGATCAATACTCAGAGAACAAACGGAAACTGGAACCAGTTCCAGTCCCCACGGATTCTACTTCACATGCAGAATCTGTTGATAGAGATTATGCAGAAGCATGATGAGAAGACACCTCTCTCTCTATTTGTAGCTTGATTGTTTGGGTGAAACACACCTGGAATATTCCTTCACATCATTACACACATTTTCTCTGCGGTTACGTTAAATACGCTACCATTCAAAAGATTTTTGAAGAAAATAAGTTAACTTTAAACTAATCAGAAATACTATACATTGCTAATGTGGTAAATGACTATTCTAGCTGCAAATGTTTGGTTTTTGGTTCACAGGTGTCCAGTAACTATCACTCCAATGTTCTAATGGTACAATGTGTTTGCTCATTGCATCAGAAGGCTAATGGATGATTAGAAAACCCTTGTGCAATCATGTTAGCGCAGCTGAAAACAGTTTAGCTTCTTAGAGAAGCCATAAAACTGGCCTGGCCTTCTCTGGGTGACCCCAAACTTTTGAACGGTAGTGTATGCCACTTGGTTTATTTTAGGGAAAGATCACAGCTTGAAGTTAAAATGTAAATTAATACCCTGTGGTATGAACTGGACAAGCCCAGAATATACCTAAGGTATATTTACAATATGAAAATAAATGAAGGAAGGAAGGATTGATTGAAGATTGAAGGCTATAAAAGGAGAAAGGATTGAAAGAAAGAAGTAGAAGGAGGACAGAAGAAGGAGGGGAGGAGGATGAAGGATATAATGAGGAAGGGGGGAAAGAAGGAAGGAAATAGGAAGAAGGGAGTGAAACAAAGAGGAAGAAAAAAAATGAAGAAAAATCAACTTTTCTCCCCAGAGTCTCGGGAGGTTAAATGTATATATTATCTCTAGTAATTAGGTTATATCGTGGCCATAGGGTATATTAAGAAAAGAGTCTAGTCTCAGTGTGTGTGAATGTATTTAAGGAGACAACTTAACCTAAAAACAAGTCAAATAAACCAAATCTTTATTATTTCTCAGTTCAGAAGCTTCAGAGATTTCAGTATCAGCAGCTTGTAGCTTTAAAGTTCCTGAGCTTCAGCTGAACTCTGCTTTCTGTGCTGTTGTTTTGTACCCTGTAAACACTCCTTTAATCCCTCTCAACAACTTCTGCTCCTGTGTGTGTGACGTCTAACACCCGGCGACCTGAACCCTTCGAACCCACCTGGTTCCTATCATGGCCGCAGGTGGCCATCTTGTTTCTGACCTTTGTCTCAAGTTGCCAAACCTCCCGTTCGGTTCTGACAAGCTCACTTGTGAAACAGGTCCATAAAACCGTCTCCGGCTGAGCCGAGGTTCTGATCCTCCGACCACGGCTCCGCTGACAGTTTGTGTCAAAGCGAGGACGAGATTCCTTCCAGCGCTGGTGATTGATTACAGCCGCCAAGCAGCGGGAAATGAAACGAGCAGCGGACTCCGACTGAAGGGGGACAGAAGGATGCGGTTACTGCCCCAATTAAAGTCAGGCAGCCGTGGACTGTTTATTATGGGATGTGACGTTATAGGCTTTATAACAGAAGGAGGTAGCATGGATAGATCAAAAACACACACATACACGCTTAATTTATATCTGGGGACACATACTCCCAACAGTTCCTCTGATTGGTTTACAGGGACGCTGGCAGGTGGAATTTATTGCTGTAAAAAATAGTTTTTACTGCAAAAAATGTAATATTAACAAGGTAAAATATCTTGTTTTAAGTACAATTAATCCAATATTGAGTAGAATTATCTTGGAATATTAGATTCCAGCAGCAGATCATTTGGTTTGTTTCAAGTATTCTTATTGATTTGTCAATTTAATTCTTGTTTTTGGACTTTTTATGTATTATTTTTAGTTTTTTATTACATAATTCTGACTTTTCATCACATACTTTTTGAAAAACTTGAAACAAATAAAATGATCTGCCAATGGAATACGATAACCCAAGATAATTGTGGTCAGTATTGGACAAACTAAACTAAATACAAGATATTTCCTCCTGATAAAATTTCATTTTTTTTTGCAGTTTTCCTACTAACTTGCAGCTGTTGACCAGCAGCCATAATAAATGAAAACTAACTCAACCCTCATATTGATTATTGATCTGCTCCACTGAAAACTGTCTCACAAGGAACCTGCTCTCATGGTGTCAGGTTCACGGGTGGAGATTTTCCTGCTGGGGAGTAAAGGCTGGTGTGATTGCTGTCAGCTGTGTGTGTGTGAGTGTGTGTGTGTGTGTGTGTGTGTGTGTGTGTGTGTGTATTTGTGTGTGTGTGTGTGTGTGTGTGTGTGTGTGTAGGTTCCAGCTGAAGCACATTAAAGCAGTAAATATACCTCAGACACCTCAACATTGCTCCACTGAGGACCTGCATAAATCCTTTGACTGTGGGAGTGTTTGTCAGCTGATGTGTGTGTGTATGTGTGGGTGTGTGTGTATGTTGTGTGTGTGTGTGTGTGTGTGTGTGTTGGTAGGTGTTATCTTTTCATGAAAACAGTAATAGTAGAAACAAGTTGGAGCGAACAGGAGGAGGAATATTGCAGCGGTGATCATGTTTCTGTCTGTGGAATGTAGAGCAACACATGAACCGAATGAGGTTTTACAAAACACTCAATTCATCTTACGGCTATAAAACCTGCTTTAGTCAAGGTTGTATTTTGTGGCTGCAACAAATAATCACTTCAGGCACTTTGTGAAGCCCCCAGTTCAGGATTAATACCATTTCTGGCCATGCTCGGTTCTCCCCAAGGTTGTGGTTTAAATCAGGACCTTGGACAGGGCTTCAAAGGGGCCGGCTGCAGCCGGAGAGTATTTAAAGGCTTTAAAAATATGCTGCATATTAATGACAGAGATACCAGCACATACAGCTGAATACAAGCCCAGACTCAGTCCACACAGATATAAACACTGGTGGTAACATTCAGCCCTGAGCTTCACTTTCCTCAGACTGGAACCACTTCAACTGTTCCCACTTTACTCAGACGACAGGTCTGAAGTGTCTAATGTTTCCTCTGTTATACAGAACTTACTGTATATATCATATATATTTATATAAGAAGTGTAAAAGTTCAACTTTAGTTTGTAACTCAAGGTTTGATTCAAAAACACACAAGTAAAACTGTTTTGTTGGATTTCCAAACTCATAATTTGCCTCATATCTCATATTTTTGAATTCTATCTGATCATTCTGACTTCTTAATTTCATCGTTATTTCATAATTTAGATATTTATAATCATAATTTGGATATTTTACAATATATCATATCTATTAGAGGTGTAACGGTTCACTATACCCAGGGTTGGTTCCACTTTTGGTTTTTAACTCACAGTTTGTTTCAAACATTAACAAAATTATTGTTTGTATGTTAAAAAATTCCAGAAAAAATGTCTTAATTTCATTGCAATATAAAGAACATGTACTGGACTCAATTCTAAATGTTATCATTGCATCTGTTTAGACCAGTCCTCAGTGAAAAAGTAACTTCTATTAATCTCAATTATTCACAAATAATTAATAAACATTTTTATGTCATAGTAAAACAAGTAAAACTGTTTTGTTGAATTTTTAATCTCATAATTTGTATTTATTTTCTTATCATTTGGACTTTTTATCTCATAGTTTGGACTTTTTAACTCATAATTCAGACTCTCAGGGCTGAAGTGGTACCTGATATATGTCGAGGTCGTAAACTTTGTGTCCTCAAACGCTCCCAAAACTCATTTTATATCGGTTCATGCAGAATGACCCACTCTCCTCAGCTCCATGACCCAAACAGCTGGTATCACTCAGACACTGGTTGAGGTCTGGGGGTCCAGAGGAGGGTCCGACAGCACATGTGTCACTGGACGGTTTGTCACAGCCTCTAAACCAAGACCAGGTCCTGTGATCAACATTTTACACCCTTTTATGAACCAAATGACTAATCAATCAATCATTTTCAATAATATCTGTTGGGCAAGTTACTTCAAAACTGTAATGCATTATTTAATATTAGTTACTGTGTTTAAAATGTAAGGCATTACACTATTATAACATTACTTTTAAGTTACTCTCACCAAAATAACTGGAAATGTGGATTTGATGATCTAAATATATCTCTACATGTTTGTCATTATTGCTGCTAGTCACAACAGGGATCTTGCTGACAAGTTTTCTAGAAGCAGCTGATTCCACTGTTTAAAGTGGTTTTCATGTCTTCTACAAGTCTCCTAACCTCTTGATGCTGAAGAATCTCAGAGCAGGAGAAGGTTAATTTTATCTGTTTTGTGGTTTTATCTCCACTCTCATACTCTGCTTGCTTCCTTGTTAACGTCTTGTTACTATGACATCTGTAAATGTTAAATTACTGCTGCTATTTCAGGAAGTGGACAGTTCTTTATGTGTCGCACACAAAGTGCATTTTCTTCAAATCCTCATATTTTGACACACCTAAAGTATGTAGAGTGTACGTCCACCTGGAGAAAGTGCTATCCAACGTTCATTTATCTCCAGATTCTGTCTGACCAGTCGTGTTTTGTGCAGATACTAAATCCAGGTTAAAAACGCATTGTAATACGTGTTAACGAGTAAAATATTACCATTTTTTTTCCTGTAATGCCTTACATTACAGCAAATATTAGTGCATTACAGTTATTTATTACTTTTGTAACACGTTACTCCCAACACTGTCAATAATTGATAGATTAATCCACTATCAGCAGCCCTTAATAATGTAGATATTCTCACAGGTCTTATAATAATAATAATAATAAATAAAATCCTGAGCTCAATCTCCAGTCTACAGCACTAACGGCCTCCAGCCGCTTGCTTCAGATGAAATAATTTTGTCGCTTTCTCTGCAAATGTTCTGCTAAACCTCTGATAATCTGTCAGGAGTAGCTTGGCTGCAGCAAAGTCTGAATGTTCTAGTCTCGGCTCCGCACGGCATGTTCAACTAACCCATTGACACCACGACATCAGGACTTGTAGAAACTCCAGTGATTAATTTAACTCCTATTACTATAAGAGCAGAATTAGAGTCAAAGTTCCTGAGAGGCATCAAGTCCTAATGTCGGGGTTCAGTCCACTTGTCCGTCTAACCTTCACTGACCCTGTTCCTTTTGAATCTGCGTTGGTCAATAGGGAGACAAAGGCAGTATGGGAATTCCTGGACGAATGGTGAGTGTTTGTACATTAAGGACATGTAGAGGGGAGCTGTTTCATTGTTAGTGCAGATTTTATGCTCAGGTCAGCGTTAACCAGCTGTAACTTCACTGATATCACTTTATATTCTAATTGGTTAAATAGAAACTACTGTGACCATATGTTATGTTCCTGTTGGATTCCACAGGTCAGGAAAACGTAAAGTAAGCAACACAATGTTCACGACTCAGGTTCAGAATCCAGATACCGCGATAATCTCTGTAACAACCGTAGATATATACAGCTCTGGAAAAAAATAAGAGACCACTGCAAAATTATCAGTGTTTCTGATTTTACTACTCACAATTTTACTACTTTTCTGATTATTCGCAATAAGTTTGAGATATTTTGAGAGTGGAGTAATGAATATTAAACTAATGAAATGTTTCCTCTCATTCATTAATAGTAATATCAAAGGGAACTACTTTACTATTACTTATTTCATTCAAATTCAGACCAAAAAGGAATAGCACTCATGTATAAAACATCCTTAACATACGTATATATACTGCAAAATAATCCTTATAGGTATGTGTTTGTGCAAAAGGAACATTTTCTGTTTGAGTCTATAATCTACTGAAATAATTTCCCCCAAATTCCAAATAAATATATTATCATTTAGAGCATTTATTTGCAGAAAATGACAAATGGTCAAAATAACAAAAAAGATGCAAGATCAAATTCATTTTAAAACAACATAATACTAATATTTATACATAAGAAGAGTTCAGAAATCAATATTTGGTGCAATAACCCTTTTTTTTAATCCCAGTTTTCATGCTCTCCACAGTCTTTACCATTGTTCTGGGTGACTTTATTCCACTCCTGGTTCCTCTTTAAGCAGAATGAGGTGTTCATGTGTTGGTCTCTTATTTTTTTCCAGAGCTGTAGAAAATAATTTAATAATTTTGTTCCTTTCTTGTCGGACTTCCTCTCTGACTCGTTCTGTTCTGTGTGAGATAAACGCTGTTGAAAACAGACTCGGTGTGTTTGTTTAAACGAAGCGTTGTGACTCTTCTGAAACAAAAAAACACACAATCAACTGTCTAACGTCTAGAGTTGATTAACCGATTCGTTGCCAACTATGACATTAATCACCAAGTATTTTAATAATCGATTAATGTCTAAATTCTCTGGTTCCAGCTTCTTAAATCTGATTATTTTCTTGTTTCTTTAGTCTTCTATAACAGTAAACTGATGATATTTAGGTTGTGGACTGTTGATCTGGACGTAAAAAGACATTTTAGGTTGAATCTTCAGCTTTGGGAAACAGTGATTGACATTGACAACTAATCAATTCGTCATTTCAATAGGTAATAGATTAATCATCTATCAGAATAGTGGTTAGTTGCAGCACTAATCATGTTGCTTATGTTACTCTTACGTTTCCCTGTGGAATCGAGCCTTAAGGCTCAATCATTGAATTTGAGGTGAAGAACCAGCCTTAGATGTCATTTTCCATCTCTGAGCCTCTGAAGTTATTCATGAGGTCTCCTCTTGCCTTTAAAGTGTAGTGTTGTAGTTCTTTCACTTTGCTGTTGTTTCCAGTCATTAATATTCAGTTAAATTACAGCATCACTTTACATGAGCTTCGTTTTGAACATTTCTTTGGGATGTGTCCATATTTCAAATGAAGCTTTGCCACATATGCAGATGTTCTGACAGTTTTTATTTATTTTACTCTGCGGTCTCCACAGCTGCAGCCAGCGGAAACATTTGTGTTTGAATTCTTAATTAAAGTACTCGTATATTTATTTGACTCTACCTCCACGATAGACCTGTTTCCTCCTCTCATTTTAACCCTCACTTAAAATGATTAAATCCCTGTGTTAGTTTCCCCTCAGGTTTTACATCAGGCTTCACACATCGATGCTTCAGGCCTCAGTTTGCTTCAAAGTTCGTTCAGACGATATGTTTAACACTCGGATAATATAATAGTTTGGATTAAAATGGACAATTGGTGCTGCAGAATCTCCAGTTTACAACTTCTCCAACACAGTTTGTGTAGTTTTCTAACTCAGTGCAGAGTGAACACGGGTTAATTTAACCTCAAATTGGTTTATTCATGTAACCCAAAGTTGTTTTATGCGATATACACTACCGTTAAAAAGTTTGGGAGCATCCAGACAATTTAGTGTTTTCCATGAAACGTCACACTTTTATTTATCACCATGAGTTGTAAAATGAATAGAAAATATTATTACATTAACCTTCTGATGCAATGAGCAAACACATTGATCCATTAGAACACTGGAGTGATAGTTGCTGGAAATGGACCTCTATACACCTATGTAGATATTGATGCACCAAAAACCAGACATTTGCAGCTAGAATAGTCATTTACCACATTATCAATGTATAGAGTGTATTTCTAATTAGTTTAAAGTTATCTTCATTGAAAAAAACTGTGCTTTTCGTTCAACAATAAGGAAATTTCTAAGTGAACCCTAACTTTTAAACGGTAGTGTATATATTTATGGCCGTATTAACCCGCTGAAATGGTGACGTTTTTCTATTGGTTGAGGGCGGAGTCAGAGGTAGTGCTGCCTTTAAGGGCACTTGAAAAAATCCGAAATAGGAGCATTTGTTTGTGATGCCGCTTGTGAAATAAAATGCTTAAGAATCGTCGTGTTTTGAAATGAGATGGCGATTTATCAAGGATTCGGGTGGGCTTACGGACAGCAGCTTTATTTTGAAGCATCCTGAGGCCTTTTTTCTTTTTATCTGAATTCGGCTCCCGTCACAACCTGAGGACGCTGCATGAACCCTCCTTCACGTCTCTAACACTGGTTCCTCTCTCTCTTGTGTCTCCCGTCGCTCCCTTTGCATGTGACTGTGTCTGCTGTGACTGATCCCAGGGCTTAAAAGGACAAGCAGGGGAGAAGGTAAGTTTAGAGCATGAGACTCCAGCAGCATCACATTTTAATCATTTACACCAAACCGCAGCTCTGGACGGTGATTTACTGGCTGTGGTTTGGTGTGTTTGGTGACTATTTATGGTCAAACCACATGATTTAGACAGAAACAGGTTGTACGCTACAAAAAATTATCTTAATAGTTAAAATGTCTTGTATTTGGTAAAATTACTCCAATATTGAGTAGAATTATGTTGAATTATTTTATTTCATTGGCAGAAAATTTTGCTTATTTTTTTCTTTGTTTTGGTAAATTCTATCTTACTTATCTTAAGTTTTTCTCATATTTTGATCTTTTATTTCATATTTTTGTTTTGTAGTTTCCTATATTTTAAATTGGTTATATTTGGCTATATTTTCTAATCTTAAAACATATTTTTACCTAATATTTTTATCTCATATATGTCTTAAAAAAGAAAAATATGGAATAAAAAGTAAAGAATATGATATAAGATTGAGAAATATATATAAAAAAGGTATAAAAAAGGTTAACGGACAAAAATATGAGACAGATTAAAAAAACACAAATATATGTATAAAATAATATATCAAACCTATAAGTTATGAGTCAAATATGATAAAAAAAGACAAAAATAGGAAACCAAAATCAGAAATAAAAAGATAATTAATTGTTTAATTTTAAACTCCATTTTTTTTAAATATGAGCACAAAATGAAAATAAAAAAAATAATTGAATCTAAATTGAATCTAAAAATATGAGATACAATTTGTAAAAATATGAGAAAAAAAGATTTTTTTTAAAATGAGATAAATGACAAATACTGTAATATTTAATCTTAAAATGACGAAATCAAGAAGAAAAAAATATGTATAACCAAAATAATAAGGATGAGATAATTTAAGATAATTTTGCTCAGTATTGGACTAATTGGACCAAAAACCAGGTATTTTCCCTCGTTAATATGTGATGTTTTGCAGTGTGATGTTGCCAAGCGGTGACTCAATGAACAGGAAGTGATTTATATCAGAGACTGACGTCTGTATTTGGAGGCTCTCACTTAGTGAACGTTTCCCACCCTGGTTAAGTTACCTGAACTCTTTACTCCATGAAACACAATAGGAACAATTTGTCACATAAGCATCTGAAAGTTCTAATTTAGAGCTCCCAGCAGAAAGAGCAGCGACGTTTATAGGAGCCGCAGCAGCAGATTCTCAAAGAGGACGAGGTGAATACGGTTGTTATATATTCAGGTGGATAAATTCAGCTCCTCGCGCTGCGCTACAGTTAAATCTCAGACCTGTGTCATGTCGACCATAAACCGGAGCTGCCAGCTGGCAAAGGAACGGCTGGAATCGGCCTCGTGGTGGAAATTACACGTACGGCAGGTTTTACTGTCGCTGTGATTTCTCCCTAAGGCCTTTATGAATTTACAAAAGTGTGTCAACAGGGATGGTAAACATGCACGGATCTGCCAAAGTCAGCAACGTGGGAATGTAAAAAATCAAAATCATCATTTTTATTCACATCAGTGAGACCACCTCAACCTGCAGACTGCTGACGGTGGGTTTAAGGTAAATTATTCTGAAATAACAACTCACAGACAAGTTCTTAAGCACAGAGGTGAAAAAGTTAGAGAACCATGGGATTACACTGCAAAAAAGTCAATCTTAACAGGTGAAAACACCTGGTGTTTAGTTTAGTAGTTAAATATAATTAATTATACTATTTAATATATATATATATATGGAGTAGAAAATGCTATAAAAAAGTAAAAATGGTGCAATAATAAGTTATGAGATATGAGAAAAAAAAGTAAAAAAAAATGGGACAAAAATAAAACAAATATAATAACTCACTAACTCAATAAAAAAGACAAAAATATTAAGAAAAAATACAAAAATATTAGATAAACATTTTTTAAAAAATATAATAAGACACAAATATGAGATAAAAAGACAAATATATGAGATAAATAAATAAATATATGATTTTAGAATAAAAAGACAAAAATATGAGAAAAAAGATAAAATAAAAAATTTAAATATGAGAATGTCACAATAATGATAAGAAGTCACAATAATGATAAGAGATTAAAAAAAGACCAAAATTTGAAATAAAATGACAAAAATATGAAACAAAAAGGAAAAATATGATATGATATGTGACATAAAAATAAAATAAATAATAATAAATGATAAATATGAGATAAAAGACAAAAATATGAAGTAAAAATACAAAAATATTAGATTAAAAAATAAAAAAAAATATATAATAAGACACAAATATGAGATAAAATAAATATATGATTATAGACTAAAATTAAGACAAAATATGAAATAAAAAAATCAAAAATATGAAATAAAAAAATCAAAAATATGAAATAAAAAGTCACAATAATAGTAAGAGATAAAAAAAGACCAAAATTTGAAATAAAACAACAAAAATGTGAAACAAAATGGAAAAATACAACATAAAAAGACAAATATTTTTAATAAAAGACACAAATAATATAAAAGACATTATAATAAAAAAAATCTTGAAATAAGCTAAATGAATTGCCAGTGGAATAAGAAAATTTAAGATCATTCGACTCAATATTTGACGAATTGAACCAAAAACAACATATTTTCACTTGATCGGATGTAAAGTTTTGGGTCATTGATCATTGCTTCATCCACACATTGATCATCAGATAGTTTCTGCACTAATGTAGAACCTGTAGTAAAGTGAGTGTGTTGCAGCTGATTGAGACGAACTAACGCTGCAGCTTCATGGATCCTCCAGCACACGATCAGCTGTTTTTCACAAACAGGAAGTGGCAGACGTTTCTGTCAGATCCTCATGTCTGACAGAACCTGATCCGTGTTTCTGTTGGACCCGTGTTCACTAACACGCCGTGACGAGACTCCGTGTCCTCGCCGTGTTTAAAAAAAACACGAACACGAAGCTGTGCACATTTGCTAAAGCCATCATCATCATCATCATCATCATCATCATCACAGGCATCCGTCCTATAAACTGCAGATTTACACGTCTGCTCTCATCAGTGATTTGTGACGTGTAGCCCAATGTGAGCAGAAAAAGAGGGAACACATCACATTCCTGCTGCATCGTTAGCCAGGCGGCTTTAATGCGGACAGTCGGTTGATCTACGGCCTGGTGGTGAGAGACCAGAACACCCGAAACCCGAACCACCAGGACCCTGAGCGGAGAACCAGACCTGGAGACGGCTCCTCTGTATTTACAGCAGCAGGACGGACTGGAACAGCTGATCAGGGGTTACAGCAGCTGCCATAGGACCAATAGAAATATCAGATTATACAATATACAACACACTGAGAAATATATGCACGTATATAAAATACTACACGCAGAAACCGAAGAGGAAGAGTCATCGTCCTTCATCCTGGGAAACATGAATCAATGAAAATATCTTTCATTTAGTCCAGTATTTAGCACAATATCTTGAATTTTCTCATTTCATGAACAGATTATTTCATTTTTTTCCCTCTTTTTTTGGTAAATTTAATTTTGTTTTACTTTATATTTTTGTCTTTTTATGTATATTTATTTATTATTATTTATTTATTTATGTATTATATATTTTTTATCTTATTATCTGTGACATTTTATTTCATATTTTTGTCTCTTTACCTCATATTCTATCTTTTTTTTTAAATCTCATATCATATAGTTCACTTTTTATCATAATTCTGAATTATTATCTCATATTTTTGTCATCATTTATATATATATATTCATATTTTATCTCATATTTTTGTCTTTTTATCTAATATTTGTGACTTGTTTTATGTTTTCCTCTTTTTTATCTAATATTTTTGTATTTTTATCTTTTGTCTTTGTCTTTTTTTTGTCTCCCAATTTTTTTAGTGTTTTTTAAATTATTTTTTTTATTTAATTTTAAATAATGTTATTGTCTTTTTTTTATCTAATATGCTTTTCTTATGTCAATGTCAAAGTGGTGTCTTACCAAAGTGCTCTACATAATAATTAAAGCAATAGCAAACAGCATAAATAATAAAAACATTTAACATATAAAACACAATTAAAAGAAGTATATAAAATAAAATAAAATAATAAAAACCCACTAGAAGGGACTATACTTATTATTTCATGTGTTGGACTTTTTATCTTAAATTTTATTTAATTTATCTTCAAATTTAACAAGATAATTTAAGACGATTCTGCTGAATATTGGACTAATTGTAACAACCACAAAATATTTCCACTGGTTAAATTGACCTTTTTAAATGTTACCAGAAGTCTCTAAACAACCATCGTGTTCTGTGGCTGAGAGAGAAAACAGAAACGTATGATGGATCATTTTCAGTAAGAACAGAGAAACGCTGCGGACGGACACTGAACACTTTATGGAAATGAGATACGGAGCCGTGCAGGCTTGTGATTCCACAGCCGCTGGTTCTGTGTGAAAGTATTCGCTCTGGTTTGAGTTGTGATTCTAACTTTGCCTTGTTACCTTGACCCCGAACAAGCAGAGAAACCCAATCTGAGCCGGAGCATATCTGTAGATTTTCACCTGTCTCATCTACTAAAGCTGCAGAAAACCAAGGAAGTGAACTGAAACTGCGTCATTATCTCTGCCTGAGCAGTGAGAAAGCGAACGCTCGTTAGTTCAGGAGTGTTTAGACTCACCTGAGTGTCTGATTGACGCTGGGAGCAGCAGGTACGACGCTGGGATCAGTTTCCATCCTGCAGGACAGAAGCTAATCAGGGAAAGTGCTGGAAACCTGAGTCTTCTCACAGTGGTTTGTGGGATTGAGCAGAGAGGCGTCAAATCAAGCAGTTTGTGCCAAAGAGAAGCTGAAAAGCTGAATACCGGACCATGGATACTGGATATATATAAACTACCGCTCACAAGTAGTGGAAATTTCCTTATTGTTGAAATAAAAACACTGTTTCTCTCAATGAAGATAACTTGACTGATGTATAGAGTGCATTTCTGATTAGTTTGAAGTTAACAAAACAGAGCTTTTCCGTCAAAAATAAGGAAATTAGAGTGACCCCAAACTTTTGAATGGTAGTATATATTACTGGTATATTTATTTCTAACCGTCATTATTAATTTATATATTTACTCTTGATTATGGCAGTTTCAATCCTCCAGACCTTGAGTTTCTGACACATCTTAAAGCACAAATCGTATGAGATGAGGTCCGTGGTCTAGTTTTCCTGAGTTTAAGGGTCCTTCATGTGTCAAAGTTTGAGAACCACTGGTCTAAACGAGCCTTTATTTCTATAGAATGTGGAAAGCTGCCTCTGTTCGCTCCTCATGATGAAGAAACTGAAAAAAAAACAACTAAAATATGTCTTGTTGGGTTAGCTACCGAGCTAACCTTGCTAGCTTGCTAGCTCCTAGCATGCTCCTGCCGGCCAGCTGCAGTGTTTAAAAAGTGCATGTGTGCTGAGGTTGCATAATAAATGTGGATTGTGGACCCCCCTTTCTCTCTTATCGTTTAGTTATGTCTTCTCCTTGTCTCTCTATCTGTCCACAGGGAGCGCCAGGCGAGCCAGGTCTGTCCATCATTGGGCCGAGAGGACCTCCTGTAAGTGTCTGCACCTCCGCTCCCTAATAAACTCTTATCGGCCTGACAGCTGAGGCCTTTATTCGCTCCGTTTTTACGAGGCTTCTGCTCAACACATCAGGCGGAGACAATAAGACCCTTCACAGCTCTGTTGACTGAACCAGACCATTGGACGGACTTGTTGTTTCCAGGCTCGTGGGCCGCTCGCTGGGCTCGGGTTTGTGTTGACGACGCCAAACCGTCTGAGCTCAGAACTGGTAGAATGCGCCACAAATGATAGAATAATGGTCTGTAATTACAGGCTGTGGAAACAGCAGCATTGTTGAGCAGATGAGAATTCAAAAATCGTTAGAAAGTGAGAATCTCCGTCCAGGCTCCAATGGGTTTTCCGCATCCAACATCGAGCAGAATTATCTCACATTCCTTTCATTCCATTGACGGATCATTCTGCTTATTTACATACTTCTTGATTTTGGTCGATTTAATCTAGCTTTAAAAAACAAGATTTAATTGTTTAACTTTTTTACCATAATATTGTCTTTTTATTTCAGATTTTTTTCATCCTATATCATATTTATTCATTTTGTTTTATGTTGTCTTTTTTAAAAATATTTTTATCTTTTTACTTCTTCTCTTCTTATATGTTTAATTTTCATATTCATATTATTTTATTTACATGTTATCTGACATTTTTTATCTCATAATTGTGGCTGTTTATTATATTTTTGACTTTTTATCTAAATTTTTTGTCTTTTTTAATCTCATATCTGTTTATCTCTTAATGTAAAATTTGTATTTAATATTTAATTTTTTTTTATTTCATATTTTTGTCTTTTTACCTCATCTTTTTTCCATTTTTAATTTACATATCCATATTCATATAATTCCTTTTTTTTTACATTTTATCTCACATTTTTGTCTTTTATCTCATAATTTTGGCATATTTTTGACTTTTTATGTCATATTTTTGTCTTTTTTCAATATCTTTCTCATATAATATTTAAAATATTTATCTAAGAATTTAAAAATTTCATCTTTTTTTCTTTTTTATTTCATATTTTTGTCTTTTTATGTTTTTTTTTTTACTTTTGATCTCATATTTTTGTCTTTTGATCTATACATATTTGTGTTTTTTCACCATATGTTTGACCTTTTGATCTCAGATTTTTGTCTTTTGATCTCAGATCTTTCTAAATCTTAAAAAGCAAATTCATCTGATCCAGATAATTCTACTCAGTATTGGACTAATTGTACAAAAAATAAGATATTTTCACTTGTATTTTCACTTATTAGATGTTTTTTCAGTGCAGGAGTTGCGTAATCTGCGTCCAGGAAAGCGTTTTCTAGTTTGTTCAGATTCAGATGTTATAAACCAGAGTGTAACAGAGCTGAGTGCAGTAGACGTGTGTTTTAGTAACTGATGGTTATAGAATCTACCTGTGTGAGTCGACTCTGTTTGGACGGTAACGGGCGGGTCTGGTGAATAACAGGCTGCACATCAGGAGCCGAGTCCAGGAATTAGACTGGTCCGGTCAAAAGTTTAGTGTCATTTTTAAAAAGAAAATTCTCTGGTTTCGACTTCTCAAATCTGACTATTTCTGTTTTTTTAGTCTTCTATTATAGTAAACTGATGATATTTAGGTTGTGGACTGTGGACAGGTTGAATCTTCATCTTTGGGAAACATTGATCAACACTATTTTATGAACCAAATAACTAATCGGTTAATCGTTTCAATAATCAATAGGTGATACATCAATAGATCCAGATAGATTCTTCGGAGCATTTTTCTTTTTCTTCTACTTTTCAGCAATTTTTGACCTCAGAAATAGTATTTTCCCAATATAAAATCTTAACCCAAGGTCAACTTCATACATTTTTCCAGAGCTTTCATTTCTATCCCATTGTCATCAGCAGAATTTCTTTTTCATGCTGATTAACACCTTGAATATGACAGAAAAGTCATTGTTACACGCCCATCTGCTAATGAAGCTGCGAGATATAAAGCTCTGTGTAACTATGGTATTATAATATCTCCTTATATAAAAACAACAGGAAGTCTTATCCTGCTTTTTTTTCTTTTACTCCAACCTCCCTGGAGACAGAAACCTTTAAAGCCGCCTGCTGGTTCCAGACACACAATCTGCTTCATTAGTCACGTTCACCTCTGCCTTGTAATTTTCTTTTCCGACATCTTTATTTTCCCTTCGCTCCTTTTTCCCGAGGATATTAAATGTCCTGCAGCGTCCGAGGGGCAGAGGAAGACGCTCACACCGACTCTGTCCCACTAAACGCACTTTATTCGCCAGAAAACATCAGGTTTAGAGCCTGGATCCTCAGTCTCGGTCCTTATGTCAAAATCAATTTCTATAATAAGTGAACGCCTCTGTTTACAGTGAAAATTTGTCTCCTCGTTTCTTTCTGTGGTTTTCTGAGCACTGATTGTTTGTCTGTTTTTTTTTCTTTCAGGGACAACCTGGAACCAGAGGATTTCCTGGTTTTCCAGTAAGTCACAGTCAATTACCCTTAAAGCTTTAGGTTTTAAATAGTTGACAATAACACTTAAAGGTGCAGTACGTCAGATTTAGCAGCAATATTTATCAGTATATTTTAATTATATATATATATATATATATATATATTAATCACAGTGTAATAAAATACATATATATATATATATATATATATATATATATATATATATATATATAAGAAAGTATATATATTTAAGAAAGTTAAAGTTTTTTAAGATGATTTTTAAAGTGATAATGAGTGATGTGTGAATCCAAGTTCCTTTATATAATAACTAGAACAGAAAGGAAGATGTTCACACTGTCTCAACACTGCACAGTAGAGCTGCAACGATTAATTGATTAATCGATTAGTGGCCAAATATTTGATCGATTAATCGATTACAGTCGTTCTTATAAAGAAAATGTCCAAATTCTCTGGTTCCAGCTGCTCAAATCTGATTATTTTCTGGTTTCTTTATTCTTCTATAATAGTAAACTAATCGTTGGGTTGAGGTGTGAAACATCTAATTTAGAGCTGCAACTAGTTGATTAATTATTTGCCAATTAATCTAAATAACTCAAATTATCAGAATATTGTGAAAGGCTTTGGGGTTTTATTATGTTTAAGCCATCATATTCCATATTACAAGAAATAAAGGCATGAAATATTTAACTATATATCTATTCAATCTGTATTATATACTGTTATAGTTTCTGAAATGCTTGACAACAAAACTCACAATATTCTCATTATTTGAGATATGCTTTTATTAGATTCAATATTTTGATGATCAATTCAATCAACCAACAAACTAATTAATTGTTTTAATAATCGTTAATTAACATCAATCACAACAGTCATTAGTTGCATCTCTATAAACAATGTTACACAACAACAATATAGGAATCAGATCAATGGCAGTAAATATCAGTTTCTCTGATAAACAGTCAATCCTGTGTAAATAATTTAGTTTATGATTCTGTAGCGATGATGCTGATTTACTTTTCTCTTCTTCTTCTATCCTGCAGGGTCCGATCGGGTTGGACGGCAAATCTGTAAGTTCCTGTCAAAAAAAAGTGAAGTAACAGTATAATTTTTGAACCCAGAACCCGACACCCTCTGATGAAAATGAGCACAATTAAGCTAAGAATGATTGCAGCCATTACTGTAATAAAATCTCTATTAGCGCCGTTCCTGTTATTACAGGTTGGGGTTAAACATTCCATGGAAATATGCAAGTGTGGGTATCTGTTTGGATTATTTTACCACATGCACTGACTGTTCTAATGTCCTCACAGGGACAGATCGGGCCGAAGGGAGACATGGTAAGAATTCCTCACAGCCGAGCCGTAATACAACTGCCGCTGTAAAACCTGGGATATATAAATTTAAACATTACATATTTAAACAACAAGCCAAAGCAAATATGACAGGATTGTGTGGAACCTTGTTTTGCTGTTCGGGTCACTTTAACTGTTTATTTAAAAAAAAAAAAAGGATCCGGCTGATTTATACAGCGCAGTAATGTTCTTGCAGTGAGCTGCATGTAGTGGGAACAGATGCAGATTGATGGAGCTGAACCACAGCTCAGGGTTTCTGGGTAAAACTCCAGCTTCTACCACAACATTTACTGTCACAAGCACTTTCATTAAAACCCACATTTAATATTCACAAATCGTATAATTCTCCATCGGCCGTGAACCGAACATCGTGTTGCTTTGCGAGATTTTCGAAATCATCCGTTTCGGCATCGTTGGTGATTAATGATCCGACGACGACTTTTATGGAGCCAACGAGAGTCTGTGGGTTTCTAGTTTCTATGGATATTAAACTGGTTCATATTGATGAGAAGCTGATGGCACCCAAGTGTCTTTACACGAACGGCATCCATCACTTCAGGATTTACATCGGATTAGAATGTACTTTATTGATCCGTTGGGAAGTTTCCCTCAGGAAAATTGAGATTCCAGCAGCAACGATACAGTGACAGGACAGAAAAATACACAGACTTCAAAAAATATCACGGTCGTGGACAGATTTTTATTACTGATACGTCTCCTTATAGACCAGAAATTAACAATTAGTCGATCAATCACAGCTGTTGTCAGCTATTACACTGATCACCAACCCTTTAGATAAACAATTAATTGATTTGAGTCATTTTTAAGGAAAAAATGTCCAAATTCTCTGCTTCCAGCTTCTCAAATCTGATTATTTTCTGATTTCATTTGTCTTCTATAATAGTAAACTGATGATCTTTGGGTTGTGAACTGTTGGTTTGGACAATTACACCCAAAAATTACATTAATCGCCAACTATTTTAAATTAAAGTGAGGCAGAGAACATCTAATTTAGAGCTGCAACAATTAGTTGATGAATTAAATGCCAACTAAGCTAAATTACTCAAATAATCTGAATATTGTGAAAAGTCTGGGCTTCTATTATCTTAAGCTTGTCTTATATTAAGCTTGACAACAAAACGTTTTCACAGTATTCTCATTATTTGAGATTATTACATTAACTATTTTGATAATTAATCGATTCAAGTCACAAATGTCCAAATTGTCTGGTTCCAGCTTCTCAAATCTGAATATTTCAGGGTAAAACAGTCTTCTATAACATGAAACTGATGATCTTTTGGTTGTTGACTGTTGATCTGGACAAAAAATGATATTTTAGGTTAAATCTACAGCTTCCAACTGATCAATCGCCGAATCGCTCTAATCTAATATTTTCCCCACATGTTTACTGCATTATAATTTCCATATTTCCCATCGTTTCCATGTGCAGATATTGTTGAAGACTTTTCTTTTTCCTTCAGTCAACATCATCAGATGAATTCGCTGCTGCAGGTTTTTCTATAACAGAAAATCAGGAAATAAAACGAGCTCTGTTCCTCTGACTGATGTTGCAGCCGTTGTCCGGATCGTCTGGTTTTTATCACGTCAGACGCTGGTTTCGGTCGCTTCTCGCAGGCCCTCGGTTTGAAAACCATCAGTCTCCGTCAGACGGGGGAAGCCGTCGTGCCGGGTTTGTTTTTGGAAGCCGTGGGTTTTACGCTCGCTGCCTCCAGTGAACTCCGTGCCAGTACAAATGGACGGATTTCCAGGAGGCCGAGTGGGGTTGGGGGGCTGTTGAAATAAGGTCGAATGTTGATTAATGGCTCCGTAACGAGTCCCCGGGTCCAGACGGACGTCAGTGGGCACTGAGGAGGCTTTGAGGACTCGTCTGTAGGGGGTCGCACTCTGGATGTGTCCTACCAGGCCCTGAGTCCATAAATCAACCTGTCTGACAGCTGTGTAGCCCCAGAGCCTGATGGGAAGTCAAACCCAGCGGCCTCGTCCAGAACCAGTAATTAGAACGGACTCCTGCAGCAGCTAATTCATCGGTTTGACTGAAACCTCCATGTTTGCTCATTTCAATCATGTTAATCGGAGGTATTTCTGATTGAAGCCGGTCTGTTGTGTTTTCAGGGTCAGCGAGGTGCTAAAGGAGTCCCGGTGAGTCCGGTATCAGGCCTCAGGTCTTCATGATCATCTCTTAAACTCACTGTTTTAACAGATCTCACTCATCTCTGCTGTTTTTCTGCTTCCAGGGGGAACCAGGACCCAAAGGGGAGAAGGTGAGATTCTGATTTTAATTGTTTTACAACTTTTAAAATGGTCCGTGAGGATCAGACTTTACGGAATCTTTTTTTGATTTGATTTAGTTCATGTTGGTCATCAAACAGCAGCACAGTTTTCCCACAAAATCAACCAAAAAAAGCTGAAGCTACACAGTAAAACTTATTTCATTTTTTATAGAATGTTTGTATGTTAATTTATTAATTCTATAAATGCACAATAGTAATATAGAAAAAAGTACTATAGAACTCTCATTTCAATTCATCATCATTCATCATCTTTTCACCATATATTACAAAAAAACAAATGTTCCCATTCACTTCTGTTTATCCATGCAGACAACACGACAGCAAAATGAAAATAAGCTTATTTATATCTTATTAATTATCTTTCTTATAGACCTACATGAAAAGAGAACTTAAATGAAGATGCAACTTGGTTCCTTTGATGACGTCACAATTACAGCTGCAACGATTAGTTGGTTAATTGATTAGTTGCCAACTATTTTGATAATGTTATTTTAAAGAAGAAAACGTCCAAATTCTCTGGTTCCAGCTTCTCATATCTGGTTATTTTCTGGTTTCTAGACAAAAAACAGGTTGATTCTTCAGCTTTGGAAAACTCTGATTGACATTTTTAAACCAATTTATGAACCAAACCTTTCAGAAATTGATAGATTAATTAACTATTAGAATAGTAGCAGCTCTATAGAGCAGGTCAAGGAAAAAACAAACAGATTGAATCATTAATAGCCACTAAAACCAGCGACATCTGTCCTAAAATGTGATGTATTATTCATCCTCCCACTAAGTTTCATGAATTTCCGCCCAGTAGTTTTTCCTTTTATACAAACAGACAAAAAAGACACAAATCAGAATAGTAGATTAAAGGTAAATCTATTTGATTTCTACCTAATTAACCTGTTGGTGTTAATCTGTGTCCCTGCAGGGCGTCTGTGGAGACTACACACACCGGGTAAGAAAACCTCGTCATTATCCACGTCTGACCTGGCAGGAAAAAAAATGATGTGAATTCCATATTGTGTAATAACTGAAGACTTGGTCCTACAGATGATAACGTTGTCGATGATAACGTTGTCTCTCACATGTTTCGGGCTGCGTAACGTCAGGGTAGAAACTCCTGCAGGAGCCGGACAGACTAACGGCGGGCGGAGCCTGCAGGGAGCTCTGCGGTTCACCCTCTCTGGGGTTTGACTAGTTGAGAGAAAACAAGGCAATTACCAGCAGGCTGCTGGACGTGATAAGGCCCGAGTGTGGAGCTGCCAAGAACAAGAGTCTCCTGTGTAAAGGGTTTTTTTTTTTTTTTTTTACATAGCTGAGTCCGTTTCCAGCATAATTCAACCTCTCGGTTATTAAACTGCTGCTAAGACCATCAAAGTTCTGCATTCTGAAATGGTTTTTATGAGTTGCCGTGGATGAGATGATACACATCTCTTCAGAGCCAGATACAGTTCAGAGCGGGAGCAGGCAGAGGATCGGACCTCCCAGACCGACGACTACAGCTTATTAGGGGGCAGGGGGGGCGTAAAACAGCAAACCCCAAATCCTCTCAGGGTCCAGTCTTCCTCTGAAGGCCCCTCTCCAGGCCTCAGACTCAGAGAGTGTGTGTGGAGGGGTTAAGTGGAGGTAAAATTGCTCATTGTGCCGGGAGAAATCTGAGATTTTGCCTTTTGGGACAAAGCAGCAACATCAGCAAGTTTTTTTTTTCCTGTGTTTTTGTGTAATTGTTTATTTCTGCAGCAGCTTCATGGTTAAATTTAAAGGGATAGTTCAGTGTTTTTTTAACATCTAGCCCCATTTACAAAGTTCCTGTCATGTATCTGAAGTATAGAAGTATAATGATCTTTGTTGGATTTTCACTATATTGAAATTTATTGGTTTTTATATTGGTTATAATTGGTTTAGCTGCTGTTTCCCTTGTTGTCAATGCGTTTTCCTGCAGTTTATAGACGACTCGCTAACTGAATATTGAAACCAGAGCTGGATTTGTTCAGGAACTATTTTGCAGACCGCAGTACAGCTCTAGTAAACCTCGGCCACTCTGTCACAAATAGGATCAACACTCATTTCCAAACCTTTCAAAGCAAGAATGAAATGGGAAACGTGACACGTTGCAGCTTACTGAGCTTCCTATTCAGTTTCCCACTAAGTTAAACAGGATTTTGTACTAGGAATCAAATCTGTCAACTACCATTATGTTGAAAATCAATACAAAGATCAATAGTGGAAGGATCAGTGAAATGATGTGTCTATGTTTCAGATACATCACAGGATACTGGCAAATAGACCTAGATGTCAAAATACTGAACTATCCCTTTAAAGCAGCTCAGGCTTCATCCACACGACTACGATTTCACCCGAAAAAAACAATCTCCGTCCACAAAAGAGATTTCATACTGACTGACTTCATGCTTCTGGATCAAACCTTCGTTTGGGTTCCAGCGTTGTTATAGATGTTAAGCAATTAAGAAATGTCAAGGAATTACAAACATTAACAAAAAGGGGGGTGATTTTCCTTTGTTTGAGCCGATATAGACAAAGAAAGGTGTGTGGAAGTTTATGTGGTGGTGGCACTTTTCGACATTTTTAAACATACTGAACATATCTGATATAACACCTCTACGATTTACAGTGGTTTCAGCTATGTTTCATCCAGATTCATAAACTCTAAGAAACAAAGCTCTGGGTCCGTATCTGTATTTTCTGTAAAATGGTCATGTGATACACGTGTGATAAATCTGGGAAGGACACGTCATGACTGATAAGACTAAAACTGAGTGAAGGGTAGAGCTCCAACGATTAATCAATTAGTTGCTGTTTCGGTAATTGATTAATGGATTTGAGTCATTTTTAAGAAGAAAATGTCCAAATTCTCTGTCTCCAGCTTCTCAAATCTGATTCTTTAGCAGTATCTATCGGAACAGACTTGGCAGAAATGGAATCAAATATTGATCATTATATTTTAATTTTATATTAGAATTGTGTTTTTATTACCTTAGTCCAACTATACTGTTGCCAACCATTTTGATAATCGATTAAAGTCAATTTTAGGAGTAAAATGTCCAAATTCTCTGGTTCCAGCTTCTAAAATTAGATTATTTTCTGGTTTCTTGAATCATTTTAATAAGCAATAGATTAATTGAAGAATATTTATTATCAGTTCTTCATATAATACCAAAAAGTACCAAGTGAGGAAAGAAGAATAGAATGTTATTTATTAATTATATTAATGCATATATTATGACCATAGTTCTATAATTAATATGTAACTTACTCTGCAGCAGTTTTCCACAGTGATTGACATTTTACGAACCAAGCAACTAATCGATTAATCGTTTCAATAAACAGTGGTATTGACATATTGGTCTTGACGTGTTTCTAAGGTTTGTAGGTTTGTTAGCAAATGTCTTTGATTTAGAAATCCTATTACCGTGGAACCTTTCACGCTAACAAAAACAGTTTCAGCTGCGTTCTAATCGGTCTCTGTTTGTTGGGTAGCAGTATGGACGTCAGATCTGCACGTATTTTACCTGAAAACGTAGTCGTGTGGACGCAGCCGCCTTAAAATAATCAGAATCGCTGTGACCTGCACTGACTGAAACCACCGCTCCCCTGGTGTGCAGGGCCTCTTTGTGCAGGACCTGCCTCTGAAAACCCTGGCTGCCTTGCGCTCCAGTCAGGCTCTGATGTTGAAGGTTTGTGGGTGATCCCCAACACCCCCGTAGATACCCTCAGTGTCACCAAGTCTGCCGCAAAGAGAGCCGAGGCACGCCTCCACCCTCCAACCCGTTCCCCCATTGTGGTTTAATCACTTTAAACTTCGGCAGCTTCTAGACGTTTCTGTGCAGATGTGGTGGGTAGCTGGAGGTGTGAAGGGGCGAAGCAGCACACTTGCCTACTTTTACTACATTTATTCCCCCACTTATATTTACTGATCACATGCTGTATATATTTCCATGGAATTAGCACCAGCTGATCTGCTAAAGGGAAAGAAGTTAGCTCTGCAATTGACTGGAAGCTAAATGTGTGTTTTAAAGAGGAAACAATAGAGCTGAGGTCTTTACGGGTCCAAAATGATGATAAAATACATGACTTCTGATAAACTTATGCTGAAAGAAGCTTGTTTTGCTTAGTACAAATGTGCTGATGTGTGTTTGATTTTGCAAACTAATGAATTGATCATAGACTCAACAGGAAATGAACCACTTCTTCAAACTTGTTATTACACTGAGACCCTAGGAAATAGAAGTGGACCTGACCTGGTACCAATGGCTCTCAGATCTTGTGGATTCGGTTCAGGTCGACCCGTGAAGACCTTGACTGTAGATCATTTCTTTGGGTTTCAGCTGGTGAGAGGGCGGGGGGGTTGTAAGAATTGCAGTAAGAATAGTGGAAATATGTACGGTATGTAAAAAGTAGGCAAGTTGCTGGTTGCACGTGGTGTCAGTGGGGAACTGATCCTCTCAAACTTGTGTCTGACGATGCCGGTCATCTCAACAGAAGCGGCGTATTGTACAGCCCTGTGTTGGACATTTGGCCACAGTAAGTCACTTTACTGCTGTACTCTCTTTGTGGCAAGACTGGCGCCCACCTGATCTCTGCTCCGCTGCAACCTAGGGACCTGGTTTACCGCTAACGGGGACTTTGATGCCAACTAACCCCTCAGGAACAATTCGCAACCATTAGACACGAGAAAATATCTGAAGAAATTCGCTCTGACGCACAAAGAGCACCGAGCATCAACCGTCCCCTTTTGTCACTCCAGGCCCATAGTTTGCTCTGCTGGTGCCTCTTTTTGTCTTTCCTTTCTTCAACCTTCATTTCCTTGCTTTTCACTCTCATGTTATGTTCTATTTCTCTCTTTCCTCCATACCCCACCCCCTATCCTCCCTCATTCTTCCGGTTCTACCCTGTTTCCTTTTTCTGGCCTCCTGGTGACCTTTGCCCTGTGAACCTTTTTGCACCGCTGGCCACCTGTGCTTTGTGACTCCCCCCCGGCAGATGTTGCCCATCACCGTGCGCAACATGCCCTCAATAAGCCCTCTAATCCTAAAACGCCTCAAGGTACAATTCTCTCTGCCCCCTACCTGCCCCTTCCTGTCTCTCCTGTGAATGCCAACCTCTGCCGACCGTCATCAAAACCTCCTCGACGCTCCTCCGCCATCAAGCTGTAATTAACCGAGTTCTGGCTGCTACTGCTTCTGAATGTTTAGTTCAAGGCCAAAAGCTCTTTTCTGCACATGATGCGTGACAGGAAAAATAAAAAAGCTTCTAGGTTTCAGGCACTATTTAAAGCTTCTTTAACGAATATGAAGGCAGTTAAATATGTTCTTTTTAGTATAAAGTGGTCAAATAGTAGATTCTAGTGTTCACAGCCCGCTGATGAGTCTGATATATGAAATGCCAAAAAGTCTGACTCTGCTGTAATAAAATCCTGCAGCGATTATTCATGATTGAGTATTAATCCCAGAACCTTCATACAAATTGCATCCATATGCATCTAAAATGAATCATTTACAACATTCAGGTTCAATGGAGGATTTAGAATGACAGTCAGAGCCAAAAGTAGACAAACACGTCAAAGTTCTTGAACGTTTCGTTTGATTGTTTAACCCTGATATTGTCTTTCCGTAAACTACGAATTTAACTATTAGTTCACGTTAACTATACCTAACAAAAAATATTTAAATAATCAGAATAAATATAGATGTTTACATCCAAAGCCAAGTTCATAAAGATGGTCAACATTATCCAAACCCAGAGTTCACTACACAACAGCTTTGAGTCTTAATTAGAAGGACACAGTATGATTGTTTGACCAGCAACAACCTCAATAAAAATGTTGTAATAATTGACAGCAAATGTTGATGGATAAATAAAAAAGAATATGCCAATAGATATGTCCACATAATTAAGTATATCATCATTAAATTACTTTCACTTTAAGGATTAAGCTTCAGATCACATTGTCAATTCTTTTTGAGATATTTTAGCAGATTTCAAGTCATGACTGACGTTTTCGTACAGTTTTTACCTCATTTGGCCTCAGGTTGGCATCTGCTCAGTGTTTATCAGTCGTCTGCTCTGTGACACTTTGTTTGGAGATTAGAGTAAAACAGGTTGGACGTAAAAAAATTCACTTTGGTTCTTTATGATAAAGAAAATATCAACAAGAAGGATACAAGAGTCAGTTTTCTATCTGATAGGCAAATGTGCAGCACAACCAATATGTGGTTAATTATTCTAAATTTATTAGGACTGTGCCTGGCTAAAACACCATTATAGGCATCACAATGCCTGGATTTCTAAATTCAATACCAACTGATTATGGATATACATTCATTTCTATATTATGCATCAAATGAAACAGGTTTGCAATCAAAACAAGAGATTTGGTTCTGCAAATAAAGGATTTGAAACTGCAAACACAATTAGCCTTAAACCCAAACATTTCAACATTTTATTTATTTGCAAATTTTTTTTTTGCATAATATAGAAGAAATTTACCTCCATTTCTAATAAGTAAGAATCACCCACACTAAAACACTAAAACAGTGAATTTCTTTACTCTGATCCACCCCAGAATGTAAAGAGTTAATGTTTGGCCACTTCAACATCTTACCACCAATTTTCAG
This sequence comes from Lepturacanthus savala, assembly GCA_030544235.1. Lineage (NCBI taxonomy): Eukaryota > Metazoa > Chordata > Actinopteri > Scombriformes > Trichiuridae > Lepturacanthus > Lepturacanthus savala. The sequence goes on from CM060478.1 coordinate 6,249,687, forward strand.
GAAACACAGCCCAGTTTTTTGTTTTTTTTTACAAAAACTGTGTGTTGCCCCTCTGATATGATGGGATTTCCATCTTGATGAGTTTACATTATTTACACGAATGTGGTCAAATTGTGCACAACAGCAAATTCTTTCAGCAATTCAGCAGCAGCAATCTACCCATCACCCTGCGGCATAAATCATATCTGGACACATTGTGCTCTACAGTGTAGGGAAATGATAAAATATGGATGTAATGTAAATGGATATGTTCCCCATTATCTCAGAATAGAAGTGAGTGCCAGACTTGGCAGAGTTCGCTGGTACTAAGCTACTGTACATGTGTGTTCTCCTATAGTAACACAATGATTACTGGGTGACTGTAGTGAAGCCAGCTCTGTGTTAGGAACTGCTCTAAGTTGGACCACATGTGCAAATAAATCATGTCCTGGACCAAAATGCATTAGAATCACCATGCGGAGTTGTCATCCTATATGATAATGAATATGTTTTCACCATAAAATATTGACCTGTAGCAATCAGGAAATTGATTTTTATAAAAAGACTATTATTTTAGTGAAATACAGAGACGCTGGTTTAGGATGTGCAGCAGCCAGACAGATGTGTTTCTGCTGTTGAGGTGTATTTATTCTCTTCATATCCTGTGCTCGTTGTGAGCTGCCGTTTGATTTTGTTTAGTCTTGGCTTTGGTTTGAATAATTCCCTGAGCTCTGGCTGTCACCAGCCAGTCCTCAGATCAAGCACACACAGAATAGCTGTTGTATAGTTCCAACAGGAAGGATCACCATGAAACATATATAAACAGTAATATCTCATTCATTTACACATTTTCTGTGATCTCTAATTGCAGTTGAACTGCAGGCCTTTGTCAAAAGTATAAAAACGTAGCTCAGTTTCCAGCGCTGTGCTCTCCAAACAAAGTTAGTCACTGAGAAGAAAAAACAGTATTAGGACAATGTCTGGGATAAAATATTGTAAATGCAAAGTTCACTCGTTAGCTATCGCTAGAGGTTTTTGACTCTGGAGTCACCATCTGATTGAAGTGATATCAGCTGGTTGTATAGACTGGAAAAAAATGAATTCTCAACTTTTAAATTGTTGGCGTAGAGGCTGTGGACTGTGAACAATTCAAAGTCAGTCTACATTTACCAGGGCTGTGATGGGTTCTAGACCTCCAGTCCTTCCTACCTTACCTTCTTATCCAGGGTGCTAGCCACAGTAAGTAAGTGGGAGTACATGCTAGTGTATGGAATACACAAAAAAGCAAATGAGTGAACCTTGAGTTTAGAATATTTTAGCACCAGTTCGTGCTCCCGAGGTCAAGAATGCACCTTCACACTCCAGCGTTCTCACCGCTTGCCTTACTCCACAGCTAACCCTCTCCCTGCAACCCCAGCTGCAGTATTTGTGGTGTAGTGTGCAGTTGTCGTGTGTCGGCATGGCCAGTGTGTGCGAGGCTTTCTCCGACATCGCAGGTTGTAACTCAAGGTCTCTCAGCAGGGCGAGCCTGGAGCGCAGGGACCCCCGGGACCGCCAGGACCCCCAGGAGCCCCAGGTCTAAGTGGACCCAGTGGCTCACCGGTGAGTACCAGCAAAGACTGTCTGTAAGAGGACTGGTAATGAATCTGTAGAAATGTTTATTAAAAAGCAAAGCAAATTTAGAGGAAACTAGAAGAATACTTGAGAGCGCTAGAATTGCAACAATTAGTGGATTAATTAAATAGTTTTATGAACCAAACAACTAATCACTGAATAGTTTCAACAATAATTTCTATCAAAATAGTTGTTATTGCAGCATTAAACATCACAATCCAAAATACCACTAGCAATGTTTGAAGAAATATTTCCACTCTCTCTGTTTATTGCACACTAAGGTGGGCAATAAAGTTAAACTGAATTGAATTGAATCCTGCATTAGTGTCTCCGTTCTCTCTTTCTAATGTTTCCATATGAAACTATTTAAATTTACTTTCAGGTGATGACAGATTTGTTATATTAAACATATTCATAACAGCCAATACAAATTGTCCCTCTATGCAGATGATACTGTGCTGTATTTGTGTTGACATGATCATTATATAGACAGTCAGGATCTTAAGAACTTTTCAGTTTGAAAGTCCAATTTATTTTTTAGATTGTTGGCATCATGGAACAGGTATTATGAACAGTTTTGTAAAGGATTTGCTGTTTTCCTTACAGGGAAAACCAGGAGAACCAGGCAAACCAGGAAAAGACCCGAGGGTGAGCTTCGGTTCAGGACCTCCCGCTTTTATTTTTCTTCTCATTATAAAAGTTTGTTGGCTTGACATTGACCTTCTTGTGATTTTCTACATTGTTTCTGCAGCTTTTACCAGGACTGAAGGTAAACACATTCCTCTTCTTGTACAAACAAAATTAGAATTCTGAAAATAAATAATCAGTGCCACTCTGGCCTCTCACGATTCAGACCAACCACCTACACAAGAGAAACACAGCAGAAACACAGCAGACCTCCAAGTTTCCTTTGAACAGGACGAGTTGATCTCCACATGATGCAGTAATTGTCACGGATTATTCAGAAGGAGGAATGTAGATTGTTCAGTCAAAGAAATGCACAGAGTCCTGTAAATGCTCCTCATGGTGGAAAACCAGCTGAACTCACAGCAGGACGTGATTCTCGCTTTTAGCATGAACATTAATAGCTAGGCTGAGTCGCAGCATAATGAACCATCTGGCTGGAAAACAGAACTTTGAAGTCCTCAAATCAACCCTCAGCCTCCTGCGTGGCTGTACATTTCTCAACGTGGAATATTTTATACTTTATTTGTTACACTAGCTGGAGACGTTCTAAAAATACACAAAAAAACAAATACTTTGGTTTATTTTCTCAGGGTGAACCAGGCGTACCAGGACACAAGGTGAGCTGCTGGGTTTAAGATTCCTGTACACCAGACAGTAATTGATGTGTTTTTCATTGTGTTTTTCTCCCCCTAATAGACGAGAAATGATTTTTATGAGTGTAGCATCTGTAAAGATCAATTCAGGTCGAATCAGGTCCATTAATAATTGTCTTCTGTTTCTTCAAAGGGGGACCGAGGTGATGTTGGTGCAGCAGGTCCTGAAGGCCAAAAGGTATTTCTCTTTGTCCCTGTTTTAGAGCGTTTTAATATTAAGCTGTTAGTGTCCACATCTGTATATTCCATAAATATTCCACCTCTCTATACAGGACATGAAATCACTCATTCCTAATGCAAATACTGTATATTAGAGCTGCAACAAGTAGTCAATTGGTCAATTAGTTGCCAACTATTACATTAATCACCATGTGTTTTGATAATCGATTAATGTATTCTTTAAGAAGAATAGGTCCAAATTCTCTGATTCCAGCTTCTCAAATCTGATTATTTTCTGGTTTCTTTCGTCTTATATAATAGTAAACTGATTAATCTTTGGGTTGTGGACTGTTGGTCTGGACAAAAAAAGATATTTTATGTTGAATCTTCAGTTTTAAGAAACAACGATTGACATTTTACACCATTTTATGAACCAAACTAATCAACTAATCGTTTCAATAATCAATGGATTAACCCACTATGAAAATAATTGTTAGTTGCAATCCTACTCTATATGTAGGAAATAAAAGGCAAAAATATCTGCATGAAATTTATCCTAAAATTTAGCTGAAACTAAATTCAGGCTTTTAAATACATTGATATGTCAACATGGACACAGATGTGGAAACTCCATGAACTATGAGTTTCTGTCTTCTGTTCCTTCATTGGATTAGATTAGATTAGATTAGATATACTTTATTTATGCCACAATGGGGAAATTTAGTTATTACAGCTGTTTTAAAAGTTATAAAAGAAAGAAAGAAATGTAGAGGAGGCTAAAACACAACAGAATAAACAATATGAACAAATCCCTCGCAAAAACAAGGACTGAGGACTTTTAGTAACTACTAGTGGCTCCTGCTGGTCAGTGGAACATAATACTCAGTCACATGTGAAAAGTAAAGTAAAGTGAAATGAAGCTGTGTCCAAAATCTGTTTAATACATCCTGGTCAGCTGAATTCTAAGTGTGAAATCTCCCCAGATGTTGGACACAACATCTGTCAGTGATGATTTACGAGTCTGAATTCACTGCTCACTGTCCTTATTCCCAAATGGAAGGACTTTATATTTCATACGCTGACATTTTAATTGGATTAGCTCTTAAATCTCTTTGTAGTTAATCCATTGTTCTGTCAGGACTCCCTTTGATTCCAATGGGACTAACTCTGTAAAATAAAGGTACAAAAACTATAAATTAGGAGGAAATGAGTGCACAGGGGAGTCATTTTGGACACTTTAAGCTCTGATTGGTGGATATTTCCTACAGCTGTGATAAATGCACTTCTGTTAGTGTTGTGAAATCACAAAGAAGACATTTCATGCTAAAACTTAAGAGAAATTCCCATAAAATTAATTTATTAATTCTATGTTAAATGGTTAAAAATATAAATGAACCTTTGCTGTTGTTTAGATCAAATATCATAATAATTAGACCATCACAAAGTGATTCAGAGCATCAGCTGCACATTTATGGGTTTGACATTTATTCAATGGAAAGTGATTGCTGGGTTATTACACAGTAGTCTACTTAATATTGAATAAACAAGGATGAACTCACATACAAACTCACACACACACACATGCACACACACACACGCCACGCACACACGCCAGCAGCTTAAAGGATCTGACCCTGAAGGCTTTGAAGCTTTGTGGGGGGCAAAGTGAGCGACGTCCGCTGATGGTGCTCCACGTGCTCGTCCTTCTACACTTTTCCATGGCTTAACATGACTTCCTCTGGAGGACACAAACACACATACACACACACACACACACCAACCAACGTTACTAGAGACTAGTTTTAAAGTATAAGAGATGACGAATTGTAGAAAAAAATACAAGAATAAGAATGAGAAATGGTAACTTTATTTTCATTTAGCAGACACTTTTTCCCAAAGCAACATGCATGTAAATATGATGAGATTCAACAAAAATAAAATATTGATAATAAATAATAAAAATGCAGGCTGTGAAAAAAACAACATAAAAGCATCTGAATCTGTTGTTGTGTGTTAGTCTGTGATGCAGAAACATAAAAGAGTTCCTGTTATCCAGCAGCAGGTTGGCTGCTATCTGCTAGAAATAAATGACGAAATAATTTGTAGTCTAAAGTAATATTAATGCATATTTTACATGTATATGCCTAATATTAAAAGTCAGAAGTTTGAGAAATGCTCCTTTTCTTGTTGGGGTGTGTGTGTGTGTGTGTGTGTGTGTGTGTGTGTGTGTGTGTGTGTGTGTGTGTGTGTGTGTGTGTGCGTGTGTGCGTGTGTGTGTGTGTGTGTGTGATTGACAGCAGCAGCAGCCTGAGCTCAACAGGCGACAAGAGACCAAGTAAACAAACTGCTGCTGTAGCTACAGGATAAATCAGCCACACACACACACACACACACACACACACACACACACACAGTTTAATACACACTGTTTAATGTGCTGCAGCTAACAGCTAATTAGCTCTAAACTGACATTACACACAATTCATCTTTTTCTGTCTCTTGTAGCTGCTGCTGGTCAGTGTGTCAATCAATCAATCAATCAATCGATTTTTCACTCAATTCTTGTGTTAGAATTGTTAGAAGGCTGATATTACTGAAATTATATTATTTTTTACAAGAAATAATATTTAAAAATAATAAATAACAAAAGAAACAGAAGAACGAAATATCTATTACATTAATCACCAAGTGATTTGACTAATTTGTAGGAAGAAAATGTCTAAATTCTCTGATTCCAGCTTCTCTGATTATTTTCTGGTTTCTTTAGTCTTCTACAATAGTAAAGTGATGCTATTTTGGTTGTGGACTGATGTTCTGGACAAAAAAGACATTTTAGGTTGGATTTTCAGCTTTGGAAAAAAGTGATTGACGTTTTAGATCAACAACTAACTCATTAATCACTTCATTAATCAGAATAGTCGTTACTTGCAGCTCTAAATCAGATAAAAGACTAAACCTATAAACATATATTCACACAAAACAAATTAAATATGTGATGTATCTTAAAGAAGAAACACATATTTGTTCCTAAACCCTTTCCTTGCAACTAATTATGAGCTCATATATAAATTAATACATCTAATCTGATTCTATACATGTACTAACTAACACCAAATGACTAAAATATATAAACATGGTTTGTTTTTTTTAGTTCTTCATCTATGTAGACAGAGAACTGAACTTTACCTAAGGGTAATATATATATTTAAACATATTTTTAATTAGGATTCATAGAGCTTTAAAAATCAGAAGAGTGATTTTACTCCAATTCTTCAAACTTCTTCAGTGGTGAAAATGTAATTCATTACTTCTACATACAATATTTTTACAACTGCCACAGCAGTAAAACCACAGAGTATAAATCCATTTCACTCTGAAAGTCAGATATAATATAGATGAAGCGTCATTGAAAACTCTTTTTCAAGCTTCTCTGAGCTTCTTTTCACATTAAACCTTTCTTCCATCTCACTTTTTTCCCATCAAATCATCCAACAATCCTGTTTCTGTCTTTCTGAGTTACTAAGAGGACACACAGAGAATCAGACGTTATCTGGCAGCTTAGTTTCCGGAGTTTGCATGAAAAGGATTGAATAACTTGTTGAGTGTTGTGTTGACTCGCTGCTGATGTTACAGAGGAGCTTTGGCTCCATCTAGTGGAAGCTGTTGGTTATCAGCTGCTGCAGCTAAAGTCTTTGTGTCTGCTTCTCTTCACAGGGAGCCAAAGGAGACCTCGGAATCAAGGTAAGGTTATTTACCTTTTTTAAACACCCACACTTTTTAAAACTTTAAGATGGAAAAGGTTATAAAAGAATAATTACGAGACCAGAAAGAGTATCCATGAGAACTCATTAAAGGGGCAACATGCTTAAGTTTCTGAAAATGTGCAAATTTTGCATTTCTAAACAATATGTTTATTGAAGTTTTATAGTTACATACATATACACATGTCTACAACAGAAAAGAAACAAAAGACAAACAACCTGAGGAGATTCAAACCCCTGATTTTGAGGCAACATGACCTTGTAGCTTCAGTCTGGTCTGGACGAAACATCAGCTCTCTCCTGGCTACTGTTTGATTTATTCTCCAAGGCAAGCAAACACTGCTTGAGTCCAGGGACCAACATGATAGAAGGTCCCTGACGTCATCTGTAAAGATTTAGATCTCTGCCTGTCAGGTTCATGTCAGGGAGAAGAAGAGGAAGAAATCTTTCTCTCCCTTGAGCTTTTTCTTTTTTCTTCTGAATGTGCTGTGGTTGAAAGGGTGTGTCTGCTTTTACTGTTTGCAACAACTCTGCAGGGAGATGAAGGAAAGAGAGGTTTCCCAGGAGAGAGAGGACAGAAGGTAGAGTGAAGTGTGTGTGTGTGTGTGTGTGTGTGTGTGTGTGTGTGTGTGTGTGTGTGTGTGTGTGTCATGTTGAGGTTTATTTATGCATGTTCAGATCACAGATGTCACGGCTGCAGCCCGATGATTGAAACTTGGTTTAATTTATCTCTAAGGGGTAAAGTCACTTCAAAGGTTCCTATTTAATTAGAGGAGCTTCTTTCTCTTTGAACACATGGCCTCATTCATTTGAACATGTGTACGGACACAGAGTTATATGGTTTGGGTTAGTTTGGGTCAATATCGTGGTCGTGAAATGTGGGTTTACATTCAGTTGTACTGTTTCAGAAGCTCTAATGAGCAGTGACAGTTTATCTGGTTTAGGTGTGTCTGATCTGAGCTGGTTTGGATCCTATTAAAAATCTTCCTGTGGCAATTTGTGAAATTCGTGATGAAGGACTTTTTTCATTGCAAACATATTGATAATCTGCTATTGATTTCTTTTGCAAAGGTGGTTTTGTTTTTAGTGTCTGATGTTTGTCTGTCAACCAGATCACAGAAAAACTACTGACTGAGCCAGTTTTGGTGGAACTTGTTGGTTTGTTAAAGATTTGTTTGCATAATCAATCTTAACAGGTGAAATGTAAATATCTTATATTTGCTGAGTAGAATTATCTTGAATTATATTAGTCCAGTGGCTTTTCCCCCCCTTGATTTCAGTTATTTTAATCTAGATTTCTTATTCATAATGTTTTATCGACTGTGCCAACAACAGGATGTTTTTACCTTATAGGATTTAATTTTTTGCTGTGTAGAATTGATCAATCACAAAAAATGACATTACATTTCAGGGCAGATCCCACTAATGAAGTTTGCATGATTATTTTTGTGTTTTTGCATCTACTAGTGGCTCCTGCTGGCCAATGGAGTTTTAATAGTTGAATAAACAGTTGACACAACTCTGATAGTTTGGGAAGACTGACCTTTGACCTTGGCGAAGTCTGAGCTCCCAGAGCACCCTTCTAGTTTTATAAAGATTCTTACTGTACCATCCAATTCACCAAGGTTTTTGAATGTTTCACCACCTGGAGTAAACAGACATCAATCGTCCGGCAATGAACAGAAACCTCTTTGAATTCCTCAATAGACCTGATTTGTCAAAGGTCTCATGTCTCCACATCATCCTTGTAACTTCTGTGGACATATTTCTCTGGTTTATTGTCGACTCCATCAGCTCCGGATCCCAACCGACCTGAAACCACAGCAGCTCTCCTGTTGCAGCGGCAGCATGGCAGCAGCAGCCCCCATGTATGTTTTACTCATTAACCCCCACGGATTGACAGATGGGGCGGAGGAGACGTCAAAAGACAGAAAAAAAAGCACATATTCATTGGTATCCATAGGAAATAGTGATCTGGAAAGGCTTTTATTGTTTAATAATAAAGAGAAAATGGTTTTGCAGACTGGTCCTCCAGTGTTACGCTGTGGTTCCTCAGGAGTTGATGCTTCCATGAACCCAGGGGGGATCTGCTCTATATATAAAGTCAGAGCTGGCTGCTGCTGCCAGGGAATCATTAATATCTACATAGTGCCGACCACAGACGAGGACTTTTCTATAGACTCAACCACTTCCCCAATTCCCAGCAGTTCCCACGTCTGGTCGTGACGGAAGCAGACAGGACCACCACCTCAGGACCCAGGACCCACACTCCTCTGATCTAACGAGTCTGTCTGTGGAGGCAGCTTTGATCCAACGAAGAGACGGAGGATTTCATGACAAAGAGGAACGTGTGTGCCAACAGTCGCACTTTTCTGACTGATTGAAAATGAATCTTTGGGGAAAAAATGAACTATAAAGCTGGAGGAAAGATTATGAGCAGAGAGGAAGAGAGATTCTATTATTCTCAGGCACGGCGACAATCAAAAAGAGTTTCATTCATCCACCTTACACCTTGGTCAAAGATACCAGGCACCAAGTTTTAATACAAATATCCATGATCCCTAAAGGGTGATTCTCTTTGAGCTGTTCTCTAGTTCCATTCTCAAAACATATCTAATAATCACAGCTAGAAACACATTGTAATAAGAGTATTTATCCATCTGTGAGTCTACAAATGACAAAATATCATGAAATAAACCCCTATACCTGCCCGGCTCTTGAGGATTCAGAAGACATGAGCAGAAATGAATAAATTATCTTTAATAGTGGGTCAATGAACAGGTTTATGGTTCAGGATTTGAACAGGCAAAGACAGGAAGGTCATGGATAACAGATTTTAGACTCATTTGTAGTGTTTTTAATGTTTTTAATATTTTTGTTTTGTTTTTTGGACTTAAAGGCAGAACCTAGACAGCTTTATTTATTTAGAAAGTAAATTTTAGGTAGTTTGACCTAAACCATTTTCTGAAATCACTACCTGTTTACAAAATAGGGCCCTGAAATCACTGCTCAATGCACTAAACTATGGGGTGTCTGTTATTTAAAGATAAATGAGTGAAATGTCTCTGTGAAACATATAAAAGTAAGAGTTTTGTCAACTGCTCAGTCATCTATAAATATTCCATTGACCATCAGGAGCCACTAGTAGCCAGTAAAACACTAAAACAGGTGTAAATTTCCTTCATGGGATCTGCCCTTAAATTTAATGTGTGCGTGCTCAACCAATTCTACATCCTACCATCAGGATTTAACAAAATTGGCCCTGTGGTTATTTCTGTAATCTTACAGAATAAAGAAAGAGCTCAGAGAAGGTAATAAGTACTGAGGAAAACAAATGTCTACAGAATTCTAAGAAAAATGACAAAGCTGCACAAGAAAGAGGAAGTTATATCTGAACCATACCTTAACCCTGAGAACCGTGGAGTAACATCCTCCACCTTTGGTTCCACTTAAACTGTTGTGAACGTGGGCTGGTTCCCCGGAAAAAAAACAAGGTCCGGAATCAGAACCAGAACCGTGACTGTCTGAAATCAGAGGGGTGAAGCCCTAAAGACAATGGAACTATCGAAACACATGTTCATGTTTGTACCATTCTAGACACAACATCTCAATCTGACCTTCTACCAGTCGCTTAAAGATGCTTAAATGTGGGATTCATTTATTTTATAATCAGTATTTCTATAACATTCGGTGTCTGTGACGCTGGTTGATGATGAAGTGATGTTAATTTGAGCTTTGGATCAGTGCAGCACTAATCCCGTCCATCTGTTGCTGTGTGTAGTATTTCAGTGTTACACATGAAAAACATACTCCTACCCTGACACTGTCCTTTCTCTGAAACTGTGACAGGACGAGCTGGCTGCTGCACAAACAGAAAGAAAATTAGTGATCGTGCAGTGTCACTGCAGGATGATTACAGTTCCTTTAAATGTGAGGGTGACTGATTGGTTCCACCTCATCCCTCCTTGTGCTTTTCCTCTGAAGTGGAAAGCCTGTGGCTGCTCAGCTTCAATGGAGGGATTAGTGTATTGATAAATCATGGTATGGCATGTCAGTGTGACACAGCTATGCAGGGCTACACCCACTGCGTGTCACCGGCTGAGAGAGATGTTAAAATAGAAGCACAGCGGACGAAGGACGAACTCGGAGGAATGCTGGAAGCTGATTGGAGCAGCCGCAGATGAAAGGCAGAAGTGGTTTCCTGTTTTGGGGTCGCTCGGTTGTTGGGGAGCGTCGCTGTGACCCCCTCAACGCCATTAGAGGCGTCGCCAGGTCCTCCTGAGGATAGCGGGGATAATGGAGGTGCAGCAATGCTTTCATCTGCTCACAAAGTCCCGTAGCGAGTGGACTTTCTGTCTGATCTGGTGCCTTCCATCTGACACAAGAGGGTGGCAAGTACAGTTCTGATGACAGTAATCAATCATCTGAGGGTCTGTGATCAGACAAAGCTGCTGAATTAAGTTTAAAAAGACCAGTAGTACGCAAAATACACATATTAGATATTATTCCTTCCTATTTCTTTACCTTCAAGCATCAGATTTACAGTCTTAGAGTTTCTAAGACAAAGAGAGTACCTGACCATCAACAAGACACTTTGGAGTGTATTTGTCCTCTAATGGACACTAAGGCTGCAACTAACAACTATTTTGATAGTCTATTAATTTATTCAATATTGATTGTTTGGTTTGGACAATTAATTAATTTTAAAAACTGAAATGAGGTTTAGACAGGTTGGTGGTCAGTGAAAAGCTTTTACCTTTCTCTCCCAACTCGCCATTGATATTAGTACCTCGAACAGTGTTTTCCTGCTCTCTAGTGGTGTAAAAGGGAAACTCTCAGGAACCTTGACTGTTTGAAGTTTTGCATTACTCAAATAAATCTGTCTTCAGTACTAATTTGATGGATGTTGTGGAACTGATTCCTGTTTTATCCTTTTCCCTTTCGCATGCCTTCGTTCCTCTGAAATAACACGTTAAGATGGTTCCCTCCCTTTAAAACGAGGAAAAATGATATTAGGCGGCATCAGTTCGACCACACACTCTCTCCTGGGGCTAACAGGGTGGTAGAAGTCGCTCTGCCAGCTCTGTCTGTGCTCATGTGGTCACAGCTGCGATTGTACCTCATCTTTAAATCATCTACTCACTAATCTGAAGAAGAGAGCATGAACACGGATTAATTAAATGACTCAAGTTTGTTTTGGTTTCTATTTTTACACCAGACAGATGCTTTTCATTCCCAGTTTACATCTCACTTTATATGAAAACTTGTTTGGTGGATGTGTCTGCATGACAGTACTTTTCCAGATCATGAATGCATCTTCTTTTCATGTTGTCTCCTTTTTCCTTTCTTTTCTTTCTTTTCTTGGACCTTTGTGCCTTCGTAGGGAGAAGTAGGTTTCCCAGGTGCTCCTGGGTTAAAGGTAAAGTCATTGCACAGCAGTGTGTGCTGCAGTTATTACAGCCTAATCCCTGCAGGTCATAACTGTTTTTCTTCCCTTGCAAAGGGCCAGGCCGGCATCCCTGGTACCCCTGGCATCCCTGGCAAGAGGGGCTACAGGGTAGGCCTGGCATGGACTGAGCATCCCAACTGTCCGTCAGTCGCTTTTTTCCCGAAGTGACAGGACATCTGTAAAATCAATTATTCATCGTGTCATTGTTTGTCTGTTTGTGGCCCAAGCTTCAAATAAGTCATAACATGGCATCTTTAACTCTCTGTGCTGTTCACTCGTTCAGTATTTGTCGGAGTGGTTTTCATAATGGATGGTATGATTAGCCTGGAAGAACTGGGCTGGCGTCACCATTCTTGTTGTACCGTGCACACATTATCATACCATTTCTAACACTCAAAGCAGAGCGAGAGCATGTGAGTGGAGCGATGGGTGGATTTTTATTTCTTTATGATCCCTTAGTCTCTTTATTCAGGCCAGATTTAACCGACAGAATACCTGCAGATCTCTGTGATGCACCCTAAAGACAGAATACCCCAACACCTCTGCTGTTACACGCTAAAAACAGAATATCTGGAGATTTCTGATGGTACACCCCAAAGACAAAATACCCAGAGATCTCTGCTCGTACACCCTAAAGACAGAAAAACTTGAATTCTCTGCTGGTACATCCTAAAGATCTAAATCTTCTAATCACACACCACAATTATTGCGACATTGCTTTTTCAAAATTAATTTGTGTTCTACTCACATGTTGCTTGGTTGTTTGCTGTTTAAAACCATGCGAATCATAGTTGCTCCATCCCGTTGTGTGAACCATCCTAGATATTTGTATTATTAGACCACCAGACAAAGTTCTGGACACAATTTCTCAGTCAAGGGAAAGACAAGGTGTGTCCAAACTTTTGTCTGAAGCTCCTGGAGGCCATGTTTTATTCTGTCAGTAAATATTTAAAGCTAGTAGTTTTATTTGTGTACTTTGAAAACAACAACACTATTATTCTTGTCTGATTATTAGAAGTTTGTAGTATACTTATATAGTCTAATATTAGTAATATTAAGTAAGTTGTACTTCATTGGTTGTGTATGTGGCAGGGCGAGAAGGGAGAACCCAGCGCCGCCGCCCAGGGGATTAAAGGAGAACCGGGCTCACCAGGACTGCCAGGCCTTGCAGGGTCCAAGGTAAAAATCCTGCAAACACAGCAGTGACTCTGCAACAATTTTCAATAGTCATGTAAATCACTGTTTAATATTTCTCTTACAGGGTGACAAAGGTGACAGTGGAGAAAAGGTAGGATAAGATAAAACTGTGAAATGACTAAATATGCTAATTTTTTTTTATAAGGAAACAACTTAATACCAACGCAAGTATTTTTGAAGAATAAGTGTTATACCTTCATACGTCCTCCAGGGGGAAGCAGGTCCTGAAGGTCCAGCTGGATCAAGAGTAAGTCATGACACCATATTGATTTATAGTACAAAAGTACAGTGGTCCTTGAAAAGGTGCCAGGGGTTCCCCCCAAAAAAAGGAGAATAATTTATTTTCACTATAATTCCACAATTAGAGAACATAAGACCATTTGTATAGAGGACTGCCATAATTTAAAATTAATTTATTTGATTTAGTAGCATTTATTTCATATTATTTGTGTATTATTTTCAATTTGCATGTGAATTTAAGTTTATTAATTTAATTCATTAATTTATTTTATTTATTTCAAATTTTATTTTCCATTTTATATATTGGAGTGAAAATTGAGAATTGAAATATTAAATAAATGTTCAAATATGCACATAAATTAAATGGAAAATGAAATAAATATGGACATTTAATGGTATATTTATGTGCTGAATCATTTATTTACACGTTCTGTTTGCTTCAGGGTCCTCCAGGCCCAACCGGAGAGCCAGGAAAGGCTGAAATCCTCAACAATGAAAATGTATGTCACTCTGATTCTGCTTCACTTATCTTATCTCTAGAATAATTAAAGAATACAATGACGAATAACTTTAACATTTAATATTCGTCCACAGGATATTCGCAACATACCGCTGATGGTGAGTTCTTCATTCATGGTAACTTGATCATTTCCATAGTTTCTTTGCCGTCAGCTTTGGTCAAATGTTTTCCCATTGGTTAAACTCCCTTAAAACTAGGAGAATGATCTGGTGCATTTATTCATTTAAATGTGAAATAATGGAGTTACAAGGTTTTCGCCTGCCAGCGAAGATTTATTAAACCATGTTTGATGTCATGAACTCTCATTCTTCTAGGGTCCGCCAGGATTACCTGGACCTCCAGGACTCCCCGGTACCAAGGTAGGAGTCAGGTGTTTAGGGAAGAGCCACTGGTCCAACATTTACAAATATGTAGTTTGTCGTGTTCCAGGACCAGATTAACTTTATTATTGACCACTATTGACCATCACCTCCCACCATTTGCACATTGTGTCTTGTTCCCTTTAAACCATAGCTTAATTATATTGTTTTCCCAGTGCTCAGATCTGTTAATAATACTAATTAGACAGATTGATTGTGGTATTTTTCAGAATGTGCATAAGAACAATATAAAACAAAAATACAGGTGTTTTTGCAGGATACGCTTTGTTGCTTTTGTACAAATTCCAATAAATTTGCAGTTAATTAATTGATTAAAAACCAATAACTAATATCAGTTGTTAATCGATCCGTTGTGTTTCCTCAGGGTGAAGTTGGTTTACCAGGTGCTCCAGGACTGGATGGAGAGAAGGTACAACTTTCTTATCATGGCACTTCATTTGTTTAGTTAATATCATGGATCTTAATGTTAAAATTCAAGCTGCAATGATGATTAATCGATTAGTTGCCAACTATTACATTAACCAACTATTTTGATAATCGATTCATCAATTCCGAGTCATTTTTAAGAAGAAAATGGCCAAATGCCCCAATTTTCTTGTTCCAGCTCCTCAAATCTGATTATTTTCTTCTTTCTTTAATCTTGTATAATAGTAAACTGATGGTTTTTGGGGTTTCAGGGACCCAGAGGGAAACCCGGAGATGCTGGTCCACCAGGTCCAGCTGGTCCTGCAGGTCCCAGAGGGGACACTGGTGTCATGGGCTTCACAGGACCCAAGGGAGACAAGGGAGACATGGGTCCACCTGGATCACCTGTAAGCGGCTGTGTTAACCTTTGACCCCACCACACCACACCTCAGCCTGGGTTCCTGACCACAGAGTCCCACCTCTGTCATTATCCAGAGGGAAGGCCCCGGTTTTCCCTCTTATTATCTAATTAGAGACCTGCTACTTGGAGGAGACTCCAGGAGTCTAACTTTTAATCCTCTGTGGTAAATGAGCCACCACATAAAGGCTTGAGCTATTTATATCTTGGAGCTACATGAATATGACCATGTTAGCACTGTTTATTTAGCATAAATACTGATTTAAGAACAGTGACACATACATTAAGCTTTAGTTTGTGTTGTTTGAAGGAGGCAGTGTGGGCAGCAAAGCCTCTCTGACTACGACATTTTTATAGAGCTATGAGAATGAATTGGCTCATTATAATGTTTTTTAAAAAATTGGCACAAAAAATACAGGTCTTTGGCTTTTTGTATTTGAAATGGAAAAAATGTCTTTGATTTTTGGCTTCTCTGTCAGCAATTATAAAAATACAAACTGCCAGTTTCTTTTATGGTGTTGGAGCAGTTCACATTAAGCAAATGCTTTTGTTTTTACTTACAATAGATGTTTTCATGTCAAAATACCACATTCTCAGAACTGTCTTCAAGGAACCATCCCTTGTTGTTGCACATACAGTTTTACATTTTGAACATGTGAGTGATTTCTTTATGTTGTGATGGGTGACGATGTGATTTAGCAGCACCAGAGATGTGAACATTAATGCTCACGACTCATTTTTCAACAAATGATTAACTGCATTTTACCCATGTTAAAGGGACAAGCAAATTATCTGAAGCTAGACGTCTTATATACATCATATTGTCCTTTTTTTGTGGCAGCGTTTATGTATCATCCCTGTTAAATAAACATTAATATAAATAATCCAGCATTTTTTGGCCACAATCAGTTGCTGAGGAGCCATAATCAGCTCCATAGTTCCATGGATTAAATTGGGTGAAATTTTAAATTGCTAACCCTCTCAGGATCATATGGGGGAATTACTATATCGTTGTTATATTGTGGCCTTATCACAGCCTGAAAATATAATATCAGGATGTTTTTATTTTTCCCACTGCTGACCTGAAAGTAAAAAAATACTTTTTAAATCTCTGCTTTTTCACTTCAAATACAAAAATAACAAGAAAAACATTCAACTTGACAGATGTTGGCCTGGTGCTGATTGATGCATTGTTTTCTAATATAAAAATGAACTCATGAGTCCCTGAAGTGAATCGCTCTGCTGTTAGTCGTGATGTGTATCTCCCCTTCCTTGTTCTGTAGGGTTTAGATGGCCCTACGGGTGAAAAAGGGGCCTCTGGCTCTATTGGATTACCAGGCATGATGGTACGCATAGTGCCCTCAGACTGCATCTGACTGGATGCAGCGTCTGACTTGGCCAGAGTGTGATTGTAATATATGATAATCTCCAAGTGTGAAATACACCCCCTTTCCAAAAAAATAGAATATCAGGGAAAAGTTTACTCATTTCCATAATTCCATTGAAAACTTCCACCTCAAAAAAATGAAATCAGAAATAAAAAAATGGAATACTGTGAAGAAATCACCATTTACTTCTCAGGTTTTGCAGGGGGAAAATGAAATAAATTAGGATCACATCAAATAAATCAAAATATGGTACTTACTAAATGAAATTTCCTACGTTGGCTTAGAAGTGGCGTAACCCAAGGAACCTGGTTTTTGAAGCTGTGACTCTGCCTTATTCCACCCTTTCTGGATCCCAGATTCTTAAATCTTCTCTGTTCAATAATTCATTCTCATCTCTGATGCTGGTGCATCTTCTTCTGCCACAGTTTTGCCCTTCAACTAGAATTTTCATTGATATATGCTTCGACACAGCACTCTGTGAACAGACTGAAGCAATTTAATGACACCTGGGGAACATGTGCAGGTGCTTTGAGTTGAGTAGATGATTAGTGTGTGAGACTCAGTTTAAAAAATTCATGTCCTGCCAAATTAGGGCTGATTTCTTCACAGCACTCGCAGTAATTTTTTTGAACTCCTGTTTTTGTGGGTTTTATGAGATGGAAGCCAAATTATGTAAAAATAAACAAGTAAATACTTAAAATCATTTAAATTGTGGGCCCTGAATCTTTATTCGATGAAACTTTTTTAATGGAATTATGGAAATCAATAAACTTGTTCATGATATTCACATTTTTTGGGGTCTGTAGTGTTGCTTCATCATTCTTTCACTTTATAGATTGTTTTATGAGTGAATATCTCATTAACTCTGTGTCTTTACTACATATTGTACAGGGTTCTAAAGGAGAGCCTGGAGGGATGTCAGAGATGGTGAGAGTTTGTTCAGAACAGAGTTATAATCTGGTTTTATGAGTGATATTTTAGCTAAATGGAACCTGTGACTCTGCATTGTATGTGTCTGTATTTAGGTCTATGGTCCTGCCGGGCCTCCAGGACCTCCAGGACCTCCTGGACCTGTGGGTCCAGCGGTGAGTCAAGTACACCAATTAACCCTTTCATCTAATTGAATTAACTTCTTTATTAGTGGTAGATGATTGTCAAATGTTCTAATTTATTTATTTAATGACCTCAAAAGTAATTGGTCACTGTAGATAATGGTCATGCAAACAAATACAGCAGAGTATCATCTGCATAGAGTGTAATTTTCTATACAGGTCAGTGAAAAATAATGTTTGACAAGATGAAAAAGTCAAACACTTTTTATAATTCAGTTTTAAAAGCATTAATCTGTTCTCATAAAACATACATTTTGTGTTCATGTTGGTTTCATGACATTTGAAAATCCATTTGTACCAAAAACGGTTTAACCAAAAAAGAATGATAAATTTTAAATATTTAATCCACCTACAATATAAAACTATTTGATAGCATGTTTTTTTTTTTTATATTTTAAAACCTTTTAAAACCTTTTTTAGACATTTAAACTATCTGGTACCAAATTTTAAGGGTACCACATGATATTTTTGACCCATACATTTAATCTTCTAATCATTTAATGAGTTTCATCTGTAAATATTAGAATGTATATTTATGCATTTAATATACTTTAAATCCTTATATATGTATGTATGTATGTATGATTCCTGTGGTCTATTGGATTGATATTGGAGATTGTTTGTAGTCACTGTGTTTTTTTCCACATTTAGGGATCACTGGGGTCTTCAGGGCCTAAGGTGAGATATTCTGACCATAAAGCAGAACTTTATTGAATCTTCCTGTAGTTAAATATGACTTAACAGACATTCTGTGAATATCTCACTCGTCTCTCAGGGGGAACCAGGCATTGGCCTCAGAGGAGAGAAGGGAGCGACGGGTCAGAAAGGCGACAAGGGAGACAGAGGCCACCTTGGACTCCCTGTAAGTTTCCTCATTAAGTTTTTAACCCTTTGATTGTTGTGCAGGAATATTACCAAATATCTGACATAAAAACATGCTGATTTAACCCCAGTTCAGACTGATCGTTCGTGGCTGAACACTTTCCGTCATGTTTGTGTTAAAATGACGTGTGGGGGTGGATTGGGTCAAATGAAGTAAATAACTATGATGTTGAATCCTAATGTGAAATATCGTGTGGGCTTTTTTATACTGGGACGCTTTAAACTGGTGTCTGTTACTCTGGGTTCTGTTCTCTGTGTACATTCCTATTTAAAAATCATTTATGTACAGTATGCAGTCGCTGTCAGGTAAAAAACCTCCTATTTCCAAACATCTTTCAACAACCAGATGTTTGTTTCTATTTATTGAATCATCATGTGGAATTTTTTATATTTTCAAAGATAAAGTGTAAAATTCAGAGGTTTTGACGTGATAGCGACATGTGTCACATCATAAATTGCTCAGTAACTCCTCTTTTTGTGTAAAACTATGGATCATGGATCATTATTGAGCTTTTTAATACAATAATTTTCCATGATAGGAAAAAATGGGCGAAAAAATGATAGTTGGAAATAAATAATAATAAATAGTTATTTACCACATTAGCAATGTATATAGTGTATTTCTGATTAGTTTAAAGTTTTCTTCATTGAAAAAACAGTGCTTTATTTTCAAAATTAAGGAAATTTCAAAGTGACCCCGAATTTTTGAACGGTAGTGTAGTTCAGTTCCAACCTGCAGCTGATTCTATATGAATCCGGATCTATAGCAGATCAATGTATATGAACACATGAGAAACAAAAACAACATGGCCGCCGCCTGAAGGGGAGGAGTTACTGACAATTACTGTCACTCACATAAGCTCCACCCCCATCTCCACCACCTCTATCACCCTTCATTTGTCATCATCTGAATGTGTTTTTGAAGTCACTGAGTCACAGCTTCACTCACCCCCTCCCACCTCCTCCCCCTCCCCCCCCACACACCTTCCTCCTCCTCCTCATCTCTGCTCTCTAACTGTGTACGACGCTATACAGGGGGCTCATGGGTTAGACGGCAGACCGGGTCCAGTGGTGAGTGGCGCAAGTCCTGTTCCGGTCCCCCTCCACCTCCTCCTCCACCTCCTCCTCCTCCTCCTCCTCTTCCTCCCCTGCTTCAGCTTGCTTGATGTCTGGTTGTCTCGTCCTCTCGCTTCCTGCTTCCCATGCTCGTCCTGTCTCGTTTCCTTCCTTCCGGAGCTCTGAGAGGACGACTGTTCAGGGTTCAGTTCTGGGGATTCATTGAATTCATTGATTATCTGACTAATTACAGACTAATTACAGTCAATCAATATATTAAAACAATGAAGGATTTAAAATAAATACCAGAAAGTCAGGTTTTACCTTAATAAATGCATCAATCTTAATTAATCTATTGATTAGTTGTTTAATTCAATAATTAAAATGGTAACTGAAATGCAGGTTTTCAGGCAAAGATGTAAAAAAGTTGAAGAATCACTCATTTCACAGGAGATAATTTAATCTTAACAAATGAAAATATCTTGAAATCAGTTCAGATAATTTTGCTTATTTCAAACTTTGCTTCTTGATTTATGTCAGTTTAATCCTGATTTAAAAAAAAATGTTTGATCAAAAGAATCGCAATAAGCAAAATGCTCCATTAGAGGAAAAAGATTCAAGATAATTCTACTTAATATTGGACTTTAGGGCTTCAGCTATTTTTGAAATGATTAATCAAATGACTCTGAGTTGATGAAAACATTTTAAATACGTATCCTGTTAAATGTATAAAGATGCATAACAGACAATACAAAATGTCCAGATGCAGATAATATTGTGCTGTATTTATGTTAGATCATCATCTGCAATTAACCACATTTGAGACATTTGGAACAGTAATTAGGATGTTTGTCAATCAATGACTATTTTGATAGTAGATTAATCTATTAATCACTGAAACAATTAATTGATTAGTTGTTTGGTTCATAAAATGGTTAAAAAATATTGATCAGTTTCCCAAAGCTGAAGATCCAACCAACAGTCCAAAACCCAAAGATCATCAGTTTATATTTATAGAAGACTAAAGAAACCAGAAAATAATCAGAGAAGAGAAGCTGGAACCAGAGAATTTGGACATTTTTCTTCTTAAAAATGATTAAAATCAATTATCAAAACAGTTGGAGATTAATGTAATAGCTCGCAACTAATCACAATCGCATCTAATCAATTTTTTGTGCAGCTTTATTTCATTTTTATATCATTCTATTTGTACCAAGGATGATGTAAGACAAGATGATTCAAAGTGCTTTACATAAAACACTAAAGGAATAAAAATACAATTAAAACAGTTGATTAAAAGGAGATAAATATAGATAAATATAATAGTCTCCAAAGAGAAAAGGTGCTTTTCCCCAGATTTTCCATCTGTGGAGCCTGGACAGGTCAACAACAACAAAATAAACACATATAAACCAAATATTCAGGATGATCCTCAGTCCTCGGCCCTCCAACAGTCTCCTCCTGATGAAGCTGAAGCAGCTGAACTGTCAGTCAGGAGCATGCAGAGATGCTGCATGTTGACATGTTACAGAACATTCCAGACAGATCTGAACCCACTGGATATGCCTGAAGATCTTCCTCTGCAATCCTGCTCCTCAGAGAGAAAACTGTTGACATTTGATTCATTTTCCTCCTTTTTAACAGTTTTTGACAGTAGCTCAACAAGCTCAGTGTGTTAAATGTCCCAAATCCTCCAAACACACGCTTTCCTGTTGATTTATTTTACTGTAGATCAGGTGTAAAGCTTTTACAGTTTTTCAGGCTTCCAGGTTAAAATCATCCAGTCAGAACTACAACAAAGTTGTACTTTAAATCACAAAATATCTCTAATAAAACCCAGAAAGTGCAGATATGGGACCTTTAATGCAGCAGGTGTGAGGAGAGAAACTTACAGAAAAAGCTTTTTCTATCTTTCAGCAGTTATAATTCGGTCTGACGGTCATTAGGTTTTATCGTATTCTTTATTCTTTCCACCACAGAGCTTGTTGATTACTGCTTTGAGACGTTTCATATTGTCTCTGGTGGTTTCTGTGTGTATCCGCTGACAGATTCTAACTGTTCCTGTTTGTTTTAAAGGGTCTAATAGGACCAGCAGGTGTGTCAGGGCCAGCAGGACCAAAGGGAGAGAGAGTGAGTATATCTGTATATCTGTGTCTGTAAATACTAATACATACAGTGCAGGTAGAGAATAAAAACTGTGTTTCTGTCGTCACTTCAGGGTGAAAAGGGAGACGGAGGATTACCAGGACCAATCGGGCCTCAGGGCATCCCTGTAAGTCTGTGACACACCACGACTCAATGAAATAAAGATTTAAGACCCCCCTAGGTCCTTAAGCTGAGTAGCAGCACCGATATGTACATGTAACACACCAAAATGTCGACAAGAACCTCAGCTACAAGTCTATATCAAACACTATTAGCTTAACAAAACATAATTTCAACCCCAAGCAGTAATATGAGCACATAGAAAACATAAATGTCTGCATTTTTGTGATAATATTAATTAAATGTGGCAAAATCAGGTCTGTCTGGACACACCTGTACTAAAACATCTCTAAAATCTGTCTTGAGTTCACCTTGTAAGGCATTTTGTGCAAATAAATACTGCTCCATAGATGAATTGGGCTACTAACCCATGATTTTCACATGGTTATCCTAAATAAATGTGTTTTTTTTTTCACTTTTTTGCTTTATTCCAGCTGGATGTACTTCAACAGTGTACATTTTAAAATGATTTTGGTATTTATACACCTGTTTCACAGGTGCTAGCTTTATTTAAAAACACACACACATAAACACAGCTAAACAAAATATTCAGTAAATAAATATATCATAAATAAAGCATTCATTTCATTTCAACAACAAGGTATTTCAACGTGCTTTACATAAAACATTAAAAGCACAAGATTCAATTTTAAAACAGTTGATTAAAAAGGGAAAATAAAAAATAAGACAAATAAGAATATGAATAATAAATAAATAAAAATATAATAATAATGAGAGTATTCTTTTATAATAATAAATATGAATTATTCATCCAGCAGGAAAATAGAGAGAAGCACAGGAGAGATGTGTATTAAGTTATTAATTAAATTTAATTCCAACTACTGTGCAGTGACAAGTGGCTGAGAAAAAAGATGAAAACCTATTAATTATCATGATCGTCATTATTATTATTATTATTATCATGAACATTTCACAGCATAAAACACAGATTACACAGAGATAATATCACCAAATGTCCTCAAATCCATCAAAGCTGGTTTCACAGATTATATAAAGAAGTGTCTTGCACACTTTTCGTTTCCATTTTATATTTATTTTCCAGTTGTTGTGTAAATGCATTAAGTGATTTCTGGTTGTGTTTGCAGGGTTTAGTAGGACCACAAGGATTCAAAGGGAACCGGGTAAGAGAAAACTGATCTGTTCAGAGATTTAATGGACTCACACAGACACTAAACACTGGACGAGTCATTTTTCCACAGAGCAGCAGGATTTAACCTCTGCATCAGTATTGTTATTATTATTAGTAGTAGTATATTAGTATATAAAGATGTCAGCTGGTGGCAGCTTCAAGTAGCTGTGAATTAAAAGCTCAATATCCATGAATCTTAATGTTTAATGATTCTGAATAATTCACATCATAAAGTTTTCTGAGGATAATTTGTTCTGTTCTGACCCTGATGTTCACATCAAGGAAATTAATAATAATATCATTTATAAAGACATATATATCTATATACAATAAAAAAAATGTTAATGACCTTCTAGATGGTTTTATGTAATTCTATAATGTGGATTCAGTTTATATTTTATAAACAGAATTTGAATATTCTGATTTACTTTCTCCCTGAGACTGAGACGAGAGGATCAGTCTGTCTGTGGTTAAATTAGCTTAGCATACACTGCAAATATCACAGTAATAAACAGTATAATAGTAATACATCTTGTATTATCTTATACAGTTTATTATTACACTTATAATGATTTTATTATAATAAAATGATTTAATACAACATTGAGTAGAACTATCTTGAATTATCTTATTCCACTGGCAGATAACTTTACTTATTTCAGGTTTTCATAAAGTTTGAGATAAAAAGTCAGAATTATAAAAGGATGATGATTAGATAACATACTTTAATCTTATTTTAAGAAAACAAGACTGAATTTAAAAAAAAAGCATGAAATAAGCAAATGATATGCCATGAAAATAAAAAGATATATATATATGAAATATGATATTTCAAGGTAATTCTGCTTAATGTTGGATATTGGTTCATTCAGAAATACGCCTTTGGTTCGTTTCCATGGCAACAACATTGCAGGGTCCTGAAGCTTGTTTTCAAGAGCATTGTTGTCTAAATGATGTTGTCGTTTGGGGTCACTTAGAAAATTACTTATTTTTGATAGAAAAGCACTGTCTTTTCAATAAAGATAACCTTAAACTAATTAGAAATACACTCTATACATTTGTAATGTGGTAAATGACTATTCTAGCTACAAATGTCTGGTTTTTAGTGCATCAATATCTTCATTGCATCAGAAGGTTAATTAATAACATGTTCTATTTGTTTTATAACTCATGGTGGTGAATAAAAGTGTGACTTTTCATGAAACACTAAATTATCTGGGTGACCCCAAACTTTTGAATGGTAATGTATTTTTAGATTAGATTTTTCTACTCATGTTGTGACTTTAGCTCATGCTAAGCTAGGCTAACCATCATCTCAGCTCACTCTTGGGAAGAAAGTGAATAAATGTAGAACGGAGCGCTGCAGAAACTGCTGCCGGGTGAAGTGTCTCCATCAGTGTGTTAGAGAATCTGTGTGAAACGTCCGACACACACCTTTCCTCTGAGAGAATGTTCCTGTTTCCCTCCCATTAACATGTGATCTTAATATTTCCACTCCCATCTTTAAGTCTTCACATTTCATAAGCTCCCTCAACACGTTCACCTGTGCTGGATCTGAAATAAAAGTGTTCCCCTGCAGCTTCCAGCTGCTTTTTCTCCGAATAAAGAGACAGAAACTCTGTCGTCAGGTGGACGTGTTGAAGCTTTGGGATCGTGTTGGTGTTTTTACCTGTGTCCTGTCTTCCTTTGTTTCCGCAGGTCTTCCTTTCCCCTTTTCCTTCCCTCCACCTTGTGGCTCTTTTTATTGCCGGGTTGTCCTCTCTCCCTCTCACACCTCGGCCTCCTGCTCCTCCTCCTCCTGCATTCTAATGTAGTCCTGGGTTAATCTGCCTCCTCTTACACCTCCTCTTTACTCCTCCTCCTTCTTAACAGATCCTCCTCCTTCATGTAGTCCCTTCATGCCTGATCCCTTCCCCCAAAACCCCCTGAATCAGCAAAATGATGTTCTCCCACTGCTGTCAACATGTCACCATGCAAATATTTAGTTTCTGAGCTAATAATCAGTTTAACCTATTTATTACCATTAATTTAAGGCAGGATATCTATATTTGGGGTTAAAAAAGGGCTAAAATATGTGATAGTTGTAAAAGTGTCAATTTAAAATGTTTCATGTCAGAAAAATTGCAAGTTCCACCATTAAAGAACTGATATTTTAGATAATTACAGACTCATATTATTGATTGGGGATGAAATTATGTTTTGCTTGGTTATTAATGTTTGATAAAGTCATATATATATATATATATATATATATAGTGACACTCATTTTTAGCACATATACATATATTTAGATATATGTGAGATAAATGATTAGAGTTTATTTCGTTCTGGTTTTAACATAATGGATAAAAAAGTAAAAAAGTCTTACAATAATAGAAAAAAACAATATATATTTTTGAACCTTTATTTAACCAGGTAATAATAAACCCACTGAGATCAAGATCTCTTTTAAAAGGGTGATCTGGCCAAGATTTTAGCAGCATAAGTCACAAAACCTGATAAAATAAACAACTACATTAAATTAAATACTAAATATAAATAATAAATAACCAAAGCTGAAAATATATAATCTTATTTACCAATTATATAAACAACTCAAACTGATAAAACCTAATGAATTTAACAAGAAAGTAAGAGAAAATACTAAAAGATTGCATATAAAACCAACAAATGCAGCAGATTGTTCCATAAGTTCCATAAGAGATTCAACAGTTTTTGGTGTTTTATATATTTGTAGTCAACACTGATGTAATAAATTCCATAATTTATCAATTTAATCAACTACTACCAGCTATAAAATCATTAAACTGATCCCAGTCTGAACTAGAAGCTTTTATCCCGACCAATAGTCTTCTAGCTGCAAATCTAGAGACAACAATATCATTATCTGAATTATCAGAGCTACTAGATGGTTTATAGCTGAATTAATATTCAGGTCTAACAGACACTAAAACACTAAAAGATATAGAAAGATATAGAAATTTAAGTTTCACCAATCGGCTCAGTAGTTTTTCTGCATTCCTGTTCACAGATAAACAAACAAAACGGTAAATTTGACTTCACTAGAGACAGAAATGGGAGAACATTACAGCCAGGAAGCAAATTATTCTTCTAATCATGTTTTATATACATCAGGTTTCTTACTCTGATCCAGACCAGACTTTGACTTTTGTAATTTATATTAAATTTAAAGTTATATTCATGCAAACTATCAAACTGTCATTTTTAATCATTATTCATCCTCTTTTTTTGGAACGGTCATATATTTTTTCTCAGTTTGCTTTATTTTATTGGTTTTATTTATTATAACAGTGCACGTTAATGAATGAGGTTGATGGAAAAATGACTTTTTATCACAAAGTCACAGAAAACCGAATAAATATAATTTATATTAGTTATAAATATTAAAACAAAGACGTCTCTCAGTCACAGACAGAAAGAATTCACAGTGACAAGATAAGTAAAGACAGAAATAACACATGTAGATGCATAAGAGAACAATAATAATGTAAATAAAAATAATAATGTTGCTGTGGAGAAAATGCCAGCAATTATCAATGAGTGAAGAGCTTTATATCTCTTATTGATTAATTTCCAGTTCAGATTATAATTTTAACCCCTCGTCAAAGTCAAATGATGATTAGTTTACAACTAATAGTAGACAACTATTTTTATTCATTGAATAATCAATTTGAGTCATTTTTTAAGAAGTCAATGTCCAAATTCTCTTGTTCCAGCTTCTCAAATCTAATTATTTTCCAGTTTCTTTAGTCTTTTTTAACAGTAAACTGATGATTTTTTAGTTGTGAACTCGTGGTCTGGACAAAAAAAAGACATTTTACGTTGAATCTTTAGCTTTGAAAAACGGTGAACGACATTTTACACCATTTTATGAACCAAACGACTAATCAATGAATGGTTTTGATTAATTCTATTGCTTTTCACATGTACATACATTATTTCCACCCTTATCTCTGATGTCGACATTGGGTCAAACTTGTGGGAAATGCTCTTCGTTTAAGAAACAGATCCCAGTTTTTGACACATAAAGTAGATGATGTCTCCACTGACATGCACATTATTCAAGATTTGTAATAAAGATTCAACTGGAATAGTCAAATGTGGTCTTCAGCTCCGTTAGCTTTAGCATTAGCATTAGCTTGTCAATAGTCCTTAATGAGATGCTTGAAAGAAACGTGCAAACCGAGGCCTTGGCTTTACTCCCTCCTCCCTAACACCTGGTACTCACCTCTCCACTAAACTATCATGACAGAATCACAGATTATTATAAAGACAGAAAAAAAAAACCCGTTAGTGAATTTAAGTTTTGCTCATTTTGTCTAAATAACACATAGTTTAGAAGAAACACCAAACATTTGCTTCATGTGTGGCTTAATGAGGAGGACTAAAGTTTGTCTTTTTTTAATACGCTGTTGTTTGCAGGGAGAGAGGGGCAAGAAAGGCAACAGGGGGGCCAAAGGGGATAAGGGAGACCAAGGAGCACCTGGATTAGATGCCCCCTGTCCGTTGGTATGTCAGTAGACTGATGTGTCACCGAGAGCCAAAGGGAAGGAGATCTATCATATGACTTCCTCTTGGCTCTGGTTTTCAATGATTCTAATCCACCTCAGGGAGGATCTGGTCCAAACGTCCACTATAGTTGGTCAGAGAAATGCAGAATCATGTGTTTGGATTCTTAAAAAACAGAAAAGAGAAGGTTCAGATGAAAATAAGATAAGATCAGGTGAGAATTGACTTGAATGGACCTTGGACCAGAATCTGTCTGAGCCTTTTTTCTGCAGGAAAGAGACGGACAGGAACCGGGCAGCCGTTTCTGATCAGTGTCACCAGAGTCCAGAGATGTGAAACCGTGTGGTTCACTTTAAAAGGGGAGTGGATAGACTTAAAACCCAAGACCTGGACCAGACTGGAACCTAATTTTCTGGATGCACAGAAAACCTGTAAAAGACAAGTGCAGAGAGACAAACCCGTCAGATTCCAGCTGCACCTGAACACGTTCCTGTTGACACAATGAACCTAGAATGTGATCTAGTGGTCTTCACTGGTCCAAAATGATGGACCTGATTCCAAAAAAATCTTATTAGTGGTTTCCTGATCCAACAGGATCTGACCCAGATGCAAAAGTAAACAATATAGAACTGATTTTCTGTCCAAAGTATAACAAACTTTACCCGATGCCTGATCTGAGGTCCTAAACGGGTGTTTTACTTTTTTAATTTACACACAATCTAGAGAAAATAATGACTATAACATAGACTCAGCAGCTGCTGAGAACTTGTTTGTCTGGTTTTATGTATAATCAGATCACCTACGGGTCCCTGAAGACCTTTAACCTGAACCCGAGCATCACAAAAAGGCTTGAACCCAGTCTGTTATGGGTCTAAATCCATCACCCTGGAAACTAAACCCTAAAGACGTGTTCTCATCGCGTCCTGGACCGGAACGAACTGATCTCGGTGAGCCCGGTCCCTGTCGGTCCCGGGTCGCCTGCATGTTCAGGTGGACCTGGCGTCGGTGGAGCGGTGGACAGGTGCAGGACTTCCTGTCGTCAAACAGCGGAGGACGAATCCTCCACCGGCCGGTTTTTAAACGGTTGATTTCACATCACAAACAGGGTTTCCGAGGCTTTAAAGGGGAGAAAGGTGAACCGGGTTTACCGGGCCTGGACGGGCTGGATGCCCCCTGTCCTGTGGTATGGTGCTCTCTCTTTTCCCTTCACTTTAACCCAGCATGCCTTTACAACGCTGTAGATCCACTTACTGCATGATTGCATGAAGGTTAAATATAATTACTGCTATTAATCGTTGGTTTAACTCATCCAGTAACATAACTGACCTGTAGAACCATAATGAACAAACCTTTTATAATCAATCCATCATGACAACTGATCAATACACTAAAACATGTTCACATAAAGCTCTAATATCATCTGTCACATCAATCTAAAGCCTCTAAATGTTCATCTTCACTAAGAACCTCCCTCGATAATCCTCATTTCTTCTGTCGTCTCTCGCATGAAGCACCAACTTATCCGTCCGACAGAAAACCACAGGCAGAGAAAATCCCAGTAAACAGAAAACCAGAAAAATCCTGGTGTTTCCCTGAAAAGCAACACAACACGTGCATCTATTGTTGGGTTCATGCTGTTCTGCTGTTCTCTGCTTCAGAGACGAGTTCCTGGATGTAAAACTGTTACTGTCTGCAAAACAGAGTCTGGTATTAAAATAAAGGATCAAAAAATGTCTCAACGACCAGAACACACACATATATATATATTTTCATTCATTATCACTCATACATTTCACAAACCAGCAGTGTGTTTGATCTTCTTGTTGCCGTTTTAATTTTAGAAAAACTTGAGATTAAATGTTGGGAAAATGTTAAAATTATGCTCTGAAATTCTGGTAAATTTTCATTTTCTATGGATAAATCCAAGTCTCTGCATGTAGATTTACAAAATGTTTTATAATATGAGTGAAGTAGAGCCTGATGTCTGCTCCACCAGCAAATGTGTGGTTTTGTTGAAAATGAATGGGAGTCAATAGGGGATTCAAACAGTTGTTGCAGGTAAAGTGTGAAATACAAATGAATGGAAAATAATTTTCTCCATAAACATTTTCTGACTACGACGGATTATTAGAGCCACGCTGAGAAAATTGAGACTTTGCAATTATTTACAAGAATAAAGTCATTATTAACGAGATTAAACTCATTAGTTACACGAATAAAGTTATTTATGAAAATAAAGTAATACATTTTCTGAAAATAATTGTATGCATGTCTCATAAAGGTTTTTATTCTCATAAAGAATGACTTTAATCTCATAAATAATTGCTTTAATCTGGTAATTAATTACTTTATTCTCATAAATAATGACTTCATTCTTATATATAATGACTTTGAGTTAGTAAATAATGACTTTATTCTCATAACTAATGATTTTTGTATGATTTGTATTTACAGGCCTGTAAAGGGTTAATTTACCAATTTGTTGATTAAATTTGAGCACATTTGATGGAAATTAAGTTAAAAATTATTAAATTATTGCAATTTGAAAGTGAACTGATTGAAATCAGGTTTGTAGTATAATTTTAAACTCTGTGATTGGGTGAATCTGACTGAAATGCATCTTGGGATTTGTAGTTTACTACCTGACTTATTAAAGAACTAGAATTTCCATATTTTTGATCATACTGTATGTTATAAACATTCTTTTTTTTTTTGTTTTTCTCAGAGTATTTATGTTTTTCAGATCTTGTTCATCTCTGCATAACTTTTCACTTCACACATTGTTCTTCTTTCTCCAGGGAGACGACGGCTTACCTGTACCAGGATGTTGGAATAAAGTAAGTGTGAGCGTGTGAGCGTGTGTTTCTCTAACTTCATGGAGTTCTGAACTAACCGTGTGTTTTATTTTCTCCCTGCAGTGACGATAACTCTGGAATGGCTTGTGTGATTGTACATAGGATATTTATTTTTTTACTTTTTCCCTATTCTGTTATACATGGAAAAAATATATTAAAAAAAAAAAAATCCTAAAAAGATATTTCAAATGTTTTGTACAGATTGTTTATTTTAATACGTATGATAATGTTTATGTATTGGATTTTTATATCTATGCATTATTTTAATATGATTGATTGGATAAGGAAAAGTTATAATGTGGCTACATGCATGATATTTGTGCATAATGTGAAGTGGATAATGCTTATTAACTTATTGTACTGTTGTTTTAGACCATGCTGCACTGAGTTGTGGGGCTGGAAAGATTTAAGTCTTAGTTGAACTCTCCTCTTTGTGATAAAGTGTTAAAAACAGACATGGACAAGCACTGCTTATATATGAATTAATATTTTACATAATGTTCACACAGTGACAGGAAGCTGTTTAAAGTCTGCACTTTGAATTTTTGGTCATGTGCTCATATTTTACTGAAGAACAGATCATATTTCAGGCTGCAGGTGAATCAAATGCTCAGAATAACATAATAAGTGCAGATTATTTATTTGTAGAAACTGTAATAACCTGCCTAGAGTTAAACTAAATATCGATAACATTTATTTTTATAATAGCGTTTTTGTGGTAGAATAATAATAACATAAATATATCGTTAATACGCCTTTTCAACTATATTAGAAGAAGGTTCAGGCATAAAAACAAAGAAAACACTTTATAATAACATCAACTATAAATGATCAATAAATAGTTAATAACAGTAGTTATTTTACTGATTGTTAAATAGTTAATAATTATAACATTGATAAGAATATTAATAATTTTGTGCAACAGTTCAGCAACAGCAAAGTTTTCCTGAATAAAGGTTTTCATACCAGTGCTGATGTTTATGAACTAATTAATTAATTATTAATATTATTAAATTAACTACGTATCTATAGAAGAGAGTTATTATAAAGTGTTAGCCTTTTTTTCATTTTTGCATTTTGAGAATAAAGTTGAAATGGTATTTTTACTTTATTCTCAAAAACACAAATGATACTTTCTCCTGCTATTTTTTTTATGTCTGGACCTGATACTGAAATATCGACTTTAAATCAAAATGCAAAATTAAAAAAAAAAAACATATTCTCTGTTTTTATCGCCTGGCACTGATCCTCCAGAGGAATATTTGACAATCATGGAGGTTCAGTTTGGTTCAGTTTCCACAGGAAACAGAAAATCAAGAGTCTGCAAAGCGAAAAAAAGGCTTAAACGACTTAAAACATGCAAAAAGTTAAATATTATTCACAGACAGGTTATTACATTTGCATTATTTTATTTCTCATGTAAGGTAGTTATTATTTTCTACAGATCCTGCAAAAATTGGTGACTTCTTTAGTCCCTCACCAACAATTTAAATAAAATAACGGCCAAAGAAATTAAGAATCAATTAATACTAATTCCAATAGGATGTTTTCATTACTGCCAGTTTTCCTGTAAAAACGTGCATTTCATTAAGTGGTGCCTAACTTCTTAAAGTGTGTAAATGCTAAAGTTATTTCAGACAATCACAGTTAACATGGAACCAAACACTTGAGTCCTGGAGGAGAGTCTCAGCCAGGATCTCTGATCATCTGCAGCTTTAAAGTTCAGGCCTGAAAAATCCTGGAAAATCAAACGTTATGTTTTACAGCAGGAAGGATTCTTGTATTTTTTTTTCCTTTTGGTTCTTTGTAAATAGTTTTTTGCCAAATTTGACAGGAAGCTGCTTCCTGTGTGTCAGGCTCTGTGTGTTAACTGTAGTGTTTGTAGATGTTTGTCTTCTAATCTGAGGCTCAGTATAAATACACACTGCAAAAAATTAAAAAACACTGACAATATCTTGTATTTGGCACAATTAGTCCAATATTGAATAGAATTATCTTGAATTATCTATTTATGTACAGGTGCACCTCAAATAATTAGAATAATATTATTAAGAAATTTAAAAAAATGAACAAATATTTTTGTTAATCACTACATATACACTCATATAGATTCATTATAAAGTAAAATATTACAAACCTTTATTTCTTGTAATTTAGAGGCTTACAGATAATGGAAACCAAAAACACTTCATGATATGCTAATTATGCAAGATGCATCTCTATATCTATATTTTTTTATTTTGGTTGATTTCATGACCAAAATCAATCAACTTTAAATAAGCTAAATAGAGTCAGATCATTTGGCATAATTCTACTTATTATTGGACTCATTAAACCAAGTGTGCAGATTTAATTTTTTGCAGCGTGGAGTTGATGGAATATTGCTGCTGTCACATTGCCTCGTTCATTTATGAAGAAAAAAAACTGTAACCTGCTTATTCAGTGGAGATTATTTTTTAACTAAGAAGTACAGAACATTTTATCCAAAGCGTGTTTGTGGGAGCGTCTGTGCTCGTTAAGCTAACCTCGTTAACCCGGTGACGCCTCCCCCGTCCCCTCCCCCCGCTGCAAGATGGCGACTGACTGGAGCCGGATCCTTTATATGCTGCTGCTGCTGCTCTCTGACAAAGCTTCTGTGTTTCTGCCTGGACGAGATGTTGCCGTGAGAGATTGTTGTTCTGCCGGGAACATTAAGTCCTGCCCTTAGCCACTAGCTTTGATTTAGCTGCCGTATCAATCACACGTTATTGTCCACGTATGTTCTAATGTCCAACATGCTGATTGTGTTCTAAATGACAATCATGAATAAACGTTTCTGAGGAGTTTGGTTCTGTTCTCAAAATGGTTCAAAACGACTGGAGGCGATGTTTTTTATATTAATTATTAATTATGGTTTGTACAAAACATTTTGGTCTTTGATTAATGACAAAAATTTTGGCACAAAACAGGAATCTTCTGTTGTTTTGGGGCCGTTTGTTTCCATGACAACACTGTTGTCTGGAAACATACATGTAAAAAATATTTTCTTATTATATCATATTATATTATCATATTTTCTCTTTTCTTATGTCTTTTAATTAATTTTCTTATGTTTTTTAAACCCTATTTATGATATCACCTTCCCAATATGGCTGCCATTGACGGACGTCGTGTACACGCCCTTGATCAAACTATGGATGTTTTATAAGTCTTATAATATAAGTCTTATAATACATGATGGATGTATAATACATACGTCTTATAATCATGGATGTGTAATATAGCTTGGTTTTATAATACATCCATGGATCGATCCAGACAGGAAATTAGACAGGAAAAGCACAAATAACCGATTGATTTTCAAAATAAAAGCCTCGGTGCAGACTTCTGCCTCTTGACCGACGGTAGAGGAACAAAACACAGACATTTAACCAAATGTACAACAATTAAACATCGAACAGGTAAAGTGACATTCCATAAACAAAAGTTAGTAAGAACTTGTCCAATAAAAAGAAGTAAATGTTATTTTAAACAACTACTGAACCATGAATTTTAGGACCTTTACAACCCTAATATTTTATTATTAGACTCATTAAACCAAACACCAGATATTTTCACCTCTTAAGACTTGTCATTTTTGCAGCATTTGTGAGCAACTGTTGAATTTTAGAGAATCTTTAGAGAATTTTCGCTCCTTCAACAAAGTGTTGTTTGGTCAAATTCATGGCTAGAGGTGCAGCTAATGACTATTCTAAAGCTAGAGATTCAGTCTAAAACATTTTATACTATGTTCAGACAAGTTTCCTATTATAGAACCAGAAACCAGGATTTTGAGAAGCTGGAACCAGAAAATTTAGACATTTTCTTCTTAAAAAAGACTAAAATACATTAATCAATTATCAAAATAGAGTAATATAATAGTTGGAAACAAATCAATTAATCGACTAATACTTACTCATGGTTGTCAAAATGTGTGTGTGTGTGTGTGTTTTACTGCATGAACTAAAGACTTTATAAAGACATTTAAACTTTATAACTGTGGCTGATTGATCTGATTGGTTCACACACAGTGTCACTTAGACTCTGGTTCACGTGTGTTTTGGCAAATAAATAAATGATAATAATACAATAAAAAGTGATTTTTAATCAGCTTTATCAGACCTTTACACTAAACAGTGATTTAATTAACTTTTCTTAAAAGACGATCCAAGATTCCACAACACAAAAAGCACCAATTAACATAAAGTCTCGAATA
This sequence comes from Lepturacanthus savala, assembly GCA_030544235.1. Classification (NCBI taxonomy): domain Eukaryota; kingdom Metazoa; phylum Chordata; class Actinopteri; order Scombriformes; family Trichiuridae; genus Lepturacanthus; species Lepturacanthus savala. The sequence goes on from CM060478.1 coordinate 6,284,621, forward strand.
TTTATTTAGTTTTATGAACCATTTCTTTTTTCACATTTCAATGAAACAAACACACGCACAAAAAATACAGACACATAAAAAAACTTTATTCACTGTGTGTTTGAAATCTATCATAAAATAAAGTTTTATACAAGAAAGAAACCCATAAGGGCCACTTAAAGGTTTTCATATAAATAATAGTATTTAAAATAATACAACTTCCATTTCTTAATTCAACAGATATATTGGTTTCATGCAAATGGTTTTCATTTTCTGACGTGTAGATTAATTCAGATTTAAATCAGATAAAATCAAGATTAATAATAATAATAATAGTAATAAATAGAAAAGAAAATGAAATAAATGCCATTTTTTTGTATGGGATGAAGTTTTAAACATATTTCAGAAATAGATATGTAAAGAATAACAAAAACAAAATGTTAATAAATAAAAATAATAAAATAACACAAAATATGACTTCATATTTGAATAATTTTACATCCTAATCAAATGACAATAAATAAATTTAATAATAATAATAAATTTAAATAAAATATGAGGAATTCTACATTACAATAAAATTATAATAAATAAATAATGAAAAATATGTCATCATTTTTGACCAATTCTATATCACAAAAAAATACTAATAATGAATAAATAAATAAAATAATATATCTCATAAATTCAATCAAACCTTCTCCTGTAACAGCAGTGATGAGTCTGTATTTGCTCGTATGTTTAAGGGTCAGCATCCGTTCCAACTGGCGAAGAAGTAGAAGCAGCGTGGAGCGTCTCCACGAGCCTCTGACAGGAAACTTGAAGACGTGGAGATTTCTTTGAGTTTTTTTTCCCCCTAAAACCTGGAGACATTTTAGCCAGGAGGCTGGACGCAGGGCCAGTACCACGCCGGAGCCGCAGTGAGCAGACAGACCTAAACGAGGCGGAGAAACAGCGGAGCCGCCCTTTAAAGAGTCCCCGACGGCTCCCGGAGGGACGGAGAAACCCCAGACCTGCCCGTGTGTGTCTTTGATTTCTTTGACTCCTAGTGACAGCAGCGAGGCATGGACACTTTACGCTATTTGTTGTGTTTGTTGTGACACCACCACTGTTACTGTGATCACATGAATCCAGAGCAGCTCACAGAGCAGCTACATGACGCCTTGTGTTTCCATGAAAAACAAAAAAACAAAAAAACAAAAACAAAACAAAGGGAGACCCTCTCGATGATTCCTCACCGCCTTCTCTTCTCTGACCTTTGACCTGCAGCTACCATGGTGCTGTGTAGGAAACGCTTTGAATCCAGAGTCACACATGCTGCCTGCTCACATTCAGAATATTATCAGACCTTCACGGCTTTGTGTTGACGTGTTAAATTCACCGCAAAGCTGTGAGTGTAAGTATTGTACAATATAAGACAATGGATTGTATGTATTAAAGTATTCAGTCTTTGTATATAGATGAAACAGAATAAGACAAACGAAATTCTCAAAGGGCAGTGTTCAAACTTTAAAAATGTACAGATAGATATTACACACACACATATATATGCACAGATCATTTTATTGATATATTTACAATTTTTTAAAACTATCTTTTGGCCTTTTTTTCACTAAAAAACTTTATATACGCTGAAAAAAGTAAAACAAAGCTGCCATTTGTTTAATACACTGCAAAAAATGAAATATCTTGTTTTTGGTAAAATTAGTGTTTATTTTATTGTTTTGCCTGTTGTTTATTTAATCTGTTTAATTATCTGTTATCTGTCTGTTTAGATGATTAATTTTGAAAAAAAAACCTTTAAAATTCAGGAGTAATTTATAAATTAAATTAAAATGAAGAGGTTGGACAATATAAAATTTAAAAATTATTATTTAATCTGTTTTTTATTAATAAATAATTATTATTGGACTCATTAAACCAAAAACAAGACATTTTTGCAGCGGGTATTTTCTTCCTTGATTACTTTAGTATTTTAAATTAGCAGCAAAGTTTTATTTTTTTCAGTGTATTATTTCATATTGTCACAGTAAAGCAGTAAATCTGATTTAATCTCTACCACACAGTCAGATACATTATCACACAACACGTCATATATCAGTATTTTCAGTTGTGACTCATAAATATCAGCAGATATAAGTTTTTGCCTCGTCAATCAGAATATAGATGATCTATATTTGGATTGACTATTACTGTACATGCAAATAATTGAAAGAAAGCAGTGATACACAAACACTTTCCTGTTTCATTGGAATCAAATGGACAGAATCATTCCTAATATGTCATATTGACAGCTGCCATGGAAACAGACCTGGGTCAAATGGTGTTTCTTTTTTTTATTTATTTTCTGTTTTTTCCAGTGTTTGATTGTTTGAGATTACAAGAAATGTTTCAAGTGATGAAAGAAAAAAAAACTATGTTAATTCATTTAAATTCAAAATATTTGAATCTCCAATTCCATCTCCCTGTTAAAATAATGAATAAAGTCAACAAGTAAGAATCTATGGTGCAGAAAAAGCTTAAATATGATTCTTGAATTAATTCCTAATGGTGATTGATAAAGGTTATAATGTTTTATAATAATTTACTATATCGTTTGATTCAATAAATATGCAGCCAAATATAAAGAAAGAAAGGAAGATCCAGGGTTTTCAGTCTATTTAATATTATTAAATTAATTAACATTATTATTAAATTATTATATTATTAATTATTATAATAAGTAATTCATAAATATATAATAGTATTCTCTGAATTTGATAAAAAAATATATGTTTCCCTAAAACTTTATAGACAAATTACATAATTATTTTAATAGGGTGATGATTTTCTTCATTTTTCAATTTGGATTTTTTTATTTCAGAGTAAAAAAAAAATGCTTCATGTGTGAATTGAAAGGCTGAAAATCACAGGAGCTGATGTTGGAGATTCTACTGTAAATCAGTTTTATTTTGAAAATCCTTCAGCAACTATATTACGGTGGCCTGCAGAGCTCAAAACACAAGACACTAGTGACGATCTTACTTATAGACACATATCTGAACATTTATTTTATTATTTGTCAATTTACTTTTGTTTTCTTCATTTATTATTTGTCTATTTAGTGTTTTTTCTATTTACATGTTATTTTATTTTGTTTTGTCTATTGTGTTTTGTCTGTTTACTTGTTCGTTTTTACATTTTGTGAGTTTATTTTATTGTGTTTTGTCTGTCTACTTGTTTATTCTATCATGTTTTGTCTGTTTATCAGTTTATTTTGTTGTGTTTAGTCTGTTTACTTGTGTATTGTATTGTATTTTATCTGTTTACCTGTTTATTCTACCCTGTTTTGTCTGTTTACTACATGTTTGTCTTGTTGCAGTATTTTTAGTCTCGGCCACCAAACAAAAGGATCATATAAACACTTCATCATAACATCTTGACTTTATGAAGCATTCACACACAATTTAAAGGTACACTCCCCTTTTTTTCATCTCATTTTTCTCTCAGCTCTTCTTTTTGCTCTTTTTTAACCATTAACACAATCGAGCTTTAAAACAGCAAAAGTGATCTGAGATGAAACATTCGATGAGTATCGGACATTATATTAAAACCCTGGAGTGAACCTTTTACTTTCTATTTTATCTTTGGACATTTCAATGCATTTTTAACACATTTTCACATTTCTATTTTGCACAAAAATGGAACTAACACTTTTTTTTATTAAGAAATCAAGTTGTTGATTTGCTTTATGTGCTTGGTTTTGTTATAACTTCATTATGTGTTGAATATGCAGCAGAAGACGAAGGTTCAGACACTTTTACATTGAAGTGAATCAGAATAAAACCACAGTCTGATGCTGTAAATAATCAACGTGTAGCAGAACAGCAGCAACATGTCTGAGCTGAGATCAGCTTATAAAACACACATAATATAAAATAAGCTGTGTCTGGTTGTGAACTTCATGTTTTATGATGCAGCTGAATCCAAATACGCTTTATTTATTATGAAGAGTTCCACATATGTTTGTTTTTCTATCAAATGCGAAACATTTAGCATTTCATGCTTTATAGATATCAGCTCTTCCAGTAAAAAACAATGATGCACTCAGTGGTTTCTGATGTAAAAATGATGGATCATATCTGTTGTTTTTCACATGATGATTCAAGAGCTGTGACAAATTAGTTTAAACCACCAAACCAAATAATTTGATTTTATTGCTGAAATTGCTGAATGATCAATTACTTGATTAACAGAAACGTTCTCAATCTGTCTGCATCAGTTCAATATTGAAGCTCCTGAAATGTGAGAAACTGCTTCTTCTTTCCTTTATCATATTTTTATATTAAATATCTTTGGTTGAATCAGTGATAAAACTATTTTTCCTACATTAGAACCATAAAGTGCATTATTGTGACTACACCATCGCTGCTGTGGAGACTGTGTGAAACTCAATTTACTTTTGATTGAAGTCACTTCGTTGGTTTCGTTCGTTTAACTAACGACATACTTTCAGGCTTTAGTACTGTTGCCATGGTTACCCGCTGTATAATACCTGCTAGCTAATTGTGTTTTCTGTGGAATTAGGAGACGTTTGGGGAGAAAGTCGCAGCTGGTGAATCACGGACAGTGATACGGTTTGTTATTTAAAGTAAATGTGTTCAGTGAGAATCTCATTCTATGCTGACGACACGAGTTTAACACATTCTGCTTTATTTTGTCGCACCAGCCTTTCTTTAGGTCGCACTGTTTGTATTTCAGCTTGGAAAGTAAAAAGGACGACTTGTTAGAATCAATAAGAATGTATGTGAACACAGTTAACCTGCTTTATTTGATCAAAGTAGAATCATGATGAATATTTGTTTTGGTTTGAAATTTTCTGTAATTGTCAGATTAGAACACTATCTGGATACGAGGGCATTATACAGGATCTGCATGCTAATGTTTAGCCTTTATGAAGCACTATTTACATTTATTTTCTTTGTTTTCCTATATTGATGATGGAACATAAGATATGTTGTACATTATATAGAAATCTGCCAGCTGAGTGACCTGTGTGCAGATTTCTGTGCTACCACAACATTGAATTGAGATGTATAAGTTTGTTTTCCAAGATTCAATGTGACTTCCATCCACAGTTTGGGGTATTCACTGCAATCGCTGGATTCACTGAGTACCTGGTAGTTTAGTGCCGTGTCAGAACGAAATGTTAATGTTGTTTTTGTTTTTCAAAAAAAAATTATTTTTACTTTTTATAATCCAAACAATGGCAGCTGTCGTCACTGATTGCCAAAAACCGATTCACTGTTCAGTACGAGCAAAATTTTGAAGCGATGTGTCACTGATTCAGAATAAAGAAGAAACCCATTTTCAACTGGGTGGAATATGCCTTTATACATATTTATATGTGTGTGTGTGTGAGTGTGTGTGAGTGTGTGTGTGTGATATATTTTGATTTTGATTGATTGATTTGATTGATATATTTTGAGTTCTTAGAAATAATTTAACTTATCAACTTAAGGGTTAAGAATGATTTAATTTATTTTTATTTTATTTTTCAGGTCAACTGAAAATTCTCCTGAAACTATAGGAGTTTATATTGTAGTTATTATGAACTAGATATTATATCACACATATTAAAAAGAAAATCCATGCACATACAAAAAATGAAAATTGAAAATGAGTATAAACGTGTTTTTTTTTTTTTACTGTTAATCACATAAAACAGGCTTCCACTCTGAAAAGTTCAATGTACACTAATTCAGCAGAATAAGTTCTAAGTCTAATGTAAAAAAATCAGTTTAATTCATATTTCACTTAAAGTATAAAATGCCATAATAACTTTGTAGTAAGTGGATCATCACACTCCTGTAAGCAGAAGAAAGATCGAGGAGGTCTCAGCCAATCACAGCTCAGTTCAGAAAGTGGAGGGAAGGTCTCAGCCAATCACAGCTCAGTTCAGAAAGTGGAGGGAAGGTCTCAGCCAATCACAGCTAAGTTCAGGTAGTAGGGGGAGGGGTTGAAGTGACACGCGCCATAGCAGTTTGTTTACAGACGGACTATAATGGCGGAAGATCCTAGTGGAAAAAACAACTTGAGCGTTGCTAACAACCATGGATGTGTTATAGATATTTAGATATAATTCTTATAAAACATTCATGGCAACAACAGCTTATTATTTTTAAAAAAAGTTGGAAGAAGGAAGAGAGTCAAACGAATAGAACATTAACAGAACTAACGGATGGAATGAAAGGTATAAACTGTATTATCATTATGAAAAATGTTGACTTTTGACCTTAAAATGTCAATTATTTTCCCCCAATTGTTCCACTAGTTCAGGGGCGTCAAACTTTCATCCCAGGCCACATCAGCCTTCTTATTTCCCTCAAAGTAAAGATCATATATATGTATCTACGTATTATTATTATTATTAAATCTTATTATATTAGATAATTGCCTCTCCACTTATAATAGTGCTGGTGACAATTTGCTAAGTTTTTTAAACGGAATTTTAAAATATGCTGGTTAACCATGTTATATTGTTGATATTGTCTAATTATTAAAAACGATGCAGCATTGAAAATTATCACAGATATCTAGAGACTCATACAAGAATATGCTGATAACCAGTTACAGATAACAATTTTATTTATTTAATGGCTTTTTAAAAGACTGGAATCTATGGTTTTGTGTTGCTATGCTAAATAATAAAGAATAGAAAGTACAAGAAAGTAATGACAGATGTACTTCAACTAAGGAAAATGACCTTCCTTGCCAGTGGAGAAAAGAGTAATAAAGTCGTACAAAGACATGACCAGCGTGCTTCACTTAAGTTCATTTATTCACTTTCCCATCTCTTAATAAATCACACAAGTCTGTGCAAGCTCTTAAAGGGGCCACAGAAAACGAGGCTCCGGGCCAGATTTGGCCCCCGGGCCTTGAGTTTGACACACATGCACTAGTCCAGGTCTCTGTGTGAAACTCTTTTAAACCAGCAGGTGGAGCCAGATTGTGTCCTGCAGGGTAAAGCTGCTTCTTACTGAAACACTTGAGATGTGAAGATCCTCCCAGCTCAGAGTCAGTGATGTGGACAACAGACCGAGAAGAAGCAGCTGATTACAGAAGCTGTGACGACTGCAGCTGGATTTTCATTTTAAATCTGTTTCTCAGCCACTCCGCAGGTAAATAAAGACATTTTCTTATTCTTTACAGTGGAGAAATTGAGGTTGCATGAAACAAATGACACTTGTTGGATAAATAAGTAAATGACAGTGACAGGTGCATTTTATTTAGTCATGTGTGTACTCTGATAAAGACTTAAATCAATCTGAACGCAAGATATTTAGCTCCTTTTTATTCATAGCGAGATGATTTTTCAAGATCAATATTGCTTTTTGTTTTCATTTCTGTAGAACATTTATAAAAAAGGAGCCGTCCCCGTGCTGAGAGCAGCTTGAAGACTTCGGAGCGTCCTCTTCAGACAGTCCTCACCCTGAGTTGGACCTGAGGAAGCATTCCTATGGTGGCCAGCCAATGCCTGGCCATGGGCAACGGTTCGATAAAAGCCCCGCGGGCTGAGGAGAACAGCTGCCTGGCCTCCATCCACACACACACTCCAGGCCTGGACACGGACGTGCTGAGGTCAGGACGTCTCCTGTTAGACACGACATGTTGAATATGAGATACTTGGTGTAATATAGTCTACAAATTATTCATTTCATTCAAGTATTCCATCAATAAGAATTCAATTTGCCTGAGGGAATCTCCCAAAGGGATAATAAAGTACTATCTAATCTAATCTAGATTACTAATTAGAGCTGCAACTAGCGACTATTCTGGTAGTGGATTAATCTATTGATTATTGATTAGATGTTTGGTTTATGTTTGGTAAAATATCAATCACTGTTTCCCAAAGCTGAAGATTCAACCTAAAATGTCTTTTTTGTCCAGACCAATAGTCCACAACCCAAATATCATCAGTTTAATATTAGAGAAGACTAAAGAAACCAGAAAATAATCAGAGAAGAGAAGCTGGAACCAGAGAATTTGGAAATTTTCTTCTTAAAAATGACTTAAATCCATGATCAAAATAGTTAAATTAATTGATTAACTAAGTGTCACAGTTCTAGCAGATGTTAATGAAATAGATGTTGGAAGATAAAAGTGCTTTAGATAAATTTAGATAAATCTTAATGGTATAAACATTACCTGATGAGTTGTATTGATATAATGTTGCTAATTAACTTAATAATATAATTTTAATCATATTATTATATTTGATTAATTTAAAACAAACTTATGAAATATTTTTAAAGCTACATAAACATTAAAACAACAATAGTTCACTTTTAAAAGTTACTATAATTATGATGATTAAATAAATAAAACTGATGAATGATTTTAAATAATATGGAAAATATAATTCAACTTAATTTATGCTACTAATGTTAAGCATCGATGAAGTTTTGATTAAAACACTTTTATTGTAGGAAATTCTAATTCACTAACTCACTGTAGATCAGTGTTGAAATTAAATTTATTAGAACTAATTATAACTTCAACAGATTGGTGCAAACTGTTGATTTAATTTAAGATGATGAACCGACATGTACGTTTTTAGAGCATAGGATTAATTTCAGTGTACGAATAGTATTTCTATTTGAGAGTGTGATTAGTTGTATTGTAAAGTTAATAATTCACATTCTCATGATGAAAAATAAGAAATAAAATAAGTTGTGAAAGAACTAACGATCTCTGTCTTTGCTGCTGAAATGAAACAACCCACATGTGTTACTTGTCTCATTGTGGTCTGTTGAGGCCCAGAAGAGAATTTGCTTGTGAGAGGAATTTCAAGTAGGCTGTGATGAACCTGTTTGAACCCTCTCGTTGGGCTCATAAAAAACTCTGCAAATATAAAAACTGTTCTGCAAATGTTTCAGCAGTTTCTAAGGCTTGAAAAATAATCCGAGGACTGAGTGTGTGAACTGGTTCTGATCCTCAGGCTGCGGATCGTCCACCTGGAGGCGGAGCTGGCACGTCGGGACCAGGAGTTCCGAGCCCAGGAGCTCCAGCTGCAGCATCTCCAGAGGGAACTCCAGGCCAAGATCTCCCAGATCGACAAGCTCCAGGATGCCATCGGCTATAATAACAACAGCGGCCTGGGCCGCTCGCCGCCGGGCCTCTGCCATCACAGCCACCGCCGCTTCAGCATCATCAATCAGGGTCCCAGCCGCTTCCACAGGGTCGCCGTGGAGGTCCACCGGAGGCTCAAGGCCAAGGAGGGCGTCTCTGCCGAACCCACGACCGAGAACTTCTGCGGCGGGTTCAGAGCGACGCACGTCTCCATCGCGAAGGCCGTCCGCAAAGACTCACAGTGAGTGAACCTGATCCTAGGCATGGATGTATAATAGAGTGGGATACCAGACTGAAAAATGGCCGCCATTCATTTAAATAGAAGGTGCTCGCCTGGTGCATACGCCATTATGAAAACTTGTTAAATTGGCATTTTAACCTCTTTTTGGCCCAAAATTATGCTAAGACAAAAATAAAATGGACTTAGTAAATATCCTATAGGTCATAAAGAGTCTGATCCTTTCAACTCAGGACTAGCATGGGTTTTATAAGATGTGGCAGCATCATCAAGACATAACTTAGGCTAAAAAACCTCACGTTTCTTTAAAAAAAATGACTTATCCCATTATTTTAATAGTGCAACGAAATGCTTCACTGGCTCAAAAAAGTGTCTGTTGTCATTTAAACAGTTTGTTGATCAAACTGAAGCAGACAGGCAGGATATCAGCGGCAGAGGAAGAGAACTGCGTGCAGATCTGGGAGGTTGTGTTTTATATTAGCATCGCAGGACAATAGGGAGCTAAACAAAAGGCCACAGGATGTAGATGTGGAGTCTGGGTCATTACGGGCTTCAATTACACAACCTATGCTGCCTCTCAGGCCCACGACTCTCAGGCCCATTCAGCCGCCTCCTTCTCCCTGAATGGACTCGCACATCATCTGTGTGATGTGCTAATCAAGGACACACACATGAATAAATACACTGATGCAGAACCCACACTAAAAACAATTTAATTGACCACATCTGATAAAAACAGGACAGTTATGGAAATCTCAAAAATAATAATTTCTTTAGCCTGTCTTTATACTAAACCACTATGAGTACATCAGATTGTCTTATTTAAAGGCAAATAACAAGGTAATTCACATTAAAAGAATCAGAAAATAGGGTTACATGTATGTGTTGGAGCTTCAATTTCCTTGAGGAAGCTCCCAAAGGATCAATAACGTCCTATCTGATCTAATCTAATGAAATGTGTGTGTTTTCTCTCTATTATAGCAGCAAGAAGCTCATCAACGACGCCATCATGAACAACGACTTCCTGAAGAGGCTGGAGCCGCAGCACATGAGGGAGATGGTGGAGTGTATGTATGAGAAGGTTTACACCAAGGGACAACTGGTCATCCAGGAGGGAGAAGCTGGAAACTTCCTCTACGTGTTGGCAGGTGACCCCAGACACATCTGAGATATTAGCTCTGATTATTGACTTGTGTCACAGAGGTTATATTATAATACTTATTAGCTGGGCTTTTTTTGATTAAGAATTTTCATAGTTGAATCTGATTCGTCAGATTTTACGGTAGTCGACTAATAGTCAAACCTTTTTTTTTTAATACAACTTGCGCAACCTATTTCTTGGCTTTGATTCCACAGTTCACATTCAGGAATCTGGATAAAATAAATAAATAATAATAAACGTAGCGCAACAGCGCTGGCACTAGAGCAACATGTCATAAATACAGCTCTGGAAAAAATTAAGAGACCACTGCATTATTTATTTTTTTTTCTGAAATCAGGATCTCTACATGTATTACAGCCATTCCATTCAACACATGAACACATCATTCTGCTTAAAGAGGAACCAGGAGTAGAATTAAAGTCACCCAAGAACAATGGTAAAGACTGTGGAGAGCATGAAAGCTGGAATTAAAAATAAGGGTTATTGCACCAAATATTGATTTCTGAACTCTTCTTAAGTGTAAACATTAGTATTATGTTGTTTTAAAATGAATCTCTTGTTTCTTTGCATTGTTTGAGGTCTGAAAACTAAAACAAATATATAAAAAAATTCTAATATTAGTTTATAGACTCAAACAAAAAAAGTTCTTTTTACCTAAACACCTATAAGTAGTAAAATCAGAAAAACTGATAATTTTGCAGTGGTCTCTGCATGAATAAATAAAATAACTATACAACAACAAAAAATAAACATAATAGAATTGAGACAGAGAGAAAAAGGAAAGGATGCAGCCTTTATCTTAGGTTTTATCCCGAAGAAAAAGAAAAAAAAAATCACTACTTATATGAAAAACCTGTGTCTGGTGGTTGTCACCCTCAAGCAAGCCTCTATTAAATTCAACTGTGGCACAAAACTTTATACTTCCTACAGGTCTAAAAACACAATGAGTGAGCTGCACATAGCTGCATTTAAACAGAATTCTCCTAAAATCAACTGACACTAGGAGCTGTTGAATTATTCCCGGCAACTGCAGCGTCACTTCCTTGCAGTTTCCAGCTGAAAGCAGCCGCCAGCCAGGACTCATAGTCAGAATGATAAGGTCTTAGGTTAAGTTACATAACAACATTCAACTATGAGGTTCATAGTCGAATCAGACCTCTCTGAAATGAATAGTCGACTATTAGACGTAAGCCCTGATAGCAATACTTCAGCTGGTATATTCCTTTTACGATTATAAATGAAGGAAACCTGGTTCACATGAAGAGGAAACACTGATCAGACAAGAAACACAACTGAATACATCAATAAATAAGATGAAATATTAGTAATTGAATACATCCACGCTGCAGACGGGTTGTTGGAGGTGATCCAGAACGGGAAGCTGCTGGGGGACATGCGTCCTGGAACAGCGTTTGGAGAACTGGCCATACTGTACAACTGCAAGAGGACGGCCACTGTGAAAGGTGAAAGGTTAAAGTCATGACAAATCTAACCACACCCATTTTACCTGAAACCACTCATGCAAAAAAACATGGCAAAACATGGCTAAATAATGATGTTTTATCACATAATTTCAACACATAATGATTTGGTGTATATATATATAAGTAGTACAAAAAAACTCAAGGCTAAAAGCACTGATAAAAAATTAAATTTATCTTTATTTAATTACTTTTTTCAAATCAAATTTCAAATCTTCAATAAAATCAGAACGCTGCTGTTATGTCCCCTGGTTGGTCGGTGGTTCAGAAGAGCTGTGAACATGCGATGGTTTAATGAGTTGTTAATACTTCTGCTCTCATCCAGCTGTGTCCCAGTCTCACATCTGGGCTCTGGACCGTCAGACCTTCCAGACGATCATGATGAGGACCACACAGGCCAGACATGAGGAGTATTTCAGCTTCCTGCGCAGGTACAACCTCACCTGAATGAATCTGTGAGGAAACTAGTACAAACTGTGATTGACATGTTTATAAAGACAATAAACTGCTGTTAAACACAGTGTGACGTCCAGTTGTGTAACATCTGCTTAATCTCATTTCCTTTTTGTACTTTCTCCTCCTCTACATTTATCTACAGCTTTAGTTCCTTTCAGATGTGAATTTGACTCAATGGATAATATAAAAACTTTTAAAATATAACAAAATATGTAGTAAATGGACATGTGCAAGCACAGGAAGCTGTTGACTTAATTTACAGTGTCTAGTGCACTGATTTTATATATTGTAATTGTATTATGTCCTTCACTTGCTCTTTTTATTTATAATAAATGATATATATTATAAAATATCTATTATTATATATTCATGTTGATTAATATGCATTATCCTTTTAAATGGATGGAGGAAATAATAGTTTCAGACCTAAAAGTTGCTATGTACATATGACGGATCTCTGTAATTCCTTTCAAAATAAAAGCATACATTAAATTATTAAAACCTATTATGTGCCATAACAAATATAACGGATTTAAGTTAAGTATATTGTATCTTGGTTTTCTTACATTTTTTAACCAATTTCATAAACTGACTAGTTATTATTTGTCATCATTATTAAACCTAATGTGTGTTTTTTTTAGTGTTTCTCTACTTCAAGAACTACCGGAGGAGAAACTCGCCAAGATTGTTGATTGTCTTGAAGTTGTGAGTCTTTACTAATTAATTTCTTAGAAATTCTGTATAATATCCATTTCTGAATCAATAGCTTAACATGCAGTTAATGTCTTTTCAGGACTATTTTGAAAAAGGGGAGTACATTATCCGTGAAGGTGAAGAGGGAAACACTTTCTTTATTATTGCAAAAGGAGAGGTGAGATGTGTCTTTACACTAAGAACAACAGGAAAAGCTACAGAATGATTATATCATAAATAACACTGACACAGTGACTCATGGTTTATTCTGATGTCTGTTTTCCTGCAGGTTCTAGTCACTCAGAGCACAGAGGGCTGTGCTGAACCTCAGGAAATTAAGACCCTGGGAGTTGGAGATTATTTTGGAGAAAAAGCTCTGATCAGGTACAAACTAGTCCAGTCATTTTATGAAAAAAGTTAAACAAATTACTGATTTTGTTTCCTCAACATGCCCTCAATGAACGGAAAAAAGCCCCAAAGAATCACAGAAGGGGAAAGTTTAAAAAAAAGACCCAAATACTTCTCATTCATACACATATTAATTTTCTTCCTAAGGTGAATATGGTACAATTTTTAACCTTTAACTATGAAAATTACTGAGTTGATTACTTACATTAAGACAAAGAAAAATGTATTGCATATTGTTTGATATTATTTATTAACATGGAAAAATAATTTATAATCTCATTACATTTGGCTAATATGCAGACATCAGATCTAAATATATAAAGTACAGTAGGTGAAAATGTCTTATTCAATATTGATAACATATTTTAGTAAAAATACACTTAATTTTAAGGTATAAACTTTTCAAAACAGGCCACAACAAGGGAACAAACACACACACACACACACACACACACACACACACACACACACACACACAGATATAGACTTACATAAATACATTTACAGGGAAAGGCAGTAATTGTAGTAATTAAGGTAAAGTACCATATGAAAAGTAAAGAGTAAATAATAAAATGTTCCTATGTTAACAAAGAATAATTTTTAAAACTTTCCCCTACTGGGATTCTTTGGGGCTTTTTCCCCTCAATCATGTTGGAGATTAAAAAATCAGTTGAGTTTGCTTCTGTTATTTGCTACTTAAAAATACTGGACTAAACACATTTACTGTATTTTAGCCTTTTTAAGTTCATGTACAGTGAGTATGTTTTGTGTGTTTACAGCGAGGATGTTCGCTCAGCCAACATCATCTGCAATGAGAACGACACACACTGTCTGGTGGTGGACAGAGAGTGAGTGGACACAGAAAATGAAAATAAATCCTCAGTAAATTAGCACATTTGCTGCACTCATTAACAAGACAGAGCCTCCTACCACTACTTTATACTATTTGGAATAATAATCTTTTTCTTCAAACTTTGCTTTCATCAAAGGAAGATCAGTTTTCTATCTTCTCTAAGCAGCTAAACTGTTTTCAACTGTGCTGACATGATTTCACAAGGGTTTTCTAATCATCCATTAACCTTCTGATGCAATGAGTAAACACATTGTTCCATTAGAACACTGGAATGATATTGATCCCACCTTTTGAATGGTATATATACATATTATTGTTTTATAACATTAAAGAATTATAAGAATTATCATGGTCTGATCTTATTTTCATAGTTCTGGCTATTAATTCTTTCAGATTTGACGACTTTGACAAAGTCAATCGCTGAAATCTGGGAACGCAGCAACAAATATGTTATAAATACACTTTTTAAACATCATTTATCAGCTCTCCTAAACACAGTCTGACAATGAAGGTTGCTTCATGATGCTTCGTCTCTGCAGAAATTTCAACCAGACGGTCGGAACGTACGAGGAGCTCCAGGCTTACCTGAAGGAGTACGTGGAGGAGCTGTCCAGGAGTGATGAGAGGAGGAACGCCCTGTGAGTGACGCTGTTTAGATTTGCCTTGAGGAGACTGAGACTGACTGGGCGCCTGGTTGAAATGTGATCTCCTGCTGCTCCTGCAGGCCTCTCTCTCCTCAGCTGGACTCTGTGGAGGCCCAGGAGCTGAGGAGGCTGAAGGAGAAGATCAACCTCCTGCCTCATCACCAGCCTTTCCAGCAGCTGGAGCTCGTCGCCACGCTGGGTATGGGAGGATTTGGACGAGTGGAGCTGGTGAGCTGCAGCAATCCAGCACCACAGACATCAGTCAGAGAAGTTTGATGCTTCACAGATGAAATGATTTTACCGACAGATAAAACTCAGAATCTACTGAAACAGCACAAGATACATCATGAGTTCTTTTCTCGGAAATTCTTCCTCAGAATATTGTCCCAACTCAGACTCTGTAGTTTATGTGTGGACCACATAGTAATAACATGGATTCATTATAGTCTTTAATTCCAGCATTGATTGGTTTTCTCCTTTGTATTTTCAGGTGAAGTTGAAGGATGAGGACGTGACGTTTGCTCTGAAGCGCATCAAGAAGAAACACATCGTGGACACAAGACAGCAGGAACACATCTACTCAGAGAAAAACATCCTGCAGCAGACCAACTCAGCGTTTATCATCAGGTGTGCAACACACACACACACACACACACACACACACTAGATTGTGGTCAAGACATTGAAGAGAACAGACATAGACTTTGCAGCTGACATACACGCTAAAGAGAAGAGACTTAGACGAAAACAAGATGTAGACATTGAAAGCAGACGGAGACGATGAAGACAACAGACAGATGTTGAAAAGCACACGAAAAAGATGTTGAAGAGAAACATAGACATTGATGAGAACAGACATAGATGTTGAAGAGAAAGGAGGAGCATGCCAACAGAAAAGCTCCTTCAGCAGCTTGGAGAGTAAAAGTGTGTTCTCAGTGGAGTCGCTAAGGAACCTGCTGCAGAATGCAGCTGGCCGGGTCCCACCGCTGCACTGACATTTATCTGCACTGTGACTTTAAAGAACAAAGACCCTGAGCAAGCAGTCTGTTGACTGTCATTCAGAAGGAGAAGTTCAGCCTGTGTCTGTTGTTCTCTCTCACATCACACCTCCGACTGTACTGATCAGTTTTACTTCACTTAATGGTTTAAATGGGGTCTGGTTTTTGATCTTAGATGCCAAACTCTTCAAAGTTAGAAGTGTTTAATAAACAGTAAGAGTGGGAGTGAGTGTAGATTAGAGCCTGCACCATAGAATATTCACAGTGTAACAGAACATTTATGTTCTAAAAATGTTCTTAGAACATTACATGTAATGTTCTAAATAATATTCTTAGAAAACATTCTAAAAATGTTGAGCAATAACATTCTTAACATGTTTAATGATAACATTGCTTGAACAATATTCACTATCATTCTTAAAAGATTTTCAGTTTAGTGAAAAGTTTTGTTTTTGTTCCCATAATATTCCAGGATAACAAAATGTTGCATTGTAAATGTAAAATTATGTAAAATCATGGTAAAGACCATTCTATAATCTGTTGTATCCTTAAAACATCTTCAGAATACCACAGTTAAAATGTAATATCTTAGTTTTTATTTAAACTTATAGGAATATTATTTGAAAAAAAAAGCAATCCTGGACATTTCTCTGAAAATTGTATTAAAATTGTTTATTTTAGGTAACAATATTCAATGTTATGGGAACAGTACCTGCTGGGAACAGTCTGTATTTATATTTTTATGTTAATAACTGCAACTCTTCACTTTTTAAGTGAACTCTTGACTGTTTCAGGTTATTCCGAACCTTTCGAGACGCTAAGTTCGTGTACCTGCTGCTGGAGGTGTGTCTGGGCGGGGAGCTGTGGACTGTGCTGCGGGACATGTGAGTGTAGGTCCTTTCCTCCATTGTTCTATTCATCTGGTGCCAAAGATCAAGGTCAAATATCATTTGGAATGTAAAGCACCTAAAAAGGGTCACAGACACTTAGTTTAAACTGTTTGCTGGTTCTTCTGCTGGATGTTAAATCACAGCTGATGTTTCTTTCTGACCCTCAACCTGTTCCGTATATTTACAACACACGTTACGTCCGTCGGCTGTTGATGTTCTCTTCTTCTACCAGGAGTTATTTCGATGAGCCCACAGCCAGATTCTGCACCGGTTGTGTCTTAGAGGCCTTTGATTACCTTCATAGCATGGGCATCATCTACAGAGACCTGAAGCCTGAGAACCTTCTCCTGGACGCTGAGGGTTACGTCAAAATGGTAAAATGTTAAAATAAATGATTAATTAACCACATAAGCTCCAGGCCTATTTTTTCCCTGCTATAAATGATAATGAATATGAACTTAAACCTGGTATCAAAAGAATGTGAGGTGACTATAGAAGTGTCAGAATCATTTTTTTGTTGCTGTGGCAAAGCAAATACAGTTAGAGTGTTACAAAAAAAATCTAAAAATGTGTTTTACTACATATAAAAATACTTTACCACTTAATTACTGAACTAAGTCGGGAAAAAAACTTTAAAATAAACTAAATTATCTGCAATGCAAAGTTCAATAAACAATGAAACTTCACACTTGGTGGGTGTTGTGTGTCACAGCTTAAATAAATAGACACATTTAACTGGGCCTTCACAGAACTCTGCTGCATTATTTCTGACACATTCATTCTTCTACATGTCCTCAGGCAGACTTTGGCTTTGCTAAACAGATCGGACTGGGGAAGAAGACGTGGACGTTCTGCGGGACGCCGGAGTACGTGGCCCCAGAAGTCATCATGAACAAAGGCCATGACTTTGGAGCCGACTGCTGGTCTTTGGGAATCCTCATATTTGAGCTTCTCACGGGAAAGTGAGTAAAAAGTGTTGTGATTCCTCTTTTCTTAACAATCAATCAATCTTCAATTATGAAGCACTTTTCATATATAAAAAATTTAATATAAGAACATAAGAACATATAGAAATAGGACTATTTAATACAAAACCTCTGAAAAAATCTGGGTTTAAATGGGTTAAAAGAATGTATGTGTAAAAGTATTAATAAATAATAATAAAGCCAAATTAAATAGGTGGGCTTGAGCCTATTTTTTAAAAATATTAACGTTCTCTGGGCTCCTCAGCTCCTCCAGTTTTACAGTGAGTTTCCTAGAAAAGAAATCACCATAACTCATGTGGTGGTTTTATCCTTCCAGCCCCCCCTTTGCTGGCTCAGACCCCATAAAGATTTACACCATGGTCCTCCATGGCATTGAGAAAGTGGACTTCCCAAAGAGAATAGGCAAGCGTCCAGACGACCTCATCAGGAGACTCTGTAGGTACGGTGAAGCATTTTTGATGTTTTTGTATGCGTTTGACTGATCCAATCACGTTTCCTGGCGGATTTTCTGTTTAATGTGACGTGTTTGTCTCTTTCCTCCTCAGACTGAACCCAGTGGAGCGGCTGGGAAACAAAAAGAACGGCATCATCGACATCAAGAAACACAAGTAGGTGTTTAAATCACGTCTATTACAGACTCATGCTGGAGCAAAACAGCTTTTAAACCAATAGAACCTGGAAAACTTGTAAATAAAGTCCGGATCTGTGTTTTTTTTAATGAAGGTGGTTCCAGGGCTTCAACTGGGAGGGTCTGAGGCGTCACAAGCTGTCGTCTCCACTGAAGAGAGAGGTGAGACCAGCAAAAAAGACTGTACACTGCATTTATCACGATCAGAATTCAATTAATTACACAACCTTATTTAGAATATAGTGAAGTCCCATCAAGACACACTTGAGTGGAAATAGAATTACTGATTTTGAGAATTTCTTTGAAAAGTACACTACCGTTCAGAAGTTTAGGATCACTTAGAAATGTCCTTATTTTTGAAAGAAAAGCACTGTTTTCTTCAATGAAGATAACTTTAAACTAATCAGAAATACACTCTATACAATGTGGTAAATGACTATCCTAGGTGCAAATGTCTGGTTTTTGGTGCAATATCTACATAGGTGGATAGAGGCCCATTTCCAGAAACTATCACTCCAGTGTTCTAATGATACAATGTGTTTGCTCATTGCATCAGAAGGCTAATGGATGATTAGAAAACCCTAGTGCAATCATGTTAGCACAGCTAACACAGTTTAGCTGTTTGGAGAAGCTAGAAAACTGACCTTGAAACTGAAAAAAAATATTATTTCACAATAAAGAATATATACATATTTATTTCATACATATGTATTTATTGAGAGAGGATGATGTCCAGCTCTTGGGAATGATCCATGCTGTCAAAGTGAAATATACATATATATATTTATATATATAATTATCTATATTATGATATCTATATCTTATATATATATATCTATATTTGTGCAGCTGAAGGGGCCCATGGATCACAGTCACTTTGACGTCTTCCCTCTGGAAACAGAGGAGCCTCCTGATGAACTCTCTGGCTGGGATAAAGACTTCTGAATAAGGATCAGTAGTTAGCGAGCTGCTAATTCCTGCTGATTCTGCTGACTGTGAATGGAACACGTCACCATGGTGACCTGGCTTCTTTTTTTTATCTAATAACATGTACTGTAAAAACTTCATTCATGTGTTAATACTTCTTCCTTTTCTCTGTTGGACTTATGACATATAATGTCAAAAGTAAATAACATTTGGAAATCTTCTCATTTTTCAGTTTTTTAAAACTGGCCTCACACACTTTATGTATTATTTTCACAGATAATACCACTACAAACTACATGTGTTGCTTTATATACCGTAATTTCTGGACTATAAGCTGCTACTTCAGGGTTCCTACATGTCCTGGAAAATCCTGGAAAATTATTGCCCAATTTTCCAGTCATGGAAAACATATGGAAAATGCAAAAAAAAGGTTAATGGATATATCCGCTTTAAAGCTATCAGTCAATCAATTTGGCTTTATTAAGGAGTCTTTATTGTCATTATCCTTGATAATGAAATATTTGGTGGACCCGTGGCTTACGTACAATAGAATGATAAATAAAACACAATAGAGGTACATATTAATGAATAAAAACTCTTAAGGCACACATTAAAATTGAATGTAATGTAAAAATGTACAAATTTTCCAAATTTAGTTGGTGCAGCTTAAATTCAGGTGCTCTCGATAGTCTGGAAATTACGGTAATATTTTTATTGTCATAAATAAACTAATGTGCCACACTCTGTATGATATCTCTCAGTTTCTAATGAGATAATAATTTATTAAAGATCTAATATCTATACTTTTCTGGGTTTTATTTGATTATTCATGTCTAAGAGGATAGCTGTTTGAAATATATAAAAAGGAAAAAGACCCAGGGAAACTGACGTCTAAATGAAGGATGAAGATTATTAAGGGTTTTATACTTGAGTCATTTAGTGTTGAGAGCTTGAGGACAGTCTGTGGTTAATCTGTCAGTCAAATGTTCAATTGAGTTTTAAAACTTCTCTACTTGTTATTATATATCAGAGTAAAAGAAACAGCATAAAAATAGATAATTAAATATAAAAAGGGGATAAAAATGAAAGAAAAGAAAATATGGTAAAACACAGGTAAAATGTTATTTATAGGAGGAAGCCAAATCTGATAGGATGTAATTATACAATAATTTCGTAATGAAAAATATGCGATAATTAACTTTAATAATGGCAATGGTTAAAATAAACGTCTCATGGCAACGCACAACACAGGAAATAAGGTTAACAGGAAGTGACGTCATACAACGAGGGCGATGGGAGTTTACAAATTAAAGACACCTGAGGTGAGAAAAAAAGAAGGGAAGTTCAAACAAAGGAGACGAAAGGTTTAAAGTAAGAAACACACACACACACACACACACACACACACACACCTCCTATTACCTGGCCTGTTTGGCGCCAAACTTTTATATTTATACCGGTATTGTACCGGTTGCTAAGGAACGAGGGTTGCTAAGGGACTGCATCAGTTTAAGGAATTTCTCCAGGTAAGGAGAGAAGCGGAACATTTAAGTGAACATTTGAAGGAAACGTTAAGGAGACGATTTCCAGTTGGCAGTCAACACACACACTCAACACACACACTCAACACACACACTCAACACACAAAAAATTGCGCCATTTCGATCGATTTAGCCGGTTTAACTGCTGTTAACGACAGTGACCGTCCATCGCTTCTGTGACCACACTCCATGGTCCCTTAGCAACCGTGGTGCCATAGCAACCAAAGTCCTTAGTAACCAAAGTAAGGGAACAAACCTAAAGTTCCTCTGACTCAGTCTAAACCGGAACATGTCTGAGTTTATGGGGGTAATTTAAGAAAATAAATGTATGTGAGAAGTTATTTCCTCCCTGATTTTTTTTGTTCTCATTTTTTTTCCACCTTTTGATCAGTTTTCTTGGTTTTCGGTGATAACAGGTGAAGTGATTACAAATACAAAAATGGTCTCCATGGAAACTGTTGAGTGTAACTACTGTAAAGTAGTTTTTAGTGCCGTAAATACGATAAGCATTTAATATATTAAATAATTCCCCCAACTGAGGAAAACATCAGCCTGAAGCCTGATTTACGGCTTGATTTTAAGGAAATTCATGTTTACTTTCTATTAGTTGGCAGAGTTGATGGCATGTAAATTATCTGCAATTGCAATAAAATAATCCAAGATAAAACTCAATTTTGGACTAAATCTACCAAAACTCACAAATTGTGACCTGATAAGATTAATATATATATAGTGACAACGACAGGATTTTGGTGGAAAAATAAATGGACAGATTAAAGCATTAATGCAGCCAAAAACAACAAAATGTCATCTGCAATGCAAGATTGGTATTTTCTCAGTATTCGAGGGGACACACCTGTGCTTATTTGCATAGAAAAGAGCTAATTTTGTGCCAAAAGTGTAAATAATATCATACATGTGAATAGTAGAGGAACACAGAGACACATTTGTCTCATTTTGCCGATGATCTTTAGTCGCTTTGCCCCCTTCATGTTTTACAGATTTGCATTTTCTGCCATCAGCTGGTGTCTGAGGATAATTACCGTAATAACAGATTATCTGTTGTAACTGGATGATTATGTGCTGCAGTGGGTGTATTAACGGCCCAGTGGGAGAACACATTTGAATGCGTCTTACACGTTTGTTTGTGAATTCCTCTGGAGGTGGATTCTGGCAAACAATCAGCTCATTGTTTTCCTCCCAAACAGAAAGAAAAATGTTCCGTCCAGAAGTTGGAATTCTGCCCCGGAGCCTGTGAGTGTTTGTGATTCCCACAGAACAGAGAGTTCAGCTGTCAGTTGTGTATATTTTTTCAGAAATGGTTCTCATCGTTTTATTTATGTTATTGGAGCCATTGATTCGGATCCATTACTGCAAACGGACTCATGTGATTTCACAGGTTCAGCTTCAAAAAAGCTGTTTGTTTGATGTAAATGATAAAAAATAACTATTTAATAAACAAGAACAGATAAACTAAGCAGAATCGACAAACATTGAACTGAAAACTGGTTTTAAATGCAAACTATAGTAATGAGAGACGGCATCTTACAACTGATTTGATAGTCTGTTAATCTAGTGTTTATTGAAATAATTATCAATTAATTGTTGAACAAAATGTCCCTGTATGCAGATGATATTGTGTTGTATTTTAGATATATAATTATTTACAGTTGACCACATTTTTGAGACATTTGAATTCTTTTTATGGTGTTTAAATAAACAATATAAATTAAGATTGTTTGTCAATCAATGAACACTCGGGTCCTGAGAGCTGCAACTAATGAATAATCTGATAGTCGATTAATTTATTAATTACTAAAACGATTAATTGATTAGTTGTTTGGTTTATAAACTGCTGTAAAATGTTGATCACTGTCAATGCCTTTTTCTTCCAGACCAACAGTCCACAACCCAAAAATCATCAGTTTACTATTATAGAAGACTGATGTAACTAGAAAATAATAAAATATGAACATTTTCTTCTTAAAAATGACTCAAATCCATTTATTGATTATCAACACAGGTGGCAATTAATCTAAAATTGTCCCAGTTCCAGTAATAATTACACACATACACATACAAAATCCGAACACTATAATATAAATGTGTAGTTTGTGCAGATGAATGAGTCTCAGGTTAAAAGAAGTTGTTTCTCTCTTTAACCACCAGGTGGCAGCAAAAGACTGGAAACAACGAGCCATGAAACAGTAAAAGCTGAGATTCTGATGCTGTGATTTGAGCTCAGCTGATCTAAAGATGATCAATCTGCTCCTGAACATCTGGACAAAATCATTTCAAAAACTAAAATTTTAGAGGAAACTTAATGCAAAATAACTTTTATTTTCAACTCAATGAGGAAATATTAATGAAATCTGCTGCATCTCTAAAAGTTAATTCATATCAGACTAAAAACTAATACAAATATTAAAATATAGGGCCTGATTGTGGTTAAAAGCATACTAATTTAATATTTTAATAACTTAATAGTAATGATATCTTTTTCCAAAAGGTCTAAAAAGTACTTTAATCTTTAGGGAATTTGTATAAATTTATAATATTAATTTTTCAGTGAGACATTTATTAAAAGATCCACATCTTCAGTCTCAACATCTTTCAATTAAATGAAAATTCACTTTTCATTTAATTTTACCTACAACTAAAGCAAAATAAAGCACTAAATTGTGACTTTAAATAAAGATAATGTCCATGTGCATGAATCTGACTGAATTAAAACTTCTAATATTCATATAACAGCAATTGATGGAAACGTGCATAAATTAGCATTTTATTTTTAAGAATAGTGTAAAATCGTTACCATATTTAGTTGTAAACCTGTAGAAATCACTCTCAACGTTCCTCGTCTGCATCTGAAGGTTGATATTCATTAATATTTAATATCAGACAGTTCATTGTGTTACTGCCTGGTGTGAAACAGGTGCTATGGACACACATTTGCTTTTGATTTAACTTTATTTTGAAAAATAAATTTGAATATTGGTGCATACAGTTCATATACAGATCCAGTCGTCTGACTTCATACACAGAAACATCAGCTTTAACTTATAAAACCAACATCACGACACAAACGGGTTCCTGCTGCTGACGGATCAACTTTATTATACAATATACAGTAAATACACGTTTTACCACTAAATTAGATACTACGGAGCTTGTTATTAGAAAGCTTTGTCATCCACAAACATGACGTTATTACACAGTCTGTCCTTAAAGAGAATCTTGAAGCTTTAATTGTGTTCGTTTCCATGACAACAGCATCGTGGGCTTGACTGTGTGTTTCGGCGAAACGACTATTCTGATATTGGATTAATCTATCGATAATTTGATTAATCGATGAGTGGTTTACTTCATAAAATGGTGTAAAATATCAATCACTGTTTCCCAAAGCTGACGATTCAACCTAAAATGTCTTTTTTTGTCCAGATCAACAGTCCACAACCCAAAAATCATCAGTTTATTATTTAAAAAGATTAAAGAAACCAGAAAATAATCAGATTTAAGAAGCTGCTACCAGAGAATTGGATACTGATTTAAAACAATTAATAATAATAGTTGGCAACTAATCGATTAATTGTTGCAGCACTAACTGAAAACAGTATTAAATACAATAAAATTACAATGATAAATACTATAAATCTTAAAAAAAAACACAATTTAATTGTGTTTTAAGAAAAGTGATTAATTGGAAAATATAAGATAAAGACTAAAAGATCTGAGATAATGTGAAATTATTTAAGAAAAAAACTTTAAACTTTAAGAAAACACACTTAAATGTTTGACTTTTTATCATAACAACCTAGAGCTGCAGTGATTAGCCAATTATATAATTAGTGACCAACTATTATATTAATCAACAAATATTTTAATAATCAAATTGTGGATTTGAGTCATTTTTTCAAAAGAAAATGTCCAAATTCTGGTTCCAGCTTCTCAAATCTGATAATTTTCTGGTTTCTTTAGTTTTCTATAACAGTAAACTGATGATCTTTAGGTTGTGAACTGTTGGTCTGGACAAGAAAAAGACATTTTACACCATTTTAGGAACTAAACACTTAACAGATTAATCATTTTCAATAATCTATTAATGAATCCATTATCAGAATAGTCTTCATTTACAGCTCTAAAGTCTGTCCTGCAGCTTTTCTTTGAACAGGATCGAAATGTTAAAATGAAGAATCAGACATTAATGATTTCAGGAGCTCGTTTTAGGACCGCTAACGAGGTCTCAGACATTATTATTATTATTATTAACATTATTTATGTGAAATATTTTCATGACTCCTACATTTTTTTCTGGAGGAAGATGAGACGAAACAGAACATAAATCACAGGCGCTTCATGTGGCATTGAACACGTCATGTTATCTTCAGCTCATATGTCACATGATGTATGATCTACACAATGATCCCAGGTTATAGAACACACACACACACACACACACACACGCACACACACACACACACACACACACACACACTATACACAGAGCAGTCTGGCTGTAACACATTTACCACCATAAATACATGAAATATGTGTATATTTCACATTAGTTGGATTGTTAGTTTTTGCAGCTCTGATTTCATGAGAACATCAGACTTGTAATTTTCATGGACCAAAAAAAACTCCCTCATTCCCTCCATTTTCTTCTTCTGTTTCTTTCCCAGTCTTGAATCTTCTTCTTCTTCTCCTCCTCCTCGTCATCCTCCTCTTTCTGCTCCTCTTCCTGCTTCTCTTCCTCCTGCTCCTACTGCTCCTCCTCTTCTGTGAGGACATCTGGATCTGGTCTGAGGAGAAGACAGAGATTAGAAACTGCCGTCTCTTCACCTTTGTGAATTCCAGCAGAGTAAAGTTCACTCTGAACTGTAAATGCTGTATATCACAAACATAAATGTCATAAACGTCATAAAAATCCACTAGATTACATGTGTTAAACACTTTTGATGCAGATCTGCTGACCAGTCAGAGAGCAGGACTTCAAGATTCAGACCCTGATAATCAAACACTGATCAGTCAAACAATGATTTTTTTTAGAAATAGAAAAAACGTGAGTTCAATCCTGCCACACACAGACCTGTGATATGCAGCTCTGGAAAAAATAAAAGATCACTGAAAAATTATCAGATTTTCTGATTGACAAGTTCAAATTCATTATAAAACAACATAATACTAATGTTTATACATAAGAAGAGTTCAGAAATGTTGGGTGACTTTATTCCACTCCTGGTCCTCTTTAAGCTGAATGTGTTGGAATTTAACAGATGCTACAATAGAATGGCTGGAATACATGTACAGATGCTGATTTCAGAATAAAAAATGCAGTGGTCTCTCATTTTTTTTCCCCAGAGCTGTATAATAATATTATTAATATATGCAGGAATATAACGTACATACCTGGATCTTTATTGTAGCCATGGAAAGTCCATCCTGCTCTGCTGGCCGAGGGCGATCATGGAGTTCCTGTTCCTGCCAGAAGGTTCCACTGGTCCCAGATCAGGTCTGGAATCAATACAACACTTTTATTATTATTATTATTATTAATATTATAGTATTATTATATATATAGTTTCTGACTTTTCACAGTGACCATGTTTCCTTCATGTTATTGGTTCCAAAATCATTTCCAGATTCACATTTCCAGACCATATTTAACATCTGAATATGAATAACTAAATAAATAAGATTATATTATAGTTTTCCTAATATTTGTTGTCTTTTTTTAATAAGTAGGAGCCAAAAAAAGTTGAAAAAGGTAAATAATTAAAGTATTACAATATTTGTATACACTTTGTCCATGGAAATTAACTCATCAGTGCAGAATGGAACTGCAATAATAGTCAATTAATTAATTAGTTGCCAACTATTACATTAGTCTCAAACTATCAGTTTGAGTCATTTTTAAGGATAAAATGTCCAAATTCTCTGGTTCCAGCTGCTCAAATCTAATTATTTTCTGGTTTCTTTAGTCTTCTATAATAGTAAACTGATGATCTTTCTGATGATCTGGACAAAATAAGACATTTTAGGTTGATTTGATATTTTATACCATTTTATTTGCCTTACTGCAGAACTGAGAGAGTTAGAATCTATTTATTGGTAATATAATATGTGTAATTCAGATGTTACGGCATTTTCTTTGGAACTAATTTAGTTGTGAAGGTTTTGGGAAAACTTGACAGAAAAAAAAATATAGGAAAATTTATTTTAGAAACTAGAAAACTATATAAACACACAGTATAACATGTCTTTGAACATGCTCATTTCATTCTCTTTTCTTTTTCTGCACATATTCAGACCTGAAAATGACTTAAATCAGTTTTTTTCCCTCCTGCTCGGAGCCTGATTTTGTGCCTCAGGAGGAGGACGTGTTTTCTCTAATGAATCTTGGCCTGCAGCCATATCTCACCAGGCCTCGGCTTAAATCCAGAGGGGAATTCTCCCACTCCTCCAGGCATACCTCAGACCTGACCCCCCACCCCCCAGACCCCCGACTGCTGGGTCCAAGCCAGACCACGATCAGCACCGAGGAGGAGCTGAAGGGCCTGAACTCTACAAACCCTCAACCACAGAAACACCACACTGAAAAAACGCGTGAAAATGTCTCCAGTAGAATTATCTATCTGCTTTTTTGATGAAGTTTGGTCAATTCCGTCAAACTTTAGACAGACTATACTCCAGTGAATCCCAGTGGGCCTTGAGGTGGTTCCAGGGGGTCTCCAGCAAAAAGGGGATCATTTATTTCAATTATGTGTCCAACCATAAGTAACGCAATTAGATTTATGTCAGGGGTTTCATGCACTTTCTTTAACCCTCTCATTCATTGATGTCACTACAGTGTACAGCTGTTTAAAAGTTTTATTTCGACTTGTGCTTCCTATAAAAAGATACCGTTACAGGTTAAAAAAGTATAATTACTATACTATTACTATAATATCTAAGGTGACATATTATGTAAAGATTTAACACATTTAGTTTTTATATTTGGAGGAAATACAGATCATCTGTCCACTTAATTGTACATCATGCATCATGAGCCATGTTTCAACTTCACTGTCAATTACTACCAGTGTTTTTGTTGAAAATAATTTATATCCTGTAATGTTTTAATTATAAATCAAATTCTTTATGTTGAGAATAATTATTTTTTACATTGTTGTATTTTTTTTTTTTCAGTACAGAATGCATGACGTACACTTGAGTGGACAAATATATTTTTAAAGATTTTTTTTTACATCCCTAAAGATGCATAAAAAACATAATTGATGCAAAATATCATCAAATGTTCAGTTTTTCAGGTCTTTGACATAAAAAAAACATTGGGAACCACTGGATTAATCTAATTATTGAAACGATTAATCAATTAGATGTTTGGTTCATAAAATGCTGTAAAATGTCCGTCACTGTTTCCCAAAGCTGAAGATTTAACCGTAAAATTTGTGTAGTTTCTGATGTTGTGTTGTTGTTCTCTGTGTTGTTGTTGTTTATTGTTTGTTGTACCTGTACAGCTGTGGACAGGACATCTTCAGGGCGGTGGAGCTCAGTCCCAGTCGACTCTGGTTCCTCAGCTTGGTTTTCCTCACCAGGTCCTTGACTCGCCCCCAGGTGTAGTTTTCACTCAGCTGAACACAACAACAACAACAACAACAACAATTAACACACTCAGATAATTATGAAACCAGCTAAAAACAGCTGATGTCAAAGGAAGGAAACCTGTTAAATCGTTAAAACCATCAGGACGTGACGGACTCACCCTGCGCTGGGGGACGGAGAGTCCATCGCTGCTGTCGCCAAGGAAACGGACCTCCCCCTCAGTGTAGCTCCGCCTATTTAGGCCCCGCCTCCACAGAGGTACAGGTGACAACCCCTCACTGCTCATGTCTATAAGACAAACAGAAGAAGAAGCTGTTAGTGTGTGTGAAGCTGTATTCATATATTTTAATAATGTTTTTTAAACAAGCAATTTACATAATATCTAACAAGCAACACATGACATAACATAAATGTGAATATAATACAATTCAGAATCAATAATAAATAAAAAAGTGAGATGAATAACTATTTCTATCATAATGACTTATTATTAGATGTTAAGGAGACTTTTCATAAGTATCTTAATGTTAGGGATTTGTAAAGTTCGTTGGTTTAGAGGCTGATTTTTCAGGCATGAATTAACTAATGAATTAACTTTTTTAATACTTTATACAGTTCAGTTTATAAAATTCAGTAAATATTCACTCGAAGCAGACTGCTGTTTGGCTTTAACTCATCACTATAAAGTAAACATTAATAATGAATTGTTTCAGTGTTAAAATTGGTTCCCTGTAAGTTTGTGTTCATGCTATAATTCTCCTAACATTCATCTTTTTCTCTTGATGTTTTCTTCTAACGTTTCCCCAACACCATCCCCCCTGTATTTACTCTTAGTGCAGCAATTACTCAGACTATGTTATTACTGCAGTGATGAATGTTTATTTACTCTCCTCTTAACTCTCCACCAACTCATAAATGTAGTTTCTAACTTCGTCCGTCGGCTGCTGCAGGAAACAAAGCTGATTAAAGCAGAATTTGATGGTTGGAATCTAAACGAGCAGGAACGTTGGCTCCGTGCGGAGGAGGAGTGATGACTGTTATGACACGAGGTTGATGGAAATCAGCACAAATCTGCTTTTTTTTTTTCTTAACCTCTGTTCAGTGAACTCTCCTCCTCCCACATACATGTAAACACTTATTCACAGCTTCTACATGACGGCTTCACTTTAATTCTACAGCTTTATCTCTAATGTCTATGACAGCAACAACCCGAAATACAACAGCAACAACAGCCCTCAACAAACAATATATTCCTTCATTCACAGGCTGCTGTGTAAACAAGGATTCAACTGAGATTTTACAATTACAGTATTTTATTTATATTTTATAGCTGGATAAACACTGATTAAAATATTTAAACACAAGACACACACATTATATTTTAGAGAGAATGCATCAAGCTGAACAGATCAAACTAGACAGGAAGTCGAGGTATGTTCAGTTTTCAAAATAAAACGCATTTCCAAATAAAGAATATTTGTTTTGAAAGAACAAGCGACTACAAGCAATCTCACACACACACACGTGGATTATTAACATGATTATTGATTTGATTAGTTTAATAAATGGTGTAAAATGTCAATTACTGTTTCCCAAAGCTGAAGATTTAAGAAGATTTAAGCTAAAATGTCTTTTTTTGTCCAGACCAACAGTCCACAACCCAAAGATCATCAGTTTACTGTTATAGAAGAATAAAGAAACCAGAAAATAATCAGATTTTAGAAGCTGGAACCAGAGAATTTGGACATTTTCTTCTCAATAATGACTCAAATGGATTAATCAAGAGTTGGTGAATAATGTTATTGTTGGTATCTAACTGATTAATTCATGAATCACTGCAGCTCTCGGTTATTATCATAAATAGTCAAACATTTACATGCGTTTAAAAGCATTTTTCTCAAATGTTAGTCTCTACCTCATATTTTCCAATTAATCGGTTTTCTTAAACCACAATTTTGTGGTTTTATTTTTAGATTTCATGCTATTTATCATTCTAACTTTGTTGTATTTAGTCCACTAAAAAACAATTAATTGGAAAATATGAGATAAAGACTCAATTAAGTTGATTAGTTACCAATTATTACATTAACAACTACTTTGTTAATCAATTAATGGATTTGAGTAATTTTTTACAGGAAAATGCACAACTTTTTGATATTTTCTCAAATCTTTTAGTCTTTATCTCATATTTTCTCACAATAGATTTTGTGATTTTAGTTGGTGATTAATGTAATATAATGATTAATCGATTAATTAAATAAAATAACTTCACAAAAACCCAACGACTGTCGGTGACAAAGTTTGATAGTCATCATTATTTATGGAAACCCCCCAGTAAAAGTGGATTCTTCTGTCTCCTGTTGGCTGCAGATGAGCAGGGCCTCTTCTCTCCTGACTTGTACAACCGCTGCTTCACATCCACTTTTTCCTGCCCGTCGGAACGAAGAACCGAAACATTCCAGAACCCGCGGGACGTTATGTGTTCCTGTCATGAGCGGGATGCCAGGAATTCCGGCCCGTGTCCCCGCTCGAGTTGCAATTTCACCGCCAGCGTGAGCCACTCCAAAAACACAACAGGGCCTAACATCTGGAGGGACGGCTGGTCCCCGATGACTCACATCACCTGGTGTCTGATGGCAAAGCAAACACCGCTGCAGGGTCGGCTCATGGAACTCAACACCGCCGAAGCTTTTTAATAACACACCCATTAGATCCATTTCAGGAAAGTGTCAGACAAACACTGGAATTAAAACTTTAATGCAGGGTTGTGGCCGTGTGTGTTTGTTGACACTTCCTACTGGAGCGGGTTATTAAGAGCTGATCCTGCTGGTAATTAAACGCTAAGTTGAATTTGGACGGTTTCAGAGACCTGCATGTAATGACTCGACAAACAGGCTGAAGGAGGCTGCAGGTTTAGTTCCAAGAAATAAATGTTTTAAAGTGATGTGGTTATACTCGGAATGTTCATTCACAGGTGAAAATATTGTGTTTTGGTGCAATTAGTCGGATATTAAGTAGAATTATCCGATTCCATTGGAGGATGTAAAGTTTTTTAAGGAAACTAAATAAACTTTTCCTTAAAAAAATAAAATTAAATTAAAAAACTTGGTATGAACAAAATTAAATGAGGCTTTTTAGTTCATTTGCAAAGACAAACTTTACTGTATCTGAACAGTGAAGGAGAATAAAATAGAATTTGAAAATGGTCAATGTACAAAAAACATTCTTAATCTTAATTAATTCTCAATATTAAAAAAAAGATTCACTGGCTGATTTACATCTGTCTTCTAGAGCTGCAAAGATTAGTTGATTAATCAATTAAAAGCCAACTGTTACATTAATCACCAACTCTTTTAATAATCAATGAATGGATTTGAATCATTTTTAAGAAGAAATTTGTGTTTTAAGGAAACTGTTTAATTGGAAAATATGGACGCTATAAGAAAATAACAGCTAACATAGTGATTAGCAAATGATTTGATTAATTGCCAAATATTATATTATTGATTAATGAATTTTTAAGAAGAAAATGTCCAAATTCTCTGGTTCCATCTTCTCAAATCTGATTATTTTCTGTTTTTTTTTAGTCTTCTATAATAATAAACTGATGATCTTTGGGTTGTGGACTGTTGGTCTGGACAAAAAAAGACATTTTAGGTTGAATCTTCAGCTTTGGAGAAACACTGATCAACATTTTACACCATTTTATGCACCAACTAATGAATTAATGATTTCAATAATCGATAGATTAATCAATTATCAGAATAGTTGTTAGTTGCAGCTAATCAAAGCTGGAAAACACTTAGTTTATATGTAGACTAATACTGATGAGACTGATTCCTTAAAATCTGGTTCTAATTATCAACTTGTTATCAAGCAGCTGAATCTCATTAAGGGCTCGATAATGAGTTAATTGTTAGATGCAGATGTATTTGAGTGTGGAGATTTTAAGGAATCAGTCTCATCCGCATTAATCTACATTTAACCATTTTTTCCAGCTTTGATGGATGTTGTGTGGTATTTAAACGTCATGTCCCTGTTCTACTTCATTCAGCAGCACATCGAAGGCCACACTGACCTCTCCTGGCCGACAGCAGCAGCGGGTGGCGGGTGACCTCGGGGATGGTGGACAGGTCCGACAGCGTTCCGCTCCGCGACAGAAACTCGCTCCTGGAGTTTCGCTTCTGTGTGTCCTGAAAGGCCAAACTGGCTGCACCACAGCTGCAGTGCTGCTGGAAGAAATCCTGTCGACAGGGAGACACACAGCGGGTCAGATAAGGCAAGGAGAGCTTATTTGTTTAGGACGTTTCAACAATAAGGTAATTCATAGTGCTTCACATAAAACACTAAACGCATCAAGATACACTTTGAAAACAGCTGATTAAAAGGGGGATTTAAAAAAATAAGATTAAAAATTACAAAATTGAAATTAAAAACAAAAAACAAGCAAGATATGATTTAAAAACAGTTGATTAACCCATGTAAGCTTTGATTTTCAAATATTTCATGCCTATAAATATAACAGTTGAGCCTTTTTTTCCACTTTTCTCTGCAGAAAATAGCATTTTAATGGCTGTGATAGTTATCACTTGCACAAATATGCCTATAAACGCCTATTATCCCATGTCCAAAATTATTTTTGGGGGGATTATTCTAGAGACTTGAATGATTGGATAGATATATACATGTCAGTTTAGAAAATCATAATAATCTAGATACAATGACCTTTTTCTGTGAGGGTTTGTCGTCTCGAGAGAGTAAATGATAAAAACATCACCTATGATAGGTACGATTTAATTCTATTGTGATAATATGTTTTTATAACCCATGAATTTAATATTATATGTATATCTGACATTTTAGTGGAGGCTGACCTTTACTTCGCTGGGCTGTGTTTGACTTCTGTGACTCCACTTCAGTGGGACAAAGAACCGTGAGATTTACTGAGTCATACAGCATCAGGTCTGAGTGAAGTTCGCATCCTTCCTCGTTAAATGAAAGGAAACTACAGCATGACATCACCTCCATGTAAAATCCCATAATAGTCTGCAAACGTCAGCGTCATGTGGACGAGATTAAAGGTAGGAGATGTGTTTTTTCCTGCTCTATTGTGTGAAATCGTGTTTATATTCGTCAATGGGTGTGTAGAGTGTTCACACACACACACACACACACACACACACACACACACACACACACACACACACACACACACACACACACACACACACACCTGCACAGCTTCATCTTGCACCAAACTGCCTCATTGTGTGAAGTCATTTCCTAGTTTTTGCCAAATAATCTCTTTGCTCTGGAGTTACCTTTCACCTAGTGTGGAGGCGAAGGTTCCAATGAGCCCCTGGAACAACATCAGCCTACACACACACACACACACACACACACACACACACACACACACACACACACACACACACACACACACACACACACATATTCTCCCCAACACCAACACAAAGCTCCACTCCACTCTTTTTACTGTTGAACCAAGACATCGACACCAGAATTTTAATAATCTATCTGTGTTAGATTAGTCCTAGATTTTTTTTTTCTGAAATTCTAAAACTTTTTTTCCATTTTATATTTTTTGGAATTCCATTTTTCTTTTCTTCACTTTACTTACTTTTCCTTGTTTTTAACATGATTGTTGGACAAAATGTGACCATCACGTGTGTTTTCCACTTCCAGTCAACTGACTTGTGTGAATTAAATAATCAAATAAGTCATTAAATAAGAAAATGCATGTTTAATATAGTTCATGTGTTATAAAAATGTCAAATTAGTCATGTTTAGATTAGTATGTAACAGAATAACTGTAAATATAATAATTATATTAAACTCTTCTATACAAACTAAACAAGCATCTTCTCATTAAATCACCCATTTAATTAGATGAAAGTGGAAAAATAGATTTGATGACTAAAAAATCATATTAAAAGCAGTACAAACTATGAGTAAAGTATATAAAAAAAGATTTAAATGTAAATACATTTATAGATATATCTTGTTTGTTATTGATATTACTGTATATATGACAGAAAATAGTATAAATACAGTTATATCTACAGTAAAGGTAGATGAATGTAATTCCATTATTTTGAATCATATATTTACAAGAGAGGAGACATAAATCCATCAATTAATTGATTTATTTCCAGTGTGATGGTGTAACCATAAACACTTGGTAGCAGATAGTTTATCCATATATACCATTTTATATTCCATGTGGATTGAATATTTAAAATTTATCATTCTTTTTTTAGTCGTACCATTTAAAACGGTATTTTAAAAAGGACTTTTTGACTTTCTCATCTTGCCAACTATTTCCAACATCCTGACTGAAGCTTCTCTGTGTTTCTTGTGGTCCTCATTGCTTCATCTCAGTAGATTCTGGTCTCTGCTGGTCTCTGCTGGTCTCTGAAAGCCCACAGTGGGCTGCTGTAGACGAGCAAACAATGGACACATCATTGAAGCTCTGCTCTGTCCCAGACTAAAAAGGAGGATTAGTCGGTCGAGGACTTTTCATTCATTAAATAAATAAATAAACTGGCTTTATGCTGATATGGCAGCATGTCAAGTGGCTGTAGGAGACAATAGCAGTCACTTTAAGCTACTTTGGCCCAGCCTCTGCACTCAGAGCCCCACACAGGAGCTATCACGTCTTTAGGGATTTAAAGGGGACCCCCATGGGGAGGCAGTGACCCTTAACCCAACAGTAAAGGATGCAGCTGTTGGAGGAATCACACAGTCAGTCAGGGAGAAAAACAACAACATGGAATGTTCAGTTCCTTCCTGTGCTCCCATAACTGGAAAAGCTCGACGTAACATCAGGTTTGAGAATAAAGCTGCACGATCAGTCGATTCAGTTTTCCTACTATTTCGTTAATCGACAACGAGTTTGATGAGTGATTCATTTTTAAAAAGAAAATGCCCAAATTCTCTGGTTCCTCCTCCTTAAATCTGATTATTTTCTGGTTTCTTTATATCTTCTATAATAGTAAACTGATGATCTTTGGGTTGTGGCCTGAGGACATTTTTAGGTTGAATCTTCAGTTTTGGGAAACAGTGACCAGCTTTCTACACATCTGGACTAATCTATTAGTTGTTGTACAAAATGCATCTATATGCAAATATATGGTTCTTCTATATCACTATATGCTGTTAATAGAAATGTAAGAGGTGGAGGTCTGGTGGTCTATCGGGGGCTGGTCTCAACCGTTTGTCCTCTGCCTGTTGCCGTACATCCAGCCGGACAGAGCTGTCACTAACGTCCATTCAGAGACACGGTTCCAGTCAAGGCCGCTTTTCTTTTGAAGTGTGGTCTTTGTCTCCAGTCCTGGATTTGTCTTTGACAATATCACAGCAGGGAATGGGACAAAAGGACTTGAGAGCAGGAGCCAAGACTCAGACCTTTTCAGTCCTCAAGTAGGACGTAGACCTGCTTGTATCAGTTGAATACGTGAGTCTGTCTCTGTCTTTGCCTGGTTGCTTTGGGAGCTTTTGAAGTCCTGGACCCTGCTGCGTTCAGCCATGACTCCGGAGGAAGACTGTTCCGGCCTCTGAGCCCAAACTGACTGACCAGTGTCAGTCCAGATCTTCTGAATCCTCGAGCTCTGAACTGTGCCAAGGAATCAAACAGGAAGGCAACATTCCTCTTATCTAGAGAACGGATCCGGGACAATGTTCATCTGGTAAAATGGTTCAGTGCTGTGATCTATATATAGACCTACATATGATTTTCATCATGTCAGAGGTTAATAACTTCATCACGACTACACATTAATACAACAAACAGTTTTTAGTGCCTGTTAATGTCAAATCAAATGTGAAGGAGCAAATCTGAGCCTGAACAGACTGGAACTGAGACCAGACCAAGACCAGAGCGAGTCCTTCGTAACATAAACACACTTACAATAAAAGTTAT
Organism: Lepturacanthus savala; assembly: GCA_030544235.1. Lineage (NCBI taxonomy): Eukaryota > Metazoa > Chordata > Actinopteri > Scombriformes > Trichiuridae > Lepturacanthus > Lepturacanthus savala. Next base: position 6,321,163 of record CM060478.1, read on the forward strand.
AGGATGTAGAACATGCAAACCAGAGGAAATCATAAAACTGACCTGAAAGAAACACTTCCCTACACAAACAGTTTGTCCTGTATAAGGACCACACACAACAAAATTAAAGAATAAAATCTAATATTATAAGAAAGTCTAATATTACAATATTACGATAATAAAGTCTGACATTAATGAAGACTAATATTTCAATGTCACCATAATAAAATCTAATACTACAATAATAACGTTGAATATTACAACAATAAAGTCTAATATTACAATAATTATGTTGAATATTTCAATAACATTACAAGAAATAGTCTATTACTAAAATCTAATGTTAGAAAAATACATCCTATAGTCTCTATCCTACGATCTGTGGAGGGAAATCTGTTTCCTACAATCTATTTCCTACAGTCCGTGTCCTTTCCTCCACACATGGACTTGATTTGATAAAGCTCGACCTGACTTCTGTGTGTGACTGTGCAGCTGCAGAGCATCATTCTGTCTGAATTTATCACCCCTGTCTCGGAGTTTGTCTCCAGTTTTTCCATTTCTCAATAACGTCTGACGACGGAGTGATTGAGCGTCCATGCAGTTGTTGGAGCACTAGCTTAGAGACAAACACTAGTTAAAGTTCTGGAGCGTTAGCAGACACGCACCTCTTTGGTCTTGGTGACCCTGCCGTCCTTCTGCAGGCTGCAGATGTGCCTCTGCAGCCGGAGGTTGGTCTCCTGCAGCTGGCCGATCTTCTCGATGAGCTGGCAGATGTGCTCCAGGTATCCCAGACCTGAGCCCAGAGGGTTGGAGCTCTGCTGCACCTGGGCGGGTCATCAGAAACCAGAATGAGCTGCCAGACATTGTTCATTATGTATTATTCTCATCGGGGTGGAAAAATTTCAACATTTCCTCACATTTTACATAATTTCTGGACTTTTCCAAACTTAAATTTCCTTCTCTGTAGATTTTTCTATAGAACTATATCTACATCTGATGCAAATGACTGGCAGTTTTCTTTTTAACATACTGACTAAATGAGATTATATTATTGTTTTTCCCTTTTTTAGTCTATTTTACTAATAGGAATAGTTGAAAGAAATTAAGAGTCATTTCTTTGATAAATACATCATTGCTGAACTTGTTCATATTAGCTTCATGGTTGTGATGCTTTGTGCAGTTCTAAGATATTACTGCATTTACTATTGTAAAGTTTTAGAAAAGTTCTTTAAGTTTTTTATTTTTTAAATTAGATTTAATACTTTTTTTTAGCATGAAGTAAGTTAAGTGACTATTGAGGGATTTGATTCCTGCTCTGCAAGACATTAAATTGATATTATAATCAATACAATTTGAGAAATTTTGAGTAGAAATATTTGAATTATTTCATGAAGTTTTCTTTTTGTTTTTGTTAACAACTTGAAATACAATAATCAATCAATCAATTAGTCTGCTAATGGAACAAAAAAAATCAGGATAATATACTCAATATTTGAATAATTGTATGAAAGACAAGGTGTTTTCATTTTATATCCATGCACATCTAACAGAACCAGATTTAGTAGCATCACTGTGACTTTTAAATGTGTTTAAGAAATATGTAAGAAGCTGAGACCAAATAAATGTCCAAAAGTCTAATTAACGTCTCATTTAAACTCCTGTTATGATCTAACCTGTCAGGCATGACACCTCCTGTATTATTCAGCACATTAACATGTTGCTTATGCTCTTATCGTTCTACTTTATGGCTTCTAAAAGCACTTTCACAAGCCGCACTTGTAAAAGCATTCCATTACCAGCGGCTGCTCGTCATCCTCCAGGAGGGATGAAGAATAAATGTGCGGCTCTTTATCTTTTCTTCAGCCTTCATCCTGACTTTATTGCATAATCATTACATACCAGAATCACTTTTACTAATCTTCAAATGTCGGATTTTCCACATTTCTGTGGCGCTCATGATGCTGTTGTAACACAAAGTTAAGCTCCAGACTGAGAGATTTGGAAATTTGCTGCTTTTAAGAGGAAAATAATCAACTGTTTGATTTTGGTCAAGCTTAAAACAAGAAGTTTGGTGCAGAACTGAAGTCAATTCAACTAGAGCTGCAACGATCAGTCGATGAGTTGCCAAATTTTACATTAATAACCAACGATTTTGATTTTGATTAATGTATTTGAAGAAAATGTCTGATTATTTTCTGGTTTCTTTAGTTTTCTATAATAGTAAACTGATAATCTTTGGGTTGTGAACTGTTAGTCTGGACCAAAAAAAACCAAACACTAATTGATTAATTGTTTCAATACTCAATAGATTAATCCACTATGGAAATAGTCTTTAATTGCAGCCCTGCTTAAAAAAAAAAGCAAGAAACCACAAAGTCTGCTCACTTTATGTATCCCAGCTGCAGATTTTTATGTTTTTTCAACTCTACGAAAAAGGAAATTTTGGGAAAATATTTATCCCGTCATCAACATTCCTAAAAGTGTCCCAACAAAAGCAGGATATGAGCTCAGGTCGGGGTCTTTGCCCTTCCCCCCTTCCTGTGCTGCTGATGCTGAAACTCCAGTCAGGCAACTGGGAGCTGTGATGGAAACACTGGCTGAACAATAACAGGCTGAAGGACTGACATCACTCATTTCCTCTGATGGACAAACCTGCTGCAAAATCCCACATACGCAGAGCTTCAACTGTGTCAAAGTGAGAGACTCGGTTCAAAAAATGGTGTCTTTTTTAGACCAGACCAACAGTACAAAATCCAAAGATCATCAGTTTGCTATTAAAGAAGACTAAAGAAACCAATATTTAGATTTGAGAAGCTGGAAATGAAGAATTTGGATATTTGCTCCTTTAAAAATGACTCAAATTAATTGTCAAAATCCGTGATTAATGAAATAGTTGGAAACTAATTGATTAATCAATCGATTAATCGTCTTATTTCAGATCCCTGTATCTAAAACTAAATATTTCATATCTGCAGCATAATTTTACTTTTTTTTGTTGACTGAGCAATTTTAAATTAGTTTTTTTACTTTCCTACGATTTGTGAAATGCCTGAACCATAACATTTAAAAGAAAGATTAATGATTTCAATGATTAATAAGTTAATCAACCCTCAATATAGTTATATTTTATTACTGTTACCATGCGTTATTATAGTTGGAATCACCTGATAGCTTCAGATACTGTGAAATATCCATAAAGACGATTATCTAATAGGATAACAGCGTCTCCATATTCAGGTTTTAGACCGTTAACACTAAATTGGGGTCAGAGGTTATTTTTAGTCGATGTATTTCCTCAGAACGTCTTTACTGCGTCCAGACTATCAGGGGCTGGAGTAGTTTATTGGTGGCTAATTAAGATAAGGAAGGATATTCCTTCCAGGAGATGACCCTCACTTCCTCAGGGTGGGTGAGTTGTTGAAGGGGGGAGGGCAGCAATCAGGGCCGGGGTCGATCTTATCTGAGGCCCCACAGAGACCAGTGAGTGATCCACAGCCGGAGAGCGGGATCCAGGAACACCTCCATTAACGTGGACAGACCCAATTAAAACACTACGCACTTCCTGTATGACTCCGCTGTGCCCGTTAGTCGACAGGCAGCGGCATCTCACGCGAGGACGATGCCGTGAAAAAGCCGAATGTCTGACAGAAGCAGTAAAAGTTTGGAAGGATGAAGGCTGAATAGCGTTTGAGGGGAACATGACGTCAGATCAGGAATCCCATAGTCCCTGCTGGATTTAGGAGGATGATGAATGGAGGCTCATGAGAGGAGGCAGCCAGGAGCAGCGTATATCTGTGATGTATTTATCATCTGAAGGTCATTTATAGTGCAGCTGAGCACACGTCTCCAGATTCATTAAGCCAGGATACTCTACTATGAGGGACGGAGTTGAATATATTTTAAAACAGTTAGTCAGATTATAGTGAATTTAGGCCTGCTACAGGTTTTTCTACTACAAGAACAAGACTAAAGCTGCGTCATAATTCCACTTCACATGCTAATCAACAACTCAGCAGGATTTGGGTGTGAAGCGTGTTGACACTCTTGGTCTGAAAAGCAAGATAACAGATAAAAATGTGGAACTTGAGGCTTTAAACATGGTGACTACGTCTGTTATTATAGTCTGTGATTGTATGGGGTCAGGATAGTCTTTGACCTTTGGGATAGTTGGAGAGCTGCAGGGATTAATTGATTATTTGCCAACTATTACATTAATTACCAACTATTTTGATAATCAGTTAATCAACTGAGTTATTTAGAGGAAAATATCCAAATTCTCTGGTTCCAGAGATTGAATTTTCACTGTATTTTTATTTGTGTCATAGAAATAAATTGAACTCATCAGTGCAGAATGGAGCTGCAATCAATTAGTTCCCAACTATTACATTAGTTTTCAACTGTTTTGATAAATGACTTGAGTCATTTTTAAGGAGAAAATGTCCAAATTCTCCAGCTTCTCTTCTTTTCTATAATAATAAACTGATGATCTTTAGGTTGAATCTTCAGCTTTGGGAAACAGTGACGGACATTTTACACCATTTTATGAAACAAACAACTAATCGTTGAATCATTTCAGTAATTAATAGATTAATCCACTGTCAAAATAGTCGTTAGTTGTAGCTCTACACACTCTACAGATGAGGAGAGATTCTTCAAAACAGCTATGGATCATCCAAATAAGTGGTATCAAACATATTAAGGCGAGTGTATGTTTTGGTTCTTGTGTGTACAGGAATATTTTAAATATGTAAACGTGGCCTGAAATTTGTCTTCTGGCTAATTTCATTCAAAAACAAAGGCGTTAACCTCGTATGTTGCTTCAGGAATAATCCGATTGTCCTGTGTAACTCATTCAAATGGTTCCACATGTCCTGTATAAATGTGGAATTCAGAAATGTTTTTAAATGAGTGAATGTGTCATCTATACAGCGGTTACCTGGACCGTCTCACTGATTTTGTGAATAACTAATGTTGCTGTTGCCATAGTTTTATGATTTAATCCCCCCCCAAGTCACATAAATTAATCTCAGTTACAATTCGAGCACGATAAGACGTTAACATCCAAGATCGCCGTGGAAACAGAGGCCTCCTCTGGCTCCGCTGTAGGTGTTTCCATCATCTCGCCGCATCCAAAATACTTTCCCAAAACATGACAGCAGTGGAAAGGAATGAAGCACCAGATGTGTGAGGAGCATCCAGAAAGGGAGGAAGGTACTAGGAGATCATAAACTGTCCTCTCAACACACTGATTCTGCCTCACTTCTCTGAATTAGATTTATTTTTAATGCTCTTAGAGACTTTATTGGACCAGTGGATACAACGGTTCATAACCCAGACGTCTTTGACCGTCTTTAAAATGCTCTTTTCCAGGACTCTCTGTTCTTTAAGTGAATGTGGAACGTGTGTGTGTGCTGTTCTCATTTATGAGGAATTAAACCGTTAGCATCCAGGCTTCGTATTTGACTTACACCTCAGTTCACACGAGTGCTGATGAGGTAAATGTGCTCCGAGATCAGACTCGCTAAGCGGTTCCATATGATCCCAAGCACTTTAACCGCCTGATGCTAGGAAATAAGACGACGTAACATCTCTGACCTGCAGACGCTGTACAATTCATCCCTGATGTTTTTAACTGGTCTTGACGCTGTTTGTGTTCTCTTGTCATGGCGACATTACTGAACCGACTTCTGTGTCAAAAAAACTGTTGAGACAGAGGCTCGGAGTGGGAGAGAAAAGACACGGGGGTGAACACAAAGGTTTTCCTTCATCTTCAAAGTCCAATATGCCTCCGCCCCCGGACTACAGGCTCCTATTTAGCAGGGAGAGGAATTACATTATTAGCTGTGGTGACAAGTGATGATGAGGAGGGTGAAGGGTGGGGGGGCATACCTCCTCGCCGCCTGTCATCAATGTCCCCCTAGCATCTGTCATGATGGGCCCCTAAAAACCACTCAGGGCCCCACAGACCCATCAAAGAGCCCCTCTGTGGGTAAATATGTGAGCCATTTGAAATATTTGACACCTATCCGATGCCTTCAGGTAGGAAAACAGGGGAGGGTCCAGATGAGAGAGGGGCCGGCGCTCAGCAACAGTATCTGCAGGAGAATCTGCAGCGTCCGAGCACAGATGAACAGGTGCTGCGTGACATGCCGGCGGAACTCTGTTCCGCTTCCAAAACGCTAGAACCGCTGCAGAGACGTCTGCTGCAGAGACGTCTGCTGCAGAGACGTCTGCTGCAGAGACGTCTGCTGCAGAGACGTCTGCTGCAGAGACGTCTGCTGCAGAGACGTCTGCTGCAGAGACGTCTGCTGCAGAGACGTCTGCTGCAGAGACGTCTGCTGCAGAGATGTCTGCTGCAGAGACTTTCAACAGGATCTTGTTTTGAAAGGTCAGGGAGGATGTGGCGCAACATTTGTATGTTTAAAATCCACTGATAGTTTGAATAGTTTTTGGGTTGTTTAACCTGATAAAATCCAAAAACCCCTGATACAGGGGGCAGGATTGAGTTTTATTCATATATTGCATGAGAAAATCTCAGCTACAATGTTAAATAAAGCATTTTTATCTGTAGTAAAACACATTGTTACTGTTACAACATCAATATATATCATCAATATCCACATCATCAATACAGTATGATAGTTTAATATAATATCAGTAGTAGGGCTGCAACTAACCAATATTTTGATATTTATTTAGATTTGAGCTGTTTGTGTGATTATTTAATTGGACCCTTTATAACCTCCCTTTTAAACATCTTACAGAATATATTAATATTTTATAATGAGTGTGATTTTATGGACAAATAGTTGATCTTTGAACTTATTAATCATTGATCTTTGCATTGCAGATAATTTAGCTTATTTGAATTTCTTCCTGATTTGGATCAGTTTGGTCTTGTCTTAAGTTAAAGTAAATAAATACATTATTTGTATCTGTAGTAAAACACAATATTCATTTTTATTGCAATATTCTAACTATATTTGCTCTGTAACAGCAACATAAATTGATTCTGACACTTCAGTAGTTACATAACAAGTTACCTCCCGACCTCTGTGGTTGTAGAGATATTCTATATCTATTATCCTTTATAGCAGGAAAACTGAAAAATAGGCCTGAGGATTAAGTGGTTAAACCTCTTTTTGGAGACAAATCTATGGTGTTATTTTAGTAGTCGTCAGTAGAAGTCAGTATGTTTACATGCACAGTGAAGTCAAGCTGTGGTTTTGGCTCCATTACTCTTTCAGCTCGGACTATTGTTCTTGTTCTGTGGACGTTAAATTGATTTATTGACAGAGTCATGTCGCTTCCACTAGAGCAAGTGATGTATTCATTCTTTAAGCTTGCACCTTTTTTGACAACAAACGTTGAAATGTAAACCACCAAGTTACCCAGCCAGAGTTAAAATGGCACAATGGACAATCTACAACAAGCACTTTCTTTCTCTACTGACAAAGTTACAGGCTTTTTCTGGTTTGAGTTATTCTGTTACACACATTGGAGCTTAGATTGAAACTCTACCTAGATCAGCTCCAGACTGATTTCAGTTAACTAGGCGTGTTAGTCTGACTTTGCAAGTTCAATTTCATCTAAGCTACATGTTTACATGTCCTGTAAAAGTCTGTTTTTAGTTGGACTGACACAATAATTAGATTTTACGTAGTGACTCAGCAGTAGAAGGAGGTAAAACGGCAGTAGGTAGGTCGTATAGGAAAGAGAACGGTCGCTTCAAAGGCGTATTAAACATCTTTCTGTTTTCATGATCTCCAGTCAAACAGTCGGCTTTGATAACGCTGCTTTATACTGTATTAAAGCTTCTCAGCTGAATCAGGCCGTCACACTAATAGCTGCTGTAATGACAGACAGACCCAGAGCTCGGCTGTGATGTTTTCAGCACATCAAAGAGGTGATTTTGACTGAGCAGCTCCCACAGCTGTCAGGTGCTCTCCTGTAGACACACTCTGCTCTTTCATTTTGGATGTGAACAGTAAAACAGCTTTTTTCCCCCCCTGTAACATGAATGAAACATGCCCCTGCAGGTTCTTTATGAATGGGTACAGGTGCTTTTTTTTGTCAAGCCCCTGGCACAGGAAGAGGTCAAAGCACACATAGCTTCAATACCACTTACTGTATTGCTTATTATTTTGTTCAGCTGCCGAATTAAGCAGAATATCTGTAAATTGAAGGACATCCACCCATTATGTAATAAGGACTTATTTCAGCTGCAGCGATAGAATTATCTTGTGACATAACGGCTGGACAGAGTTTAAAATTAGAGATAATGACAGAGGACATAAAATATCTTTGTTGCTCATCCAAAAGGGATTTTCCTCAAGTCTGGACAAACCATAATTGTCCTTGTTCAACACTTTTGGAAACAGTGAACACACAACACAAACACACAAAGGGTGATCCGCTCTGAATGCAGCAGGCTGATCTCACTGCTTCAGCAACACTGAGGGTTTGGACCTGATGACTCACTGTTTGGACAAAAGATATTTCTGACAGTGTGTTAAGACTGATAATATAGTGAATATTATGAGCTGAATGATTGCATATAAAGTCAACTGCAACTGCAATGATTAGTCTATTAATCCATTAGTTGCCAACTGTTACATTAATCACCATTTTGATAATCGATTTGAGGAGAAAATGTCTAAATTCTCTGGTTCCACCTTCTGAAATCTGATTATTTTCTTGTTTCTTTAGTCTTCTATAATAGTAAACTGATGATCTTTGGGTTGTGGACTGTTGGTCTAGACACAAAAAGACATTTTAGGTTGAATCTTCAGCTTTGGAAAACAGTAAACCAAGCAACTAAACGATTAATTATTTCAATCGATAGATTAATCAACTATCAAAATAGTCGTTAGTTGTAGCCCTGAAGTAAATTGACCCAGACTTTGTGCTTTTCAAAGCAGATCTTACAATACTTCACTAACAACAGGCCACATACCACAAGCAGTCAGACAATCAGACTAGTTGGAAACAGTTAGTCAAACTTTATGATAGAAAACAAAGGTGAATATTAACCAAACAACCAGTTATAAACAATTCTCTGATCTAGATCTCAGAAATTGCTTTGAAAACCCAAGTCGTAATAAACCATAGTGTTCCTTTAATGCATTATATTTAAAGTGACTGAGGTCAACCTCTTACCTCGCTGAGTCTGCAGCATTCGTCCATGTACTCCTCCAGACTGTCGCTGGTGGCGCTTCTTCTTAAAGGCGCCGTCTCAAAGTCGTCGCCCGTCATGTCATCGCAGGCGTCTGTCGACAGCTGATCCCCGGGCCTCGTATCCTCTGAACAGGTCCTTTCACTAGCACCGTTCTCCTCAAGCTGATCGTCTCCTTCAGGGTTGATTCCTGAAGTCTTACACTGGTCCCGGTCCAGGTCCTCACCTATGTACAGGTCTATTCCCTCAGAACTCAAACCGAGTTCATCTGAGGGTACGGGCACGTTGTCCTGAGTTTCCGTACTCAAGCTTTTATCCACCAAGTCCTCTGCTGCTTCAACGTCAGGGCTCTGCCTATGTGCGGATAGTTCATCGGGGAGGGCGGTGGGGTCAGAGTTTAAGTTGCAGGAGTCACAAGAGGACTCTCGACTGTGGACAACAAAGCTCTGCTCGGATCCTGTGGGGGTGGATGGAGAATTAGCTCCGCTGGGCAGCTCCACTCCAGAGTCCTCCGACTCAAACTTGTACAACCGCGGCAGCTGAGAGTCTGAGAAAATAGAGGACAGGTAGTCCGAGCTGGACTCCACCCGAGGCTGTCTGGACTTGACGTAAAGGTGGGAATTCACCTCTTTGGTGGGGTCCGAGACGTCCTGCTCAGGAACCGACACCGTGGAGATGGTGGACGCGGAGTCGTCGGCCGTTAGGAGTCCCTCGTTGAAGTTGCTGAAAAGCTTCATTTTTGTCAGAACAACCTCGCTGTCCACCAACGTATCTCCTTTACCTGTTAAAGGACAAAAAATACAAGTTTATTCTAATAGCTGCATGTTAAACATCACATACGTCTGATCTGTTTCATAGAACTAACGTCGACCAAGAACAAAACATATGCATGAAACTGCAGTTAAGAACTCATGAGGAACATTTTACTTGAATGGGGTTTCATAAGCCTTCATAAGTTTACGACAACGTATTTTGTATTGGATTATGTCACGTTGTCCTAACAAAGATTGCTTCGCATCAAAAATAACATAATGACATTTAACAACTGTCCTAAGCTTTCTTTAATGTTCATGACCGGTATTGTGCCATGATTATGACAGTGTTAGGACAGTCATATGAACCCCCATTCAAGTAAAGTGTTACCAAACTTATCCACGCTTAACATCCGCTTTTGTACAAACACGACCGCATCATGACTCGTGCTGTACATCTCTGACTAATCGGGGTTCAGCAGCCTTGTTATATTATATAATCTAAACACAAAAAAGGTGAGATAAATCACAGCAAGATGAGTGGATACCGTCATTTTTGGTTAAATTCGGGGATGGATTGTGGTCATGGTTAAAATAACAGAAAATGTGTTTCATCCTTTTTAACCCAGCCCCAAACACAAAAGTTCTACTTCCTACACATCTTTGTCATCTGAGAATAAAGGTCAACATAGTATCTGTCATATAAAACATTACTGATGCTGGACAGTCTATGTCTCTGCATACCTAAGCTTCCAGTGTGTATGTTTTCACACAGGAATGATTACCCCCCTCAGTGCCTCAAAGAACATGAAAGACCTTGAAATACCTGATTCTGAGCCAAACTTAAAGTGTAGTTTGAGGCTGCCAGAGAGTGGATTTGCTTGACTTAAAATATTTCGACAATAGCCAAATTATATAATACCTGGCTGATGTACAGCTATGATTAATTCTAAGCACTTTTTAAGAACAAAATGAAAGGCTGTCTATGTGTATTCCAGTCTATTGATGAATATATACTGTATCTATAGTGATACGAGTGGATTCTTGACTGAAACCTGAGGACGAGTATTTATGTAATTCTGCATTCTTTAACTCAAATAGCACAGGACCTGTACAATTTGTCAGTGTCTCTACTGGACTGTCCAGCTTTGATCTGAAGCTCTGGTTAAGTCTATTACAGGGAGCAGTCATATGTGTCCTCTCCTCTTTCTCACTGAGGGCAATTTGATATATCTCGCTGTCAATCTTTGACTTTTTTCCCCTTCCTTCCAACCTTTGAATATGAGAAGAAAAGAGAAAAGAAGCTTCCCTCGGGGAAACACAGGGGCCCTGATTAAAGCTTAAGTTTGATGTACTCGTTTAGTCAAAACGCTTGAACTGAAACTGCAGCTAAGCAGCGTTTTTGGAATCATATAATTCCAGAGAGCGAGATCACACCTCAACAATAGAGGAGGTTGGGCGACTTCCTGCAGGGTGAATCGGAGACTTTGCCAAGGCAAATATGAGATTAAAAGTTCTTTGAAGTGGTAAATCTGACGCTTTTATCCTCTCTGAGGGGAACTCTGGAGGAGGAGGGAGTCCTCGGAGGGGAATTTTCTCAAAAGCATGTTTGTGAGAAATCGAGCATACATGGAAGTCTTTGACTTTCTGAGAGTGGGCACAGAAAAGCAAAAGTAGTGAAGCGGTGTGGATGTGGACGATCGGTGTGGAATTCCCTCCGAATGTTTCTTCGCTGAGGCAGAGAGGATGTTGAGATTGTGAAGGGTGGAGGCCCAGGCTGAATGATGAATGATTCACAAGTAATTACTTAGAAGACAGGATGTTGGCTCAATGGAACTGATTGGAGGCTTTTACAACTTTAGTCCTAATGTGGTGCAACTATTTTATCTTTATAATTTGGACCAATTCTGTATTTTCTCCTGATTAAAATCGCAAGTGCAGCAAATCGATGAAAACTGAAAGCACTGGTTCGTATTGCAGCAGAAACATCTTGTTTTTATTTCAAAGTCAATCACTCAACGAAAAACGCTGACACACCCACAGTTCCTTGAAAATATCCAGTGTTTTGATAAGAATTGTTGAATAGAAGGAGCTCTGCCAAACACTGATAGTACAGTGCTAGTGCCATATCAGCTTCTAAAGGTTCAGGATCAGCTCTGTGTTTTCCTACTATGGTTCGACACAAAAACAAAGAGGTTAAGCTTTAAAAAAATAAGCTCAAGAATGTTTAAACACAGTGTTTAAATATGCTACAGAACTCTGTAATTAATCATCATCAAAAACTGACCATAACAAATAATCTGTGTCATCTAATAATGGATGACTGTCCTCTAAAGACTCATCAATCAAAAGTGACTTTGACCAAATCAACAGCAAATAAACAACAGACAGATAATATGTGTTTGTTCTTTTTACACATCAGAGATTATTGCAGGATCTCGTGATTTTTGCAGGTGGAAACAGAAATACTGGCGCCTTCCAGAAACAGAAAGGATGGTTGTAGTTTGTTCTTGTTGTTGGAGTCTTCAAGTGGATTTTGCTCCAGGAAAAAAAGTTTAAAAAAGACTGATCTCTAGCTGTCAAAGTCCAAAATAAATTCTCCTCTATAGGCTGGAAAAGTGATTTCCTGTTTTTGCAGAATGTTGAGAAAAGTAGTAGAATGCATTGTGGCTTTAGCAGGTCACCACTGAGTCTTATTGTTTTTCCCAATGACCTCACTGTATGCAGGGAATTAAAAAGCCCATTGTGTGTGTGTGTGTGTGTGTGTGTGTGTGTGTGTGTGTGTGTGTGTGTGTGTGTGTGTGTGTGTGTGTGTGGCAGCTGAAGTCAGTGTTGACTGTCTCTTGAAATACCTCTGAAGCCACTAGAAGGATTTATGGTCTCCAGCAATGCAACAATTGTCGAGAAATAGAAAATGCCTCCAGCTCATAGAAGCGTTATAGGAAAACTTTCTCACAGCTGTTTTCTCTGCTTTGACGCTTATTTATAGACACTTATTCTGCACATTTTGACTGATTTATAACCTTCAGAACAACTATGCAGTGTTATACTGAAAGTGTTTCAGGCTTTGTGTTGTTGTAACATCAGCATTTGTAACAGGACTACTACAAAAAGGTTGTTGCACAACTCAATTTAATAATGAATGAATTGAAACGATTAATCGACTAGTTGTTTGGTTATAAAATGGTGTAAAATGTCGATCAGTCATTCCCAAAGATAAAGATTCAGTGTCTTTTTTTAGTCCAGACCAACAGTCTACAACCCAAAGATCATCAGTTTACTATTATAGAAGACTAAAGAAACCAGAAAATAATCAGATTTAAGAAGCTGGAACCAGAGAATTTGGACATTTTCTTCTTAAAAATTACTCAAAACCATGAATTGATTATCAAAATAGTTGGCAATTAATATAATTGTTGGTAACTAATCGATTAATCGACTAATCGTTGGTAGCTCTATTGGTTTGTAGTCAGTGAAACTACATGATGGTGAATCATCTGAACAAAATAGTTAAATTTACTGACTGGCCATGCTAATGAGTTTAGCTAACTTGTCGTGAGCAAGACAACTATTGTTTCTCCTGTGTAACCAACGTTCTGACTAATAAACTGAGTGAGTGAATAAGCTTTAAAAATACAGCTGAAAATTGGTCGTAACAAGGGAATCAACGTGATTGACTTTTCAAGATAAGATGAGTGCTCCATGTACTGGAAAAGAGTTCTGTCTTTGAGAGAAATGTCAATGAATAGCTTTAAATCTATTATTCCATGAGAAATCTAATTTTAGGAGGGCATCAGGGTTGTTCTGTGATTACAGACTTTATTTTTGACAGGACTGTGAAATCTGGTTTAACACGTGTGTCCAGTGTCTCCAGCAGCAGCTCCTGATAATCTCATAATTGCCTCTATCAAGTCAGTTGTATAATCAGGAGAGCTGCTGTGTTTCACACTTAGTCTGGAGATAGAAGAATGAAGAGGGATGCAGTGATAACCTACAGTACAGAAACTACCATGTAAGCAGGGACAGAGTTCATGAGCAGCTTCACTGTACAGATGTTTGGTTTGGAAGGTTCAGAAGTTATCTACACTTCATGTAATCGTGCTGGGCAGAAGCTAGTAATCTAGGCTCAAGCTGTTTGTTTTACAGAGATGAAGCTGACGAAGCCCCTTAGGCTCCGCTTCTTCTGAGGTCACACAATCACAGAAAACACTGGCTGGAACATGACACGCAATTCATTTTCCACGGTTAAAGTAGGAACAGTGTTCATCCATCCTGAGTGCTGCGTCTTGTACGACAACTGTTCACTACACCTGCTCCTTCAGACTTTTAATCGTATGCATAAATTAGTTTAATTTATTTAAAAAAAAAAACAGACCTAAACCCAAGACACATAAAAATCATGACCCCAAAACCACAATACCTACTGAACCGTGACCCAAACACCAAGGTACATACCAAACCATGACACCAAAACCATGGTACTTACCAAACCATGACTCCTAAACCATGGTACATACCAAACCATGATCCCTAAACCAAGGTATATACCAAACCATGACCCCTAAACCATGGTACATACCAAACCATGACCCCTAAACCATGGTACATACCAAACCATGACCCCTAAACCATGGTACATACCAAACCATGACCCCTAAACCATGGTACATACCAAACCATGACCCCTAAACCAAGGTATATACCAAACCACGACCCCTAAACCAAGGTATATACCAAACCATGACCCCTAAACCAAGGTATATACCAAACCATGACCCTAAAACCAAGCTACATATTAAACCGTTACCCCAAAACTGCGGTACTTAAGAAACCGTGACCCTAAAACCAAGGTACATACTGAACTATAACCCCAAAACTGAGGTACATACCAAACCATGACCTCAAAACTGAGGTGCATATAAAAACGTAACTTTGACCTTTACACAACCTAATATTAATATAAATTCAAGAAGACATGGTTGTCTGATCAGTTTGTTAGATAATGCAGATAATGGTTAAATAACATCTTATCCTGTTATGTCATTGTCTACATTGTTGACTTTTATTCATTGAGGTTCAGGCTATATTTTCAAGGGTTTTTTTTGTGATGGTCTACCCTGAAGGGGCCTCACCCTCACATCAGTCAAAGTCACAACAGGGCCTCCGTGGTCGGAGGCCTCCAGAGTCGATAACTAAGATATATAGATTTTCTGAGTGTGACATATGAACACAAGAGCCAATGAAACTCCTTCTTAGATTCCAACTACAGATTCCTGCTTTTCTTTCTTCTGTTAGAGTGAGTTGAACGTGTACTAACAAGCAGGAAGATTGTAAAATGTCCACAATACGTATGAACATCTGTTATTCCAGACGGTATCTGACTGAAACTGACTCATGCCAACCCAGTTTCTGATGTCTTTATCAGGTCATTATTAAAGAATAGAAGGCATTCTCCTCCTTAAATCCACCTAAAGGTTCAATTAAAAGCATGTAGACTGGACTCACTAAAGAGATCAAACAGTAACTCACCGGGCAGCCTGGAATCTCAGTAATGCAGAACACTGTAATGCACCTTTTCAGGAGTATGAATATAAGTGAGGTATGTGTTGAAGCGAGATACCAGCAGCAGAATGTGGGTCAGAGGCTCAGATCACAGCTGGATATCAAACAGGAAGCATGTTTTTGTTTCCATTAAGTCTAATTCTATCCACAATTATTCTTTAACAGGTGTGTGCTAGCTCCCTGTTCTCCTTTACTTCATACTTTTAGATTTTCATTCTTCAGTTGACCTACTTTAATCTAATCTGTCAGTTACACTATCAAGAATGAGTAAGAGGATATAAAGTTGTGACTCATCCTACACAACTTAACTTACTCTTTTTTGTGGGAGTTATCTGAAATAAAAAATAAGAGAATTCAGGGTAATTTAACTCTTTTTTTTTTGCAGTGCGCTACGTTGCTTATTTATTCTCCAACATTGTTTTCCTGTGAATTGCCTGCAGACAATAAGGAGAGCAGATTGACTTTAATTACACGCTGAAGTCATCGCACCAACTCAGCCGTGTAATCTGACTTCTTGCTGTTGTGATGCATTCACCGTCCTCCCCGACAATCCTCTACACGCAATCCCCATCAGCCGGACAGGTGTTGCCCTGATCCAGCTGTCCTCATCCCTCCCAAACAACACAAACACCGATTCTATCCTGTAATTGTCTATTCTGGTTGACTCAGCCTATTTCCAGCTTCTGTGCTTCACGAAACCCCACAACATATAATTACAGACGGTCCACCCTCCTGCCCCTGACTCATCCTAAGCTTCTTTTCTGTCTAAAAACGTCCTTCAGCCGTTTCCCGTCCTATTCATTTCACATTCCTGACCTCGCTGGTATTGTCATTCAAATGAGAGGCTCATAAAGTCAAAGTCTTCAAGACCAAAGGTGTTGAGGTGGAGTCAGGTTGATGCTTTGGGTTTAGACACCTGAGAAGTTAGGTCTGAGCTGCCTGGAAGGGGTTAACAGAACCATGAACAGCTGATTTCTTCAGATTAAGGCATTTAATGCAGCAGAATATATAGAAAAATTACTATTCTGATTGTGGATTAATCCATCAATAATTGAAACAATTAATCAATTAGTTATTTGGTTCAAAAAATGGTGTAAAATGTTGATCAGTGTTTCCCAAAGATAAAGATTCAACCTAAAATGTCTTTTTTTGTCCAGACCAATAGTCCACAACCCAAAGATCATTAATTTGAGTCAAAATGACTCAAATTATCCATATAGTTGGTGTTTAATGCAATAGTTGGCAACTCATCAATTATTGACTAATCATTGCAGCAGAGCTGTGTATTGAAAACTTTATTTCATTTAATATCCAGAACATAATTAATGTTATTTTGTTTGAAAGTTGACTGAGCAATTTTTCTGATTAATTGATTTTTTTTTTTTTTTTACTCTCCTATGATTGATTGATTATTTTCTGGTTTCTTTAGTCTTATAATAATCAGTTTTGAGAAGCTGAAACCAAAGATGTTGGACATTTTCTTTCTAAAACAAACTTCTTTCTCGATTAAATGTACCTAGTAACTCTTTGCCAATGATCAACAGTCCTGCAGATATAAAAGAAAAGTTTATGATTCACATGTGAAGAACTGGAGAGAATTTAACACCATGCGGTGTGGCTTTGATGTTTCTGATGTTATTGGTCCACGTTGGTACCAATCGTCTGGTTTCACACTCCACCAACATAAAGCCTCTGTTTGTCTTAAAGCTGCAGGTCGTCTGTCTGAGTCTGCGTCGGCCCTCGGGCTGAAAGTCTCAGAAACACGCTGTGACAAGCCGGCTATTTTTACAGCCCAGGTGGCTGATGGGTATGTCAGCTCCCTGTTTGCACTCTGGGTGGTCAGTGGTCAACACTGGCCAGCAGAATTTAACAGGAGGGGAGCACGTCAACATGGAATCTTACATTACAACTAATATTTTGATAGTGAATTTTGATTATTTAAATGATTGATTAGTATGTTGGTTCATAAAATGTTCTAATGTAGCTTTTATTAGTCCAGACCAACAGTCCACAACCCAAAAATAAACAGTTTACTATTATAGAAGACTAAAGAAATAAGAAAATAATCTGATTTGAGAAGCTGAAACCAGAGAATTTGGACATTTTCTCCTTAAAACTGGCTCAAATCCATAAATTGATTATCAAAATAGTTGGTGAATAACTATTATAGAACTATACAACTCATTGTATACTCATCATTCTGGGATTTTTCAGGTCTCAGGACTCTGCAGGGCTGAGCCACACATCAAATTCTGTTTTGCTTAGTTATTATAATGTACATAAAATTATTATTATTCGTGGATTAGTTTCCAACTATTCCATTAATCACAAACCATTTTAACATCAATTAATCAATTTGAGTCATTTTTAAGAAGAAAATGTTCAAATTCTCAGGTTCCAGCTTCTCTTCTCTGATTATTTTCTGTTTTCTTTAGTTTTCTATAATAATTAACTGATGATCTTTGGGTTGTGGACTGTTCGTCTGGACAAACATACTTAGGTTCATTGGAGAATGAATGAATAAATCAATTAGTTGATGAATCGTTTCAGTAATTGGTAGATTAAGTAGCAGCTCTACTGCAGACATCCCCCTCCCCCATCCAGCTCTGTCCTCTAACCCAGCAGAAAGCGTCCACCTCTGGACTCGTCTCTCAACACGTGGTCCAGCTGGGATCCCGTCTCTGTTTTCCACCGTTTTCTCGCCTGTGGCGTCATCAGCCGTGGGGATGATACCCAGACTCCCTCTCTTTATCAGAGGTAACGGGGGCCCAGCTCCGCTCCGTCCTATCACAAACCATAAGGATAAGGCAAGAATGTGCAGGAGCCCTGTAACTCAAGTCAAAACTCCTTCAGGCTAATATCCTCTGACAGTTTAAAGTTTAACTTCCCATCCTCCTAAATACAGGACGCAGGGGCTCAAACAGCCAGTTATTCAGTGAGTCACCTCTGCAGAAACACACAGAAACACATTTAGGGTGGGTTCAAGGAGCATTTCAGGCCTGTGGAATAGACAAAAACTGAAAAAATATGAAATCTAGAGCAGGAGAAGAAGCAAAAAATGGAAAATACTCAAAAGAACAAGACACAGACAGTTTGTCCACATTCGCTGTCTTCAAGTTCAAGTTAAATCCACATAATCATGGTTTAGTGACTAAACAAGTTCCATAATTCATTGTTTTCTGATCATCAGCTCTATCATTAAACTATGTTACAACATATAGACTTCATGAAGAAGAAAATTAAAAATCATCAGATAATTCCAGGTAAATCTACTCAGGATTGATCTAGTTTTTACCAGAAACTATATTTTATACAGATTCTATTCCTTCTGTCTGAAATAGTTTCTGACCTTGAACTTGAGGACCAGATCTCATTAGATTCTTTAAATCCCAGATAAAGGACTTAGAAGTTAACAGTCTGGTTTATTCTCTGGATCTTTTAGCTTAATAACTTTTTATTTGTTTGTGTTGTGTTTGTTGTGCTGCAGCTTCTATCCAAGTAGATAAAAAAGAGGTTTTTAATCTTGATAAGACTTTTTATCCTGGTTAAATTAAAAAAAATAGACATTTTAACTTTATTTTTTACAGTATGAAGCTCAAATACTTGAATCCTCCTCTACGTTATAATTAGAGAATTCCACTGAGTCTCTGAGTTTTCCACAGTTTCAGCTGCTGAGTTGAGTAATCTTTATGTAGAAAGGCCGTGTTATTTCATCCTTTTCTCCTCAACCTAAAGACCGATGAAACAATAACAAGGACACAGCAGAACACGCAGTAAAGAGCTGCTCCCCACTGACTGGACACAGTGAAAGTGTTATTCCTACAATAGCCCTCTTCTTCTTCTTCTTCTCCTTCTCCGTCTTCTTCTTCCCGCTCTGAGTAACACGGCAAACAATGCAGCTGCTGTCAGAGCCGAGCGTAGGTTCTCCCTCGCCGCCGCAACAATGAGCAGATTTATCATCCTCCCACAGCCGCTCGGCTCCTGCAGGTGTGGAGGCTCTACTGTAAATAAGCTGAGAGATATCTGAGTGGGGCTGGTGTGAGGAATGCAACCTGACGCCAGGAGGTGAAAGGAAACGACGGGCGAAACACGAAGGAATTAAAACCTCCTAACCCATTTAAGCCATTTTTATACTTAAAATGGAAAATCAAAATATTACTCATTCAGGTTTTTTTGTCTTTTCTAATGACATGAGAGTCGACAAAAGGTTTTAAGCAAAAAAAAATGAAGTTTCCAGGTGTTCTCTCATATGACTTCCTGCTCATTCCTCCTGAGAACATGAACAAACCCTCCCAGAAAGAGGGAATCATGATTTACATGACATGTATATATCTATTTAAACAAGTCTCTATTATAAACCTCCAAAGAAGCATTTTGTACATAGGATAAATAGCTTTTTGTTTAGCAGCAACTATAATAGTCAATAAAATGCTAAGAATGCAAAGAAAAGTGTACAAAATGGAAAAAATAGATACATAACATGATTATTATAATTATATGCATGAAATCTTTGAAATAGGCTCCACTGATGTATATCTGGATGTGTTGAAATCGACTTTTTTGCTTTAATTTAACAAAAAATCATAAAAAAAATGAATAAAATAGCAACGATCTGCTACTTTAAGATAATTATAATTGGACTAATTGTAGTAAATGAGTCAGTGACAAATAAAGGATGAGTACATTTTATGATTATGTTGGTTTCATGTCATTTGAAAAATCCACTTTTACAACTTTTTTTACATAGAATGTGTGATTTTGACATGAAATGTCAATGGTGTAACAGAGAAGAATGATAAATGTTAAATATGTAATCCACCTAGAATAAAAAACTTCACCACATGACATTTTTGACTTTATCCCCTATACAAGATCTTTGTTACGTTAAGATTTTAGTTTGCTTCTTTTTGCTAAAAGTCTAGTTTTTTCCATAAATCTCTGAACTTTCCATCTTATCTATTTTCACTCAGTTTTCATTTTCCTGTTTGAAACGTCAATAGAGTTTCAAGTTTTTTCTTGATTTTAATCAATTTATTTTTTAAGAACATGTTAGTCTGTAAGTGCAATTAGATAATTCAACCCAATATTGGACTAATTGTACCAAAAACAACTTGTTCACAGTTCAGTTTTTGCAGTGTAGGAACTGACAGAGTCTGGAGGAACAGGTTTTGGTTAATATCAGCTCAGATGAGTCAGACTCATCATGTCAGCTACAGAAATAAAAATGAGATAAAGACAGACGAGCGGCATCAGTCCTGACTCGTCTCTGTTCCTGTTTCCAGCTGCGATTTTCCTGATAGGAATCCCCAAGATCCTCCTAAAAACTGAGAATCTCCTGATTCACATGCAGTTTCAGTGTGTTTCTGCATAAAAACGGTTCAGAGTTCGTTGTATCGAGGTTCCAGACGGCTGCAGCTTTAAAGTCTAATAATGAGTCATGATGAATCACCCCAGGTTTCCTTCTACAGGTCGATATAGATGATGTTTTACTGCTGATCATATCTGCATCACACACACACACACACACACACACACACACACACACACACACACACACACACACACACACACACACACACACACACACACACACACACACACACACACACACACACACGGCTGCTTTAACACAGCAACACCCTTGAATTAAGTTATGTTTCTTTGTTTATTTCTCTGCCTACTCATAGATTCACAGACTTCCTTCAAAATAAAAGCATGACAGACTTAATTAACTCAAATCAATCAATTAACACTTGAGACAAAAAAATAAAATAAATAAATGTTTAACCCCAACAATGATTAACAGCAAGAGAAGAAGAAGAATCAGACTGAAGTTCTACTGTGGGAATCCAATTAAAGTGTTATTAAGCAGAGTTGGAGTCATATGATGAAGCTGCTGAGCTCAACAACAGATTTACTTCCCAATAAAATGAAATAAACCTGTGATGTGAAGCTGTACACTGCAAAAAAACTAACTAAACAGGTCAAAATATCTTGTTTTTTGGTTTATTTAGTCCAACATGGAGCAGAATTATCTTTAACAATCTGATTTCACCATTTTACTTTGGTCAATTTTCTTTTGTTAAGGAAACTCAAGAAAATTGTTTGACTTTTTTTTGTTATAATCATTTTTTTTATTATTATTCTAGACTTTTTGACTTTTCCACAAAACAGTCAACTCAAATAAAATGAAAACAATAATGTAATCCATAAACTAAATGCAAAATCATTAAATCATTGTTGAATTTTTTTATTATAATGTATATTTGTCTCATTCATCTAATATTTGGCCTTTCTATCATTACTGTTTTGCCTTTTTTATCTAATATTTTCTATTAAATCAAGGGAAAACACAATATTAAATTGACCAAACTAAAGAATAAAAAACTGAAATAGGCACAATGAAGATAACTGAATATAATTTGACTCATATTAGATGAATCGTACCAAATAGAAAGATATTTTCACCTGATGAGAGTTAATTTTTTGCATTGTAGAGGACATGAAGCTGATAAACTGTACCTTTCTTCCAAGGAGCCAGGATGGAGAAGGACTTCTGCCAGCTGATGACCAGCCCGGCCTTCCTCCTCTTCACACTCATGTTGCTGCAACACAATCCAAAAGCTGGAGGAAAACTTCAACGGCTGCTGTTGGGTTTTTAAAAAGCAGAAAAACGTCCTCGGAGATTCCTCATGTTGTCAGAGAGTTTATTCTGCCCTGGAGTTGAGTTGTGGAAGAGGTTTCTGCTGCTGGAGTGTGTCCTCACACAGGGTCATGATGCCTCTCCTCTATCCTCCTCCTCCTCCTCCTCCTCGCCTGCCGGCTGCCGAAGGTTCTGAGTTTGTGTTGAGTGTTTCTGTTACTCCAGCTGAGGGGAGTAAAGGGGGCGGAGCTACGAGGAGGAGGAGGAGGAGGAGGAGGAGGAGGAGGAGGAGGAGGAGGAGGAGGAGGAGGACTCACACTCACTATAGAGAGAAACTGTTAAACTAAAATTCTGTCAGGTGAAAATGTCTTTTTTTTGTTAAAGGGTCAGTGACAAATAATTATTGAAAGTCAGAAACTTTTTAAAATACAGTTTTAAGAAGCATTCATCAGAAATCACTAACAACTTTTGAAACTCTGCACAGAAAAACATTTAAATCTCATCAGGTGATTTTTTTTTCTTTAATTTGTTTAAAGAAATGAAATTTTAAACTGATCAAATATCTTAAAAATTAAGTAACAATAGATAATTCTACTCATTATTGAACTAATTCTAGCAAATGGGTCAGTGACAAATGTTTGTCAAGATGAGAAACTTTTTAAAATATAGTTTTTATAGTTTATAGTTCAGAATCTGCACATTTTTGACATGAAATGTCAAATGGTGAGACTGAACATAAATAATACATTTTAAATATTTAATTCACCTAGAATATCAAACTAGTTGATATAATGTGTTTTTTAAGAGAGTTAAACTATCTGGCACCACATTTTTAGGGTTACACAACATAATATATTTGACATTATTCCTAAAATGAATAGTACTTTTTTTTTCAAATGTAAAAAATACAAATAAATGCAGAAAATCATCAATTAAACCCATATATTAATTTTATTTACCAAAAAGGAGTGATAAGAGCTTATTACTTCCTTAATTTAATAATAATCAATTATTGAGCTTTGCATTAGAATAAAGCTATAGTTGATTCAGTTATTAGACATATTCTATATATTCAACTGACTATCTATCTTGAATTTAATCATTTTTAAGTTTATTTTTTTGGTTTTGGTTGAAAATGACATAAAAAATTGTTTACCTCAAAACCATTTAACACAAAGCTCCTGTTCAATCAGATGTTCTAGATTCATCAGATTATTAGCTGATAAACTAGTGAAGGACAAAAAAACACATGATTTAAAACTTTATTTATAACTGTTTATAGAAAAGAACAATTTAGAAGAACAAGATGCAGCAGAAAAGTCTGTCTCTGTCTAATATTTCACCTAATCAATCAGGTCATTGATTATCTATTAAGTAAAATCAAGTTTAACTTCAATACTTTGTCCCTAAGTGAGGACGAGACTATCTCCTGCTGTTGAAATGTTTCTATGGTCCGTCCTATTTACTGGAACATTATGGAATGTAATGATTTGCTCCAGGTATTAGTCTCAGGTGTTACCATGGAAACCCAGTTGGGTTTTAAACTTTGATAAATGAACGGTCTAATTGTTGATTCTTTGAAAGACGCTTCATGTTTATCCATTCATGCCTCTACTAGTTTTTATAGTATATAGTTCAACTCTGTGTGAATGATATCATTCATGAGGAATGATATCACCACAGGTCAACTCTAGTCTAGGATTTTAAAAGCTGAGCTCACTAAATCCCTCACAGAGATTTCCTTTCTGTCCACACCCAGAGAGCCAGAGAGAAGTGATCAGAGAGGAAATACCAGAGTATGGATCAGATGACAAACATTTCACTTTTCATTACTCGGACTCTGGATTTCAGGAACTTCACGGTGCAGGAAAATAACCGTTTTCCTGGTTGGATGGTGACGTTATGATGTGTTAATGTGTGGTTATTTATCATTTAGCGGTTGATCTTTGATGTTGGAGCTACTTTTTACCCATTAAAATGAGTTGAACAGCGTGTTGATGTTATTTAAATATCACCTTCCCTACTAATATTGACCCTTTATTACAAATCACCTGCTCAGCTGTTTTTCTTTCCCTTGTTTTCCTTCACTACTGGAAAAACAAAACCAGCTGATGGAATTCAGACTCACCCACATTCTGTTGTCGGCTCAGCTTCAACCACGTCTCTGCTGCCTCTGTCTCTGATTGTCCTGTTTCTATCTGTCTGTAACTGTCTCTGGCTGTCTCTAAACATCTCTAAATGTCTTTAACTGTCTCTAACCGTCTCTGGCTGTCTCTAAATGTCTCTGGCTGTCTCTAAACATCTCTAAATGTCTTTAACTGTCTTTAAATGTCTCTGACTGTCTCTAAATGTCTCTGACTGTCTCTAAATGTTTCTGACTGTCTCTAAACATCTCTAAATGTCTCTGTCTCTGATTGTCCTGTTTCTATCTGTCTGTAACTGTCTCTGGCTGTCTCTAAACGTCTCTAAACATCTCTAAATGTCTATAAATGTCTCTAACTGCCTTTACATGTCTCTGACTGTCTCTAAAGGTCTCTAAATGTCTCTGTCTTTAAATGTCTAAATGTCTATCTAATTGTCTCTAAATGTCTCTAAACATCTCTAAACATCTCTAAATGGCTCTAAATGGCTCTAATTGGCTCTGACTGTCTCCGACTGTCTCTAAATATCTCTAAACAACTCTAAATGTCTTTAAATGTCTCTAAATGTCTCTAAATGTCTCCGATTGTCTCTAAACATCTCCAAACATCTCTAAATGTCTCTAATTGTCTCTGACTGTCTCTAAATATCTCTAAACAACTCTAAATGTCTTTAAATGTCTCTAAATGTCTCTAATTGTCTCTAATTGTCTTCGACTGTCTCTAAACATCTCTAAACATCTCTAAACATCTCTAAATGTCTAATTGTCTCTGACTGTCTCTAAACATCTCTAAACATATCTAAATGTCTTTAAATGTCTCTAATTGTCTCTGACTGTCTCTAAACATCTCTAAATGTCTCTGTTTCTGTCTAGCTGTTGTCTCTAAATCATATTTTTGTCTTATTTTTGACATTTGATCTGAAATTCTTGAATTTTGAGCTTACATTTTCGAATGTGTAAAAGTAACCTGATATGATTCTACTTAACATTGGAGTAATTGCACCAAAAATAAGACATTAATATGTATTTTTACCTGATAAGATTCATTTTTTGCAGTGTTTAATACAGGATTGTAGAACTGAGAGCTTTGACTCATGCAGGAACTATTCTGTTAGTTTTAGTGACGTGTCGTCCTGCTGCAAAGTTAACAGCTTCAGGACAGGTGGGAAGGGGAGGGGGGAGGTGTGTGTGTGTGTGTGTGTGTGTGTGTGTTGGGGGGGTAAAGAATGTGTCACTATCAGACTGTTGCAGACCACACTGATCAATGTTTATCAATGGTTAGGTGGTAAACAGGCCATTGTCATCACCTTCACACGCAGCTTTTGTTTTAGTAACATCTGATAATAGTGGATTATTGGATATATATTGATTATTGGAACGATTAATTGATTAGTTGTTTAGCTCATAAAATGCTGTAAAATACCAATCACTCTTTTCCAAAACTGAAGATTCAACCTAAAATGTCTTTTTTTGTTCAGACCAACAGTCCACAACCCAAAGATCATCAGTTTATTATTAAAGAAGACTAAAGAAACCAGAAAATTATCAGATTTGTGAAGCTGGAACCAGAACATTTGGACATTTTTGTCTTAAAAATGATTCAAATCTATTAATTGATGGTCAAAATGTTTTTTCATTAATGGAATTGTTGGAAACTAATCAAATAAAAATACTTTTTTCACATTTTTTGCACATTAATCAGATGAATTTGATGTGTGGCTCAGCCCTGCAGAGTCAGGGAGTCACAAGAGCAGTTTTTGTCCCATCACTGGATAAAATACCAGAATGATGAGTATACAATAGTACAGACAACTATAAAAGTTAATCAACAACTGTTTTGATAATCAATTAATGGATTTAAGCCAGTTTTAAGAAGGAAATGTCCAAATTCTCTGGTTCCAACTTCTCAAATCAGATAATTTTCTGGTTTCTTTAGTCTTTTATAACAGTAAACTGATGATCTTTGGGTTGTGAACTGTTGATCTGGAAAAAAAATACATTTTATGTTGAATCTTCAGCTTCGGAAACAGTAATTTTACACCATTATGAACCAAAAGACTAATCAATTAATCGTTTTAATAATCAATAGATTAATCCACTATCAAAATATTCATTAGTTGCACCTCTACTACTGTATGCTCATATTTTTTATATTGTATCGTGAGTTGATGCAGACATGAATAACAATTAAAATTCAACAGACTAGTTACGAAACCCTTTCTTTCTTTTTTTTTTTTACCTTTTTATTTGACTAAAATGATGCGATGAGAAACCAGAAGTGCTGGTGTTTCCCATGTTTCTGTTAACACACAGATAATGGAACATGCTACGAGTTCTCCCGCCAACAACAACAGGATCGCAGCCACAAACACACTCGACACAGCGTGTGTGTGTGTGTGTTTCAGCGATTCAGCGATCTGAAATAACGCGGCTGATGTCTGATAGCGAGTCTCTGCAGGTACATTTGTTAAATAACCAACGTTTTCACACAGTTTGAAGCAACATTCTGGTGGACAGCGGCCTCCTCGTGACGGCGAGCCACGATCGCTGTTGTTTGGTTTCATAGAGCCGCTAAAGCAAAGAGACCCCGACCACACCGAGGCTGAGAGGAGGCGTCGGTTTCAACATCAATAAACCTCGGGCCTGTTTTTGGCCGAGAGACGTTCCCCCGTGTCCCGATGAGGAGGAAGAGTGAGATGTTTTGACTCCACATTAGTCACATCTGTCATGAGGAAGAAGGAACGAGTGAATAATTCAGCATCGCTGTCGCTGTTTTCACAGGTGTTTGTTGCATCACAGGTCCGGTTGTGTTGAACTGTTTCCAATGCAGTGGATTCTGTTGTCAACTAGAGCTGCAACAATTCATCAATAAATAGATCAGTCGTCAATTATTACGTTAAATGACAATTGAAAATAATCAAATTCAACCTAGAATGTATGTTTTTTTTGTCCAGACCAACAGTCCACAACCCAAAGATCATCAGTTTATTATAGAAGACGAAAGATCCTGAAAATAATCAGATTTGAGAAGATGGAACCAGAGAATTTGGACATTTTCTTCTTAAAAATGACTCAAATCCATTAATTGATTATCAAAAAAGTTGGTGATTAACTGTTATAGTTGTCAACTCATTGTATACTAATCATTCTGGTATTTTAACCAGTGATGGGAGAAAAACTGCTGTCAATAATATAATATATACATAATAATACAATAACTTGGTGTCTAAATGAAGGTGTCAAGTTATTATAATGTGCACAAAATTATTATTATTAGTAGAGATGCAACAATTAGTTAATTATTTTCCAGCTATTCCATTAATTACCAGCCACTTTGATCATCATAATCCATTTAAGTCATTTTTGATAAGAAAATGTCCAAATTCTCTGGTTCAAGTTTCTTAAATCTGATTATTTTCTGGTTTCCTTAGTCTTCTATAATAATTAACTGATGATTTTTGGACATTTAGGTTGAATCTTCTGTTTGGAAAACTGATTTTATGAACCAAAAAAAACAAATAATTGATTATTTGTTTCAGTAACTGATTGATTAATCCACTATTAGTTAATTGCAGCCTTACTACACTTCATATCATCTTAAAGTCCATTGAAATGTTTTACTGTATTTGTTTGCCACCATTTATTTTAAGATTATTTGTGTGTTATTTTGTCATTGTGTAGATTAATAGTAAAGATACTGCATCAGAATATTTGGGAAAAAAACATTTTAGGTTGAATCTTCCACTTTTGGAAACAGGAAGTGACATTCTACACTATTTTATGAACCAAACCATGAATCATTTCAATAATCAATAGATTATTCGACTAACGGAACAGTTAGTTGCAGCGAGTTCTGCAGGAATCACAGTGTAAACTCACTGGATGAGACGTTCTGAACTCGTGTTTTCTTTCGGCCTGACGTAGATTCCAGTGTTGGAGCCGATGATGTATCACTTGGCCTGTGGTGGAGGATCCGGGCAGGGCCAGAGGTTCCATAATATTATCAGAGTTCATCATGTTCCTGAGAACCCGAACTTCACAGAGCTCGGCAGCGTCCGTCTTGTCAAGAGACGACCGAGCCCGTGTGTGTCTTGGCTCGTTGAAATGATTAGAGTCAGGGAGAAGATTTGAGGGATAAGAGAAACCATGTGTCTCTGCGATCGGCCTCCGTTCTCTTGAATTAATACCTCTGAAAGCCGATAAAATAATACAAGCACATCTGTGTTGGATTGGGAGAAGATTTATTCCATTAGAACGGTTCCGACCCTTTTTCATCACAGGGTGACAAAGAGCCGTGACTCTACTGATTCATCGATTCCTGACGACTTCACGAGCTTCTTTAATGCTTTAATTTCCAGGAATATTCAATGTTGGAAACTTTAGATGAGAATTAACAGGAATAAATGAGGATATATGGGAATAAAAAGGAATAAATCACAAATTTACAGCATTGAAGGTTTCCCCTTAACATAATATTGTCCATACATAACCTAAATATAGTTATATAGTATATATTTACCTTGATTTGATAATATTATGCTGTAAATATATGTGACATTTACAAAATTCTCCAGCATAATTTACCATGGAAAGTTTCTGGAAAGTTTCCCTAATCTATAATAAATTATTATTATTATATTATTATATAAATTATTCTAGTTGATATTGGTGGTTGGTGTTACTGTGGTATTGTGATTAATATTTCTTAAGTATTATTATATCATTAATATTATCAAAAAGATTAGATTATAAATCAAAATGACACTACTATTACTTGCATATTGATATGGGTGATAGAGCGGTAGGATTTAATAAGTGTATACTTCTTCCTACTCCTGTTTGAACGTATAAATAGGTGTTAAATTATGAATTATTTTCCTTTTCTTTTTCTTTTTACTTGTTAAAAAAAGTTTTTCTTTATTGTTTTGTTGTTTTATTTTGTTTTACATGTTCAGAACCTAAAACTAAACCTAAATCTAAAACTAAACTAATCTATTAATGAACTTGAATAACTCAATCAATTAAGCGGTTTTTAATGTTAACAATCTATGTTTCTCTATGTATCTCTATGTTGACAAAGGCTGCAGCCTCCAATCCCTGTAAACTCTGCGTAACCCACTCATAAACACACACAGAGACATGCGAGGTTTCATCACAGCTAATGTTTTGTTTTCCTTGTGCTTCCTTCTCACGTTTGGAGGGCAAAGGGAAAGAGGCAACATCCGCGATCCTATCTGCCAACTGGAGTAAGAGTGATTTCCTCACGAGTCTCTGACAATTACTGGATGGACATAAAAGGCCCTGAGCTGAGTAGCCTAAGAATAACCCCATTTAGGGCAATTTACTCCTGTGGGAGGGAGGATCAGGCTGGAAGCCGTTAAAATGTTTGGACTTGTCCCCTTCGCCTCCCTCTCTGTGACCACTCATCATCTCCACTAAGCTAAATTTGTGTTTTCTTTCCAGCTTTAATTATTCCAGTCTCTTCCATTGTTGTGAAGGATTTTCACATGGTTATAAGGAATTAGGCGAACAGGCCTCAGGCCTCGGAGCTGCTGGAGTTTCACTCTACTTCTAATTAACACTTGACTGTACTTTACTGATGTACTCACAGTTTCTGCTGAAGGAAATGTTGATACTATTAGTTTCTGTCTGACATGTATCATATCAGTGTTTCACATGTATCATGTCAGTGTTTCACATGTATCATGTCAATGTTTCACATGTATCAGATCAGTGTTTCACATGTATCATATCAATGTTTCACATGTATCATATCAATGTTTCACATGTATCATGTCAATGTTTCACATGTATCAGATCAGTGTTTCACATGTATCATATCAATGTTTCACATGTATCATATCAGTGTTTCACATGTATAATATCAATGTTTCACATGTATCATATCAGTGTTTCACATGTATAATATCAGTGTTTCACATGTATCATATCAATGTTTCACATGTATCATATCAGTGTTTCACATGTATAATATCAATGTTTCACATGTATTATATCAGTGGTTCACATGTATAATATCAATGTTTCACATGTATCATATCAATGTTTCACATGTATCATATCAGTGTTTCACATGTATCATATCATTGTTTCACATGTATCATATCAGTGTTTCACATGTATCATATCAATGTTTCACATGTATAATATCAGTGTTTTACATGTATAATATCAATGTTTCACATGTATCATATCAGTGTTTCACATGTATCATATCAGTGTTTCACATGTATCATATCAGTGTTTCACATGTATAATATCAATGTTTCACATGTATCATATCAATGTTTCACATGTATCATATCAGTGTTTCACATGTATAATATCAATGTTTCACATGTATCATATCAATGTTTCACATGTATCATATCAGTGTTTCACATTTATTATATCAGTGTTTCACATGTATAATATCAATGTTTCACATGTATCATATCAGTGTTTCACATGTATCATATCAGTGTTTCACATGTATAATATCAGTGTTTCACATGTATAATATCAATGTTTCACATGTATCATATCAGTGTTTCACATGTATAATATCAGTGTTTCACATGTATAATATCAATGTTTCACATGTATCATATCAGTGTTTCACATGTATAATATCAATGTTTCACATGTATAATATCAGTGTTTCACATGTATAATATCAGTGTTTCACATGTATAATATCAATGTTTCACATGTATAATATCAATGTTTCACATGTATAATATCAATGTTTCACATGTATCATATCAGTGTTTCACATGTATCATATCAATGTTTCACATGTATAATATCAACTATTCACATTTATTATGTCAATGTTTCACATGTATTATATCAATGTTTCACATGTATAATATCAACATTACACATCTATAATGTTAATGTTTCACATGTATCCTAACAACATTTCACACATATAATAATGTTTCACATGTATAATATCACCATTTCACATATGTATGTTTCACATGTATCATGACAATGTTTCACATGTATAATCTTAACAGTTCACATATATAATATCAACATTTCACATGTATAATGTCAACATTTCACATGTCATGCCAATGTTTCACATGTATCATATCAACATTTCACATACTAACGCTTCACATGTAGGATGTTAATGTTTCACATGCATCATGTCAAAATTTCATGTGACATATTAACAGATTTCACACTTATAATACTTTTTCACATGATATGATATGATATCAAGCTTTTATATGCATCATGACAACATGTGTAATTTCTAATAAGTTTCACATGTAATATATATATATAATGTAAAATAACAGGTCACATGTATCATGTTACACACATATAATTATATTTCAAATGTACCATATTCTGGTTTAAAATGAGCTGCTGATCCTCCTCATGTGTAAATAGTAAATGTGCAACTAGTCCATTAGGTCTGATCCTGGTTTACTCTGATCTCATCAGGACCTGTCGTCACCTCCGTGTTCACGGCTGATTATTTGTATTTACAGTTTGTTCTACCTGTAATTTTGCTCTATTCTGAGGTGTTGACATGACATCAGTGTGTCCATGTGGATTTTTAGAAGAATTAGGTCAGTGTGAGATTTAAGACGGGAGTTTCTCAGCTATTTCAAACCTGCTTTAACCTCATAACTCCCTAACTGTCTGTTATTAGGAGGCATTCCCACTGCTTTTAATAAACTCACCTTTGTGTTCCAACAATAGACTCTGAGTAAGAGACTAAACGACTCAGTTTTAAGCTTCTTTGAGGGTTTTTTTACTTGTTTTTAGCACCTTGAGATTCTTAATGGAAAAGGGCTTTACAAATAAAATCTATTATTATTAGTATCAGGTTTGTCAGTTCCTGTGTTTGCAATCCTAATGACCTACTTTTAATATGTGGGTGATATAGCTAGAATATATATTTATATAAAATAGTTTGTTTGATTTTTGATCATTTTTAACAACTATGAGAAGAAAGGCTGAACATATCTACTTTATATTAAACTTGATTTGGCGTTTGTATGTTACATAACTGGCTGTTTCATGCAAGTATATTATATTATTATTTAATATTCTGCAGGTGTGTAACTCTCGTTGCATGAATTCACAAACATGACGTCACTTTGTTTGATATGAAAATGGGTTTTGCATCATTTTCACTGGAAGAAAACTAGAAGCGAATAAGTTTATTAATGTGT
Source organism: Lepturacanthus savala (assembly GCA_030544235.1). Classification (NCBI taxonomy): domain Eukaryota; kingdom Metazoa; phylum Chordata; class Actinopteri; order Scombriformes; family Trichiuridae; genus Lepturacanthus; species Lepturacanthus savala. The sequence goes on from CM060478.1 coordinate 6,353,615, forward strand.
GATTTGTATAATAGGGTTATAATATATAATAGGGTATAATAGGGTTGAATGAATTAGAGAGAGTGGAACTCTTTTGTTGTGTTTGTGTTTGTGTGCACATTCTTTTTCTCTAACGTCAAATTACTGAGACACATGTGCAACTGTTTTCTACAAATTCCACTTTTACAGGTTCTCAGCTGTTTTGCACCAAATCTACAGAAACTTTCACACAGATTCAGCAGAAACAGATGACAATAAAGATTTGTTTTTACTGTACAACATAAAACAGGATTTGTTCTGATTATCTGAATTCAATAGAAACTCATATCATATATCATGTCATGTCTTGTGTCGCCATCTAGTGGTCAACTAAAGAAACAACCTACAGCCTTGTTATGTTTCTTTCATTTAGTAGATTTATGCTTCACATTCTGAAATCTAATAACACCACAATCACACTATCAGTTATTATTAACATATGAATATTATAAATAAAATAAAATGAAGTAGCCTCTAAAACCTTTTTTTTAACAGTAAGAACAAACAGGAAACAGTATAAAAAGTGAACTTTGACCTCCTGTGTCATGTCACAATCCATATTATCATATTCAAGAGATCCAATCTAAAAACAAATTAATTATTTTCACTTTGACTCATCTGTCAGTCATTTTCACTATTAAATGATTAATTGTTATCTATAAAAATGCCAATAAAGATTATAAAAAAGTTACTCAGATTACCTCAAATGTTTTGTCAAACAAGTGTCAGAAACTCGAAGATATTCAGTTTACTAGCATAAACGACAAAGAAACGTATAAAATATTCACCTTGGAGAAACTAAAACCTCCAAATCCAGCTTTATTAGATTATCAAACTAATTTCTGATTGTCTAATCGATTAACAGTTGCAGTTCAATACATAAACTGAATTTCTACAACTTGATTTTATCTCCTGCTTTATTTTAGATTCTTAAAGCAGAGGAAAAAAGAACAAACCCTGTGAATCTGTAAATCACAGCTGGAGACTCACTTTTAGTAGAATTAGGCCAAATTTTATCATAATTATCTGAATTTATTAGCAGATCATTCTTCTTATTTCAATTATTTTCTTAGTATTTTAGGAAAAAATTGTTCACAAATTGCATATTTTCGCAAAACCAGATTAAATTGACCAAAATCACTAATTGCACCAAAAACAAGACATTTTCACCTGATATAATTAAATATTTTGCAGTGATTTATATCAATTTTAAAAATATTAAACTTTCAAAGTTTATTTTTGTATATATATATATATATATATATATATATATTGCATAAAACTGGGAAAAAAAGAGTTAGAGGTTAATTTAGGTGATGTAGTGCACATTTATATAAGATATATTATTAATTTTTATTTTTCTAACAAAAAAATGTTATCCAAATTTAAAAATATTGGAGAAAAACAAACCTTTTTTTTAAAATGACAGATTTTGTCGAAACGTTTTAACAAGAAGAAACTCGTCTTGTTTCACAAAACGCGAAAATGGAGCTCTCAAAAAAAAACTTTATTCAATCAATTCATTTAATACAAGACAACATTTACATACGTGTTTAACAATAAAAAAGGAATCTGCTAAACATTCATATATCACCATCAACACTTGTCCAACGTCCTCTGTACCAACAGTTTCAGACTTTCTCAGGTAAGTTAAGACGCCACAAATTGAACTTTAATGGATGAAACTGGGAAGAAGATGAAGTTAAATCTAATTTAAACCTGCAAACGTGGAATTAGATTCATATTCAACAGGAAAAAATAACCTTTAAATGGATTTTCAACATGATTGATCTGAATCTGATGTTTTGCTGAAGTGCTGCCATTATTCAGATTATTACACCACTTAAACACTTTGCTGCAGGACATTAAATGTAATACTATCGTTTATTTTATAATCTTGGCATCTTCTCTTATAGCAGAGAGACTTTTCTCAACCTGATCACACAACTTACTTCGTCCCGTCTCATTTCTCAAAGCATAAGACCAAATAACTCGGTTAATTCCTCTGAATGTTGAAGTACAACAAAACACTCACACGGTTTTCATAATAAAATAAGTACAACAAAATAATTCACTTCAGTTTTACTCTGGAATTGATCAGCTGACTATTGACCTGATGGGAGAAATGACCCTGAACATCTGGAGGAGCTAAAGTAAAGATGACGTCATTAAATAAACATCAATAAATAAACTCTCAGTTTATATAATTGGTTAAAGGCTGACCTTAGACCAACTACTCTAGACAACTCAGAAGTGTATTGAAATAAATCAAAATCGGTCGCTTAGCTGTCGATAATCAATAAATAAATTGTATCGCTGACTTCAACTCAGCTTAAATAAAAATTAAGAGAAGAAAACAAGCCTCACATCCTCAGCCGAGACATTGTCCAGCAATATTTGACGACCAATGAATCTACCGGTGCTAATAATCACATTATTAACAACTTCCTGATTAGATTTCACATTTTTGATCAGAAGCTCACATCCCTGCTGTTTTGTGGAAGGTTTGTGATGATGAACATGTGAGAAAATGTCTTTTTCTCTGGATTTTACTGGCTGAAGTTACACAGGAGGCTTTTGGCTCCATTCTGCCACGAGTTCAACGTCTCCATCGGAGTTTTTCCGTCCTGCACAGGAGGAACAAACAGGATCATCAAAATCAAGATCGGAGATTTCATTTATAAATAAGCAGCACCAATATGTTCATGTAGCACACAAAAATCTCAGCTACAAGTCTAATCAAACATTATTACCAAGCAATAATATGAGCATAGAGCAAAAATATAAATCTGTATTTTTCTGCATTTGTGTGATAATATTAATATGATTAATAATGAACCAGAACCTCTACTAAAACATCTCTAAAAGGATAATTCTGACATTCTGTTCAATTACTTATAAGACTTTACTGCTGCATAATTTAATTAGGCTACTAAACCATGATTTTCCGGTGGTTTTCAACTTAAATAGATGTTTTTTTTACCTTTTTGTTTCATTCCAGCTGAATGGACTTCAGCACTGTGCATTTTAAATAGATTCTGTCACTTATACAACTATTTCACAGGTGTTAGCTTTATTTTAAACCCAAGATCATTCAGAAAACCCCTGTAGTTGTGGAGATATATTAGGCCTAAAAAAGGTCTAAAAATTAGGTCTAGAAAAAAGTCTAAATTTAGGTATAAAAAAGGTATTTGACATAAACCTATAGTGACTCTGTTAGCCGCCCATGAAAGGTTAGGCAGGTGAAAATGGCTAAAAATACAGTCGAATAATATACTGTATAATAATAATAAATATAATAATAATATGTTTATTAATGTGTGATTTGTATAATAGGGTTGAATTGAATAATAATAATGATAATAATAAATATCTCTGTAGCTGGACACACATACAACCACCACAAATCTACTTTAGTTTTTGTTCCAGTTTTAGTGACAAATAGCCCATATTAAATATTAATCCATACTCTACTAGGTCTGTGGTTCACTTACAGAGTTCCTGGTGTTGAGACTGGCCCCGTACATCATCAGCAGTTTGATCATCTTGAATCTGTTTATTCTCACAGCGTCGTGCATGGGCGTGTCTCCATCCTGCGGAAGAGGAAAATGAGAAAATGACTCTCAGCATCAGGGGAAGTTCATTCATTCAGAGAATTTAATAGAAACAGGATCTGTAGCAGCAGCTGCTACAGTGAATTGATGCACTTTACACAGCAGGAAACAAAGAACTCAGAGAAATATGAAAAATGTCATATTTCTCTTTTTTATGGCCTTAGTTTGAAGTAATTCTACTTTTTATCACCACCTGTTTTACAGTATTTAGTACGATGGATTTTACATAAAATTATATGATTAAACTCAATTTATAACGCATTTCTGTAATTTAAAACCTGAATATTAATATTCCATCCCTAACCCTAACCCCTAACCTTAACCCTAACCCTGACCCTAACCCCTAACCCTTTTCTCTTTCAGCATTTTTTACTTTTGCCAATTACATTTTTCTCTGTATTTAAGACGTTTTTGATTTTTTTCTCTTAAATTCTTTTAGATACTTATATTTTACTTGAGTATTTCCATATGATGCTACTTAATGCTTCACTACCATATACTACCACTATATCGCAGTACTAGTACTGCATTATATTTGGCAGCTTTCACAAAAAGACACAATTTAATCTTTGCATTGAAGTTAGATGTTAGATGTGTGTTCTTACTCTGTCTTTGGCGTTGACGTCTGCTCCACAGTGGATCAGATGTTCTGCACATTCACAGTGTCCCGTCCTCACTGCCACATGCAGCGGGGAGCTGTGCAGCTGCAGGAACAAGCAGAAGGAAGACTTATACAGGAAATATATCCAAAAGGTCCTAACACGTTAAATCTGTATTTTGTGCACACTTTATGAATATACTGTACTTTCTGCAATGGTTTTTGTACTCGGACCAGCAGAAGATCCTTAAATAGAATTATTCTATGGACAGTTAGAGGCTCCTGTCTCTATTAGTTAAAAATTAAACTGTTAATAGGAGCCACCTCCTGGAATTTATGGAATAAATTATTTTCTTTGTAATTATTATTGCTATTTTTTATTTAAAAAAGTAGCCATGGCTGAATCCTGTGACCTTTATCCTGTGACCTAGAGGTGACCTTTAGTCAAACTGTTTCCAAGTTGATGTGAGGACAAACAACAAAATCACAAACTGGACTTGAGAAAACATTTTCGTTACAGCTGCAACTAATGATTATTCTGATGGATGGATTAATCTATCGATTATTGACCTGATTAATCAATTAGTTATTGGCTGCATTTAATGCTGTAAAATGTTGATCACTGTTTTTCCAAAGCTGAAGCTTCAACCTAAAATGTCTTTTTTTTGTCCAGACCAACAGTCCACAATCCAAAAATCATCAGTTTATTATTATAGAAGAATAAAGAAACCAGAAATAATCAGAGAAGAGAAGCTGGATCCAGAGAATTTGGACATTTCCTTTTAAAAATGACTTAAATCTATTAATAAATTATAACAGTTGGTGATTGTTGTATTAGTTGGAAACTAATCGATTAATCGTTGCAGCTCTAGTGGAGGAGCAGATTACTGACCTTGTCTCTGGAGGTGAACTTGGCTCCCTGGTCCAGGAGGAGCTGCAGAGCCGGCAGGCTGCCTCCTCTACAGGCCCAGTGCAGCGCTGTGGCCTCCAGCTGAAACACACACACACAACTGTTAGAGTGTGTGTGTGTGTGTGTGTGTGTGTAATAAGCAGCTTTACAGCGTCTTGGACCTTCTTACCTTGTCTTTCTTCTCGATGGCAGCTCCGGCCTCCAGCAGCCGCTTCATCACCTCCACGTGACCTTTGAAGGACGCTTTGTGCAGCGCTGTTCTCTGGAACTGAAAGAGAATTAAAAGCAAAGAGAAGTTTCAATAAATAATCTGATTAAAAAATATAAATTCAATGATACGATATCTATGTAAAAAGTCTGCAAACAGCTGTAAAATCTCGTTGCTTGTAGTTTCTACTTATGTCCACTAGAGGGCAACATCTGACTGAAAACAGCAGCTGATTTTATTGAAAAACAAGAAAATAATAAAATTTAGAATCATATAAAGAGAAATATGACAAATGATGAATTTGTGTGGTTACACCTATAATAAAAAGTGTTATTATTCAGGTTTAATATTATAGAAATATAATATTAAACACATTTCTATATATATAGAAATGTGTTAATTAATAATTGTATGTAAAATCTACTGTTAATCTATATTTAATATAATGAAATCAACAAATATCTAAATACTGTTAAACAGGTGATTGTAAAAAGTAGAGTTCTTTAAAAATATATAATTTATAATATTAATCTACGCTAATAGATTTAAACTGATAAAGTAAAACATTAAATACTTTCATATGTGTTTAGTGATTAAAACAAGTATATATAATGTACTATAATAAAGTATGAAAGTGAAACTTTAATGACGTATATTACTTTCTCTAGTTCTCTTTCTGAAAATGTTTCTTTCTCACACTATTCTGTATTTTAGTGACAGTATTTTTTGCTATAACCTAAGTAATTTATCTACTATTGCATGTTTTAAAGGTCCCATATCTGTGTTTTTGGGGTTTCATTTGTGTAAACTAACACATGAATGTGATTATTTACATATTATGGAACCTTTAATGAGATTCTGACCATTTTTTTTTTGTTTTGACAGACACTCACATGATCGGCTGCGTTGGGGTTTCCTCCATCATTCAGGTATTTCTCCACAAAGGTCATTTTGTTCTCCAGGGCTGCTGTCAGGAACATCTGCTCATCCACAACATCTGGCTGCAAGATATATGCAAAAAATCTCATCAGAAAGTTTAAAAAACAATTGAAAAACAACCATATCAGCTCCTAAATGTGTGATAATTGTTTTAAACCTTCAGTGATTTCAATGACATCATCAGTAAATTTTCTGAAGCTGCATTTCCTGCAATGACCACTAGAGGCTGCTGTTTTCACACAAATTAAAGCATCAATTAAACATGTTTTACTGCTGCAAATAGTTGTCTGGTTTATTAAATTGTGTGAAATGTCATTCACTGTTTCCCTAAAATGTTGTTTTCTGTCCAGACAAACAGTTAACAACCCAAAGATCATCAGTTTACTGTTATAGAAGACTGAAGAAACCAGGAAATAATCAGATTTGAGAAGTTGGAACCAGAGAATTTGGTTCCCTGGTGATTAATGTAATAGGAGATTAATTGATTAATTGACTAATAATAAGAAAATCCTGCCATCTTTTGTACAAATTGTTAATTTTCTTGATTTTGGTCAAACATCTTGAGATATATACATTAAAATAACCACGACCGTTTATGATTCCATATGAAAGTAAATGAGCCGATTTGAGACCATTAAAACAGAAAGTTAATTAGAAATAAAACAGATAATGAATATTGAAGATAAACTCACCACGATCTCGGGCTCCGGCTGCTTCTTGTGGACCGGAGTCTTCCTCTCCCTCCTCCTCTTCTTCAGCTGCAGGATGTTGAACAGGTCGTCTACCGTCTCCAGCTTCAGGCGTCCGCTCTTATCCATCTGATACACACATTAGATTAAATATTTAAAAATCAATATTAGGTATATATTTGGATTATTTGAAGATTTCAGCTTCTCCTGGTGGAGATATTAGGTTATTTTTTTTGGAAGGATGGAAGTAAAGAAGGAAGAAGGGAGGAAGAATAGAAGAAAATAATGAAGGATAGAAATAAAACAGGAAGGAATGAAAGATATAAAGAGGGAAGTAAATAAAGAGCGAGGAGGAAAAGAAATATTGAAGGAGAGAGGAAAATAAATGAGGAAGGAAAGTATGAAGGAGGAAAAAGGAAAGAAAGGATGAAGACATTACAAATCCTAATGAAGGTTACTGTAATGTTACTGTAATGTTACTGTAATGTTACTGTATTGTTACTATAATATTACTGTATTGTTGCTATAATATTACTGTATTGTTACTATAATATTACTGTATTGTTGCTATAATATTACTGTATTGTTACTATAATATTACTGTATTGTTGCTATAATATTACTGTATTGTTACTATAATATTACTGTATTGTTGCTATAATATTACTGTATTGTTACTATAATATTACTGTATTGTTGCTATAATATTACTGTATTGTTACTATAATATTACTGTATTGTTGCTATAATATTACTGTATTGTTGCTATAATATTACTGTATTGTTGCTATAATATTACTGTATTGTTGCTATAATATTACTGTATTGTTACTATAATATTACTGTATTGTTGCTATAATATTACTGTATTGTTGCTATAATATTACTGTAATGTTACTTTAATGTTACTGTAATGTTACTCTATTGTTACTATAATATTACTGTAATATTACTGTAATGTTATTGCATTGTTACTATAATATTACTGTAATGTTACTGCATTGTTACTATAATATTACTGTAATGTTACTATAATATTACTGCATTGTTACTATAATATTACTGTAATATTACTATAATATTACTGTAATGTTACTGTATTGTTACTATAATATTACTGTAATATTACTGTATTATTACTGTAATGTTACTGTATTATTACTGTATTGTTACTGTATTGGCAGTGGCTCAGTCCATAGAGTTTGGGAACCAAAGGGTGGCCTGTTCAAGTCCCTGCATGGACCAAAAAATATGGACGGTGGACTGGTAGCTGGGTGCCATTTCACCTCCTGGGCACTGCCGAGGTGCCCTTGAGCAAGGCACCGTCCCCTACCCACAACTGCTTACAAGGCGCTTCTCAAGAGGACTGCACCATCTCTCTTGCATGACATTGCATGTCTATGTGCCTTTGTGTGTCTATAAGTACGTGTGTTCAGGGTTTGAAATGCATGTAAAATGATAATAAAGTACATATAATAATATAAAGTACTTAACCTTATTGTTATGTAATGCTCCTGTTTGCCTGCAGGTGGCAGCACAGACTTAAAACCCTATAGAAACCTCAGTGATTCTTACGTTTAGCGCCACCACGCTGACTTCCTCCTGCTCGCTGCCGCTGTCGCTCTCCTCCGCCATCTTCACGTGTGTCTCGCAGTCATCCTGCTTTTGATTGACAGCTGCCTCGTACACGCCGCCCTGGAAACCGTCCGCCTCTTTGCCCTCTGACCTCTTACCGGTCACCTGGAGGAGAGAGGACGAGATTACTGAGATTCTAACTATCCGACCTGACTTTTAATAAAAAAGTTCCAAAAATGTCCAAATACTGACATTTCAAACTAATTATCCCACTAAATCTAATTTGACAGTAGAATAATTAGCCTACAGCTTTTATTTTGAAAACAAGAAAACCTTCAAAATAAAATGAGATAATTTGCTGGCATTTAAAGGGTTAGAATTCTGAAAATGAAAATTTTGTTGTTATGATCAGGACTGAAGTTAAGATTCTTGGGCCATTTATGTCTTTACGGATCAAAATGTGTTTTCTTTTAATCTGACACATACTATACTATTATAGAAGACTAAAGAAACCAGAAAATAATCAGATTTGAGAAGATGCAGCCAGAGAATTTAGACATTTTCGCCCTAAAAATGACTAATCAATTATCGAATTAGGTTGTGATTAATAAAATAGCCGGCGACTAATCGATTAATCGACTAACTGTTGCAGCTGCACTTCTACAATCCTATTTCTACATTTGTTAACAGCCATTTTAATCAGATTTGAGAAGCTGGAACCAAAGAAATTGGACATTTTCTTCCCTAAAAATGACTCAAATCGATTATCAAAATAGTTGGATTAATCGACTAATCGGTGCAGCTCTAGACACAATACAAACTGGCATTTAAAGTGTTAAAATTCTGAAAATAGTTTATAAATACTTTAATAATTAATAGTAAGGTTAATGGAGTTTTTAAACCAGGAAACAGTTGTTGAGAATTACACTGGTTTCTTCAAATTAGATTAAAATGACACTTAATAATGTTATTATCTGATTATTTTGAGATAGAATCCAGTAAATGTGTAAAGTTTAAGACTGTAAATCAAGTGTTTCAGCGACTGCGAGTTAAAGAAACATAAGAAGTGACAGTTTATAAATCAGCTGGAGACGGAGACACAGAATATTCTGCTTCCAGAGACGGATCTGAACGTTTGAAACATGAGACGAGTCAGAAAATAACGACTGAACCTGCGATGGATTCCTGCACTGATGTGTTAATCAAAGCTCAGCGGGAGCTCGTCTGTTCGTCTCGTTCCAGGGTTTTAAACACAGGAGCCGAGTCCACACACACACACACACACACACACACACACACACACACACACACACACACACACACACACAGCATCTGTTTTCATGTCCAACTAATGAATCACTGGGTCGTTATGAATTATTCTCCTTGACTTTTCATCCTCATCAGGTCAAAACAATGAATTAAGAATTCAGAGTTGAAATGTGCAGAAATAAGAAACTTGATCACTTTTGCCTTTAATTAACTCAACATTTAATTACCTTTTATCTGAATATCAGTTGTAATTAAGCAGCCTTTGTAGAGTGAAGCTAATTAAGCAATAAAAGCAGTTAATTGGGTTTATTTGTCGAGTCCAAACAAATACAAGTTCTGTTTCCTTGATCACATTTTACTGAAATAGAAGTAAAAAATACTGCAGTGAAATCTATTTAAGTATAAAGTATTAGAGTAAAATACATTTTATCTATATGTTTAACTTTGTAAATTAAGTTATTAAAAATATAGTAAAGTACATAACTTCCAACAATATGTACTCAAGCAAAAGTAAAGTTACACATTTTTGAAGTGACTCATAAAAGTACATAAGAAACCAGCTGAATATTAGGAAATAGTCAATCATCAAAGAAATTTAAACTCATATATTATATAGATTCATACAAATACAGAATGAAATCTTTTATTCCTTGTAATTTAGAGACTTACACCTTACAGATAATAAAAAACATTTTTCTTTACTATATTCTAATTATATTGAGATGCGCCTGTTGATTTTATTAATAAATGGATTCTATTCCTTTATTTGCTCATTAGTAAAAGTTTTGCTTTGGTTGTTGTAGTTTTTGTCTTGTTTCAGTCTCTCATGTATTTTACATGAAGATAAAAATAAAGAATCTTATCACTTCACATAATTAGAAGCGATCTTAAATGTGAATATTTCCAGATTTTTCTATAGAAATGTTCCCTGGGCAGAACTTACCAGCTCCTCCACGCTGTGCAGGCCCATGTTTCTGTGGTCTCGCTGCTCTGCAGGAACCTGAAGGTGCAGTAAAGTCCACTGTTGTGGTGCTGAGATGATTTTTGAGCGTCTGTCTCGCTGCTGCCGGATCCTCGGCCTCTTTTATAGCCTCAGATAATGAATAGAGCCGCTGTCACTGGACCGGCTCACGTTACTCCCTCCCAGCTCCACACCCAGCCCCTCCCTCCTCCAGCCCAGTATGGGCTGCTGCTGCTTTCTGTGTTATCATGCAGAGATTATGCTGCGGGAAGAGGTATCACTCTGTCACCGTTAAACTTACACCCTGTTACGAGCAGGATAAATGTGGAGGAGTGATGTCGATGATTAATTTCCCACTATTACATTAATCACCAGCTATTCTGATGATCCATTAATTGGCTTGAGTCAAATATCTGACCTGAGATTTAATTAAAAAAATATATATATAGTAGAATATCCTGTGGCTTTTATTTTGAAAACAAGAAAACCTTCAGAATAAGATGAGATTATTTGCTGGCGTTTAAACGAGTTAGAAAATTTATGTTAAGATTCTCGGGTCATTATGTTTTTATTGATTAAAGTGTCTTTTCTTTGAATCTGAAGCTTCACAAAAACTAAAAGTACATAAAAATAAGCTTTATTTACAATTATTTGATATTTTTTAAAGAAGAGAATGATTCCAGCTTCTCAAATCTGATTATTTTCTAATCGATTGTTTTAATAATCGACAGTCAACTGATTAATAGATTTGAGTCATGTTTAAGAAGAAAATGTCCAACTTCTCAGGTTCCAGCATCTCAAATTGCTGCATTGATTGATTTAAAACAAATTCTTGAGTGACGCTACAAAATCATGAAAATGTAAAACTACAGAAGAAAATTTAATTGGAGGATCTTAATTCTTTAAATGCTTCAATAAACTAAATGATCGTGTTGTTTGGAAATATGAGTCTGACTGATAAAAATAGTTCAGCTTGTTAAAATGATCATTAAAATTATTGGGGTGAAACAGATTAAACTCTCTGACCTTTATGATGTAGAACTAAACCTCATCATGTACTGTAGAGATGCAATAATCGATTAATCTATTAATTAATTAACTATCACATTAATCACCAACTAGTTTGCTAATTGATTAATGGTTTTGAGTCATTTTTAAGAAGAAAATGCCCAAATTCTCTGGTTCCTGAATATTTTCTGCTTTCTTTAGTCTTCTATAATAGTAAACTGATGATCTTTAGGTTGGTCTGGACATAAAAAGACATTTTAGATTGAATCTTCAGCTTTAGGAAACACTGATTGACATTTTACACCATTTATAAACCAAACAACTAATGAATTAATCAATTAAATAATCGATAGATCATTCCACTATTAAAATAGTTGTTAGTTGCAGCTCTAGAGAATAAAATAAGTTCACACTAATACAAAATATACTACTGCAGGATGGGAGATGAGGAGAAATTGTGAGGAAATGAACTTTTGTGTGTTTATCTTCAACACGTGAACAGAAATCTAACGCACCAACATGATCCATCTAAACAGTTGTTTGTTTCCAGCATGTTGTGGAGTTTGTGTCCACGTGTTGAACGCTGGTCCAACATTCTCCCCGTTCACTCGGTTTCTCTTCCTGCGGCTCCTGAGGGAAACAGATTAGCTGCTAATGCTCCACTATGTTCACCTGCTCGTCTGCAGATTACTGTGGTTGGTGTTTGTTGCTCAGGAGGTGGTGTAGAGTGATTTCTTTTTCTTCTGGAAACGACACAATGAGAACATCGAGAGTGAACCAAAACAGTGAAGCTGCAGCCAGACTGATGAACAATGAGCTGAAACTCTGTAAAGCTGCAGATCATTCACTCAGAGCTGCAGGATGAAGCTGAAACCCAGGATGAGTCAAGATGTTAATCATGCTCTACAACATTAAATGCAATGTGAATGCATCACTCATTCATGTTAAAAATGGAGAAATGGGACTGCATAGTTGGATCTGCAACAGTTATTTGCTATTTTGATAATCGACTTGAGTTACTTTTAGGGAGAAAATGGCCAAATTCTTCAATACTCACAAAGGATCAATAATTAGTCTAATCTGATATTACATGATCAGTAGCAACAGACGCCTGATACAGGACACTTTAAAGGAACAGTTTGTAGTTTCTAGCGACATCTAGTGGTGAAGCTGCTGGTTGCAACCAACAAATCAACTATGGTGGCTGTGAAAAAATTGATTAATTGATTAACTATTACAAAATCGGCAACTATTTCGGGAATTGATTAATCGATTAGAAACATTATTAAGAAGAAAATGTCCAAATTCTGTGGTTTCAGCTTCTCTTCTCTGATTATTTTCTGGTTTCTTTAGTCTCTATAATAATAAACTGATTTTCGGTTGTGGACTGTTAGTCTGTCAAAAAAGACATTTTAAGGTGAATCTTCAGCTTTGGAAAACACTGATTGACATTTTACATTATTTTATGCAACCAAACAAACTAATTAATTAATCAATTCAGTAATCAACAGATTAATCCACTATTAAAATATTAGTTATTAGTTGCAGCTCTATATACTACTGCAGAGTGGGAGATGATAAGAGAATGATAAGAAATTGTGAGGAAATAAACTTTTGCAACCATGTTGGCCGTAAAAAACATGGAAGTACATCTCTAAATTCATAGTTTGGTTTGTCAGTTCCGAGCTGCTGGAAAGAGGCGTGACCCCCATGAAAAATAAAACATCTGCCATGTCCGTCCGTGGGTTTAAAACAGGAGTAGCTCATCCTCTCGGACATAAACCATCTTTGTCAGCGTCCCACAGAAATGCAGTGATATCATCGAGAGGAGACATGGTGCTTCATAGTGGTTGAGGAATAAATAGTCGCACTTCCAAACATCCTCTTACTTCCCCGCGGCCAACCGCAGCTCGAGGTTAAAGGTCGGCAGGATGCCGGACCTCTTGATTGACAGCCGGCGACGGGAACGTCATGTAAGGTGTTCCTTGTCCCGCTGGTAAATGTGGTCACGCTGCATATTCCACATATCAGAGCGACAGGACATCGTCTCGTCTGACGGTGATGACACCTGCTGGAATGTGAAGGGTCACGAGCCGTATGAGCTCACCGTCGACCAATCAGGAGCCGGGAAAACGGCGCCTGGAAAAAACGGAGAGATGTCTCAGAGGGGCATGAATTCAAATATTCTACCTCATATGGTGATTTAAAGCAGATTTACACTTTAATCCCTTGAGTTTATCAATTAGTTTTGTTCAGTTTTTACACCTTTAATTTAATTTACTTCACCTTATTCATTAATGACACAACTATTATTATTATTATACCATATAGAACAGATGAAATATAAGCGTAATGCAGGAAGGAGACTATTAATTCTCCTGTAGATCATTTTATCATCGAGTTAACACACTAGATTTATTGTTTTTACACTTTTCAAAATAAAAGTAGAATATACATTGCACAATTTACACTGAGACAATGACCTTAGTGGTGTCTCAAATGATTTTTTGCTTCTGTCGCTGAGCTCACTGTTTCATCCTCAAATAAAATAGAGAGTGAGACCTCCGCACTTTCAATTCTTTACATTTGTCAATTAAACTTTTCTCTGTTTTTAAGAAGCAAACAGAAGAAATTTGTCTCTTTTTACATTTTTAAGGTACTTTACTTGAGAATTTTACATGTGATGTTACTTTACATTACTTTAAGACTTGAAGATTTGACCCAAAATACTATATTTTAATATTCTCAATCTATAAAGTCGTCCTTTATATTGTTTTTTAACATATATAGATTTTTTAAAGAAATTACACACATTCTCCCTTCCCCTGGACATGTATGAATAAACATTTGAAAATCTTTAACACAAAAACAAATGATATAACATATTATAATATATAATATTTTACTTTTTAACCTTCAGTATGTTTTAATGACGTTTTTGTTAATATTGAGCAGATGTTTTTGTTCACTTAACCTTCCAGAATGAATGAAACATTAAAAAAAACATTGCATTTATGGGAATCTGCCCCATCTTGTTCTAACAGAATGCTCATAAATAAAAATCAAACATTCCCAGAACATTTTGTGAAGTAAATGTTGCTGCTGGAACATGGATCCATAGAAGCACCTGTTGCTGCTTTATAATCTGATCAGATCCAGTAACACGGAGAATCAGCAACAGTCAGAGGTCGACAGGAAATAAACAGATCACTGAGATGAAGAACGCGTCAGGATGTTTTTATTTCCTCCGCTTTCTGCACGTGAGTTCAGAGCTGCAGCTAAAAAAAACTCTGACCTTGAGACTGAAATAGACGACAAAACAACATTTCCTACATCGAGCTGCACATCTGTCACTATTCACTCTGTACTGGAGGGTAACTGGTGCACTTTATACTCGACTACACTACATATGCAGATTGTAATATTTGACATTAGATCTGCAACGATTAATCATTTAGTTCCCAACTATCCCGTTAATCCCCAACTATTTTAATCATTGATTAATGGTTTTGAGCCATTTTTAAGAAGAAAATGTCCAAATGCTCTGCTTCTAGCTTCTGATTTCAGATTTTTTGTTGTTTTGTCTTCTGTAATACACTACTGTTCAAAAGCTTGGCGTCACTTAGAAATTTCAATGAAGATAAATTTAAACTCATCAGAATTACACTCTATACATTACTAATGTGGTAAATGACTATTCTAGCTGCAAATGTCTGGTTTTTGGTGCATCAATATCTACATAGATGTATAGAGGCTCATTTCCAGCAACTATCACTCCAGTGTTCTAATGGAACAATGTGTTTGCTCATTGCGTCAGAAGGTTAATGGATGATTAGAAAACCCTTGAGGCTAACACGTTAACGACAAAATAACTATTATTTCAAATACAAATCATTACTTCTAATATTGATGACCTTGAAAATACTAATATATCATAAAATGGTGTAAAATATTGATCCCAAAGCTGAAGATTCAACCTAAAATGTGTTTTTTGTCCAGTCCACAACCCAAAGATTATCAGTTTACTATTATAGAAGATTAAAGAAACCAGAAAATAATCAGATTTGAGAAACTCAAATCCATTAATTAATTATCAATATAGTGATTAATTAATTAATTATCTATAAATAACAATAACACAACATATTTTACTGCTGCAACTACATTTTATGAAAAAAGTGCATCCCTAGAAGTGTTTAACAGAACGATGGTTTATCTGTAAAAGTATCTGTGGAGGTAAATCAGTATAAAATTAGATGCATTGAATTACTGTAGGGCGACACAGTGGCGCAGGGGTTAGCGCTGCCTCACAGCAAGAAGGTCGTGGGTTCAAGACCTTGTTGGTCCTGGGTCTGGGACCTTTCTGTGTGGAGTTTGCATGTTCTCTGCGTGGGTGTCACTGGGTGCTCCAGCTTCCTCCCACAGTTCAAAAACATGCTCAGGTTAATTGGCGACTCTAAATTCACTAAGTGTGAATGGTGTGTGTGCCCCACGATTGGCCAGTGACCATCTGGGGTCCAGCAGACCCCTGCGACCCTAATGAGGAATAAGTGGGTATAGAAGATGAGATGAATTACTGTAAATTACCAAATTATAATGTTTCATTCACTTAACAGATCGGGCGTTTTTTTAAACCAATTCCTTCCTGATAAAAAGTCTCACTCAGCAGAACTGGAAAAATAAGATAATTAACTCAAATTCTTTAAAAATACAGATTTTCTTTACAGTGTGAATTCAAACATGAGTAAAAACAAGCAAATTACAGCAAATTTAATACAGTCTGGACTTTGTTGAGTTTTTTTTTTTACATCAGTGCTTAATTGTCTGAGATCTTTGTCCTCTTCTAACCTGGTTTCTGAAGCAGATCTGCGTTCTCTGCAGCCAAAGCTGCACAGTGACGACATAAAAACAACATGACTGGACGTCATGTTCTCGTCTGACAGGTTTATTTCCTGTTCTGGGACCAGAAGTCACCAACACGTTTGTGATTCTGTTATTTCGGTGCGTGACGTCTCCGCCGCTCCGTCCCGGAACCAACAGCAAATCATCTTGTAGCAACGAGCGCGGCGGGTCGGAATAGAAAAGGTGCAGTTGACCGAAATAACGTCCCTGGTGTCTATATTTCAGCTGCCGCTCCCTGTGCTCTGACACGGACTCATATCTCTGCTCCTATTTGTCAGCAGCGTAAAGGAGAGTGTGAAGATGACACTATCTTTATACGTGTCGATAGCCTAACGCTGGTTGGCGTTAACCCCAGAGGGATACATCATAGGATTCTGTAATTATAAATAGGCCCCTGCAGATTCCTTCTCTGGAAATATATCTAGTTTACGCTATTATTAGCAGCGTAAATCCGGCACGCAACCGGTATTCTGGTTTCGAGGAGGGGTGGGGGCGTCTGGGAGATCTATTGCAGCGTCTCGCTGCTGTTTACGACTGTGTCATCGTATGAAGATAATCCTTCACTCACACTGACAAACCCTACAGCCGTAACTCAACGCGCCGTTTGCATCCTGACAGGCGGCCTGACAGAGCCGTAACTCTGACGGCGGGAAGTTCAAAGGTGAATCGTCAGGGCGGCCATCTTGGTTGGAGATGCGGAAAGGTGGAAATCAGGGTTATTGCGCCAAATATTGATTTCTGAACTGTTCCCTTTGCTAAACAGCTGAGTGGCTTTAGAAGTAACCTAGTTATTGAATTAGATTTTAATACAATCATCATTTCAGGGCTGCAACTAATGACTATTTTAATAGTTTTTAAGTCTTTTATAGTCTTTAATAATCTATCGTAGAACTGAACAATAAAACTATATGGATTTACAGTACAGGCCAAAAGTCTGGACACACCTTCTCATTCAATGTGTTTTCTTTATTTTCACGACTATTTACATTGTAGATTCTCACTGAAGGCATCAAAACTATAAATGAACACATGTTTATGTGGTGAAATAACTGAAAACATGTTTTATATTCTAGTATCTTCAAAATAGCCGCCTTCAGTGAGAATCTACAATGTAAATAGTCATGAAAATAAAGAAAACACATTGAATGAGAAGGTGTGTCCAAACTTTTGGCCTGTACAATATATTTTCAACATCCACATCATCATTATAACATAATATCTATAGTTTCACTCAAGTTTTGTGTAAAAAACAAACAAACTAATGCTGCTTCCTCCTTTTCAGGCCTATAAAAGACTATAAAAGACTTAAAAACAATTAAAGTCATTACAATATAATATCTATAGTTTCATTCAACGTTTGTGTAAAAAAAAAGTTTGTTTTAATTGTGCAAAATTAGATTTTTTCATTCTTTATGTAGATGTTTTTTTATTCTCATTTGTGTAGAATCTTTATTCTTGAAGGAAGAAGCTGGTTCTGTCGGTGAACAGGTTCTTCCTGATGACCTAAAGGTCAGAGAGTTTAATCTGTTTCACCCCAGTAATTTTAACAAGCTGAACTATTTTTATCAGCCAGACTCATATTTCCAAACCACACAACAAGACAGACCCAATAAAATCCTAAAGAACATCGACATCGTTTAGTTGCACGAATAAAAACAGACATTGCTGCAATTAAAGAATGAACTTTATCCAGTTATGAATTAGTTTTAAATCAATTAATGCAGAAACTTCAGTTTAAAATATCTATTATTACCGACATTATTACAATCAACTTAACTATAATCAGATAATATTTGTAAAGCAAAGGTTCTAAATCAATAAGTTTATTGATTATAGATTACTGCTGAATCTGATGTGGTCAAGTATCAGTACCAGAATGATAAAATCCTCCATTACAAGTAAAATTCCTGCATTTTCAACCCTACTTACTGTTAAAGTCTAAAAGTTAATTCAGTGAAAAATCGGCTGCAATAATCTCTGTTTCTGTAGTTTTTAGGGAGTATAAAAATATTACCAGATAAATATACTTACGGAATATTAACACCAGAGGACACTGCAAATTATGAAGCTGTTATGAAAATAATTCTGATATTTGGTGGAATATTTGTTGGATTTTTGGTTATTAATAAAAAAATAAATGGAAACTATTTTTTTTCCAAAAACAACATAAGCAAAAAATCCTTTTAGACACATTTTAATTGAAAATATTACTGTGTTTGTATGTTTTTTGTATGAAAACAAGTGGAACAGCATAGAAATAACCCTGAAAAAGGGTTAATTTATCAATTATTATTATTATCATTAGTTTTAATATTGTTTAGAAACAAAAAACTCCAACAAACCATGTTTCTACAGCCTGATAACAGACAAAAAGCCTCAATAAAAAGGGTCAGTGGTTCCAATAATAAGAGTATTTGTTAA